>CM053789.1:763831203-763833703 GCA_028749045.1 Cupressus sempervirens | reverse complement strand
AGTGATTTTTTTTGGGGGTTCTAAGGAGATGTCTATGATTTTCCATGTTCAAGGCTACAAGCCTAGTCTTGAATTTGTGAAATAAGTAGCCAATGAAAGTTGCATAGTTTGAATCTAATGTTGGATTCATGTTAGTTTGGACCTAAATAGACCCTTTACATTATTGGAAGTCACCCCTAGCTATTATTTTTATTTGTGGAGTTTTGTGTCAAATAAGCCTTGTGATGCCCTTAAGAGCAACTAGTGATTAGTTTCTTTGTGATAGGTTTTCCTTGTGATTGGGGATTTCTAGGAGTGGTTGGATTTTTGAGAACATTATAAAGGTCCTTAGGATCATTAGGTTAATTTTTAGGCATCTAGGAGTTAAGATGTAAAAAATTGCAAAGAATTGCAAAAGTTGTCAAAGCAAAATTGCAAAAATGCTAACAACTTCGTAGGGGTTTGGTAATTGCTGAAGGGCTGAGCATTTGGAAATAATTTATTTTACTATTTCTGAACCTTTTCCAAGTTTTAGAATTGGAATCAAGTGAAAAATGTAAAAATTGCACTTTTTGTTCAAAGTTGCATTCTTGAATGTTGTAAAAGTTGCTCAAATTTGTAACTTATTGGAAAAAGGGTCGTGGGATCAAATTGTCTGCTCTATTAGCTCTAGATGGCTAGGTAAACACTATTCCCAACCTTGTCTCATCCCATTCAGTGCTTGAATGTTCTCGAGCATGAAAAACTAGAATGTCCCTAAGGGTCACTAAATGCCATAGAGCTACAATCTTTGACGAGACATATGTTGAAGCTCGTGCAATGTATGGATGCAATTCCAATTCCTCTAGGACCATGTTGCAGAGACTTATGCTAACCTCTCTCACTTTTTGGAGATCATACTCCATTTTGATTTGGTGATGCCATCTCAAGTGATGCTGAAACTTGTAGTATTGGCTAGTACAAAGTTGCCAACTGCCAAATCTCTCTCACCTTTCGTTGTGGGATCAAACTGTTTGCTCCATTAGCTCTAGGTCGCTAGGAAAATCTTATCCCAAACCTTGTCCCATCCCTAACAATTGTAATTAATGTATATATGATGACTTTGTGTGCAGGGTAAGATTTTTGATATAGAGAAAGAACCAAAGACTGGCTGGGCAGTGAAGAGCATGGGCATGGGTGACTGCCCCAAGTAGACAAGTAAAATTTTTCTCTAAAAAAGGATAAGTTTTATGTTTGATATCATCTATTGGGATGATTTTAACTATGTTTGATCCATTTACAAGATCTAGAAAGATGGGGAGATGAGTTTCTGGGAAAGCCCTAGGGTAAACGGCCTAGAAGTGAGGGTTTGGTGAAAGGGGATGTAGAAATGCTAGAGTGACCCAAAAAAATTTGAAATACTTTCATTTGAGTCATATTAAAAGATTTTTTGAGTTTTTATAGGATCCATAAAATAAGGGGATATGAGTTGCTTTGTAAATGGCCACTAATTAGGCCTAGTTATGTAACTGAGATAGCAAGATTTGAGAGATACTTTCCAAAAAAACTATAGTTGAAATTTTGGTATGTTTTAGAAGGGATAAAGGTTATCTAGACCACCAAATGGTTTGGGAATTTCAATGTAAAATTTTGGAGAAAGCTACGAATTACTATCTAGCAAGGGCTAGTTGTGTCAAGCCTAGAATAGGCAAAATTGGGAAAGTGTAGGAGATGAGTTGCTGAAAGCTTGCAAAGAGTTGGAAGATGTTAGATGGGATGTGTTGAGATGACCCAAGGTGTTGGGGTCATGGTGTGAAGCCTAGGATGGGTTTTAGTATGTTGGAGGCACTAGGGTACACTAGGTGCATAGGTAGCAATGTGGGCGTTTTGAAGACAAACTGAAGAACTAAGTTATAACCTCTTAGATATGGTTGTGGAAAGGTAATACCAAGTTAGAGACCTCCTCTTGAACCCTAGTAGAGTTAGACTCCTTGGGTAGATTCCAAGAGTACAAAGGAATCCTAGAGTTGAGTTGTGATTCCCAAGGGAATAGTGGGAGGCTCTGCATCAGGTGCGAGGCTTAGGATATCTTCTAGGAACTATTTAAACATGAAATCTACCTTTACCTAGAAAGGTGGTATGATGCAGACTCCTTGAAAATGCTTCATGAAGACCTTGAGTGCCTTGAGTACCCTGCACCAATATATATATATATATATATATATATATATATATATGTACATATATATATATATATATGTACATATATATATATATATATGTACATATATATATATATATGTACATATATATATATATATATATATATATATATGTACATATATATGTACATATATATATGTACATATATATGTACATATATATATGTACATATATATGTACATATATATATATATATATGTATGTACATATCTATATATCTATATATATATATATATATATATACATATATATATATATATATGTACATACATATATATATATGTACATACATATATATATATATGTATGTACATACATA
>CM053789.1:763376203-763826203 GCA_028749045.1 Cupressus sempervirens | reverse complement strand
TGTCAGTTTTGACAGCTACCCAGATCTTGCATGTCAGTTTTGACAACTACCCAGATTTTGCATGACAGTTTTGACAACTACCCAGATCTTGCATGTCTTAATTTGGTGGTTGCATGTTACTTCTAATTAGTTTCATGTCAATATCTATGGTTGCATGCTACTTCTAATCATTTGCATGTTAGTTCTTGGTGTTTGAAGAAGTTATATCCTATTGGGGTTACACTCTACTTTATCCATAATGGAGAGGTATAGTACAGAGTCTCAGAGGACACGATCTTGGACAATTGATATCCAGAGTCAAAACAGTAGAAAGGATGGTTATTTAGACATTCGAGATAAACTTATGAAAATAAGCCATGACATGTCTGAACAGTTGGTTGAGCACCACTGTATAATGAATGACATGTTGTCTGACCCAGCTAAGGTGGATAAGTTGACTGGATTTCTATTTGGTAGATTTTCTCACAAGACAGATGACACAATTCCCAAGAAATTGTATGAGGAGTTTGAGAAACTAGCTGATAGCCAGGTAGAGGTCTCAGATTCTACTTTGCCACAGGAGGTGGTGGGAAAGGATATTACACAGATTGATAGTAATGGTCAACTTGATACTCAAATTGGGACAATTGTTTACAGGTCATCAAAGAGTGATGCCACAGGTATTCATCATGGTATAGTTACAATAGGCAGTGACTACAGTGTAGTGGGTTCAGATTATGATTATGAGGATGTTGTTGTGCAGGATGGTGAGATACTTGGTAGAGATGAGCAGACATTGAGCATTCATGACTTTGCTGAGAAAGAGTACCAGGCACAGTTAGATGCTTCATCACATGAGGTTGAGGCAGGTAGTACTTCACATGATTTATCCCACCAGCTGAAGGTGAGTGAAGATAGTATTTTGACTTCATTATCTCATCATGATAGGTATGTGGAGTTAGTTGGTATTGGTCATATTACTCAAGTGAGGATTTTGCTTGAGTTACCAGCTGATTCTAGTTTATAGATATGGACTCAAGATTGTTATATTGGCATTTGGGATTCAGTTGACAGGAGATCTTTAACACTTTTTGGTAGCAGTGTTTGTTTGGGTGCTATCATGGATTTGATTAGCAGATTGCACGGTGTTGTCTTTTCTTGTGCTAGCAGCTTGTCCGATGTTGGTATTAGTTTTTATACACTGGTGTTGGTCTTTGTTCATATATCCAATCCACCATACTTGCTGGAATGTGTTGATGATCTTTCATATTTGGCAGTGTGTACAGATGAGTCCCAAGATCATATTGGCATTGATGACATCCAGGAGGATGCAGTGGGAAATTTTGAAGACTTAGTTTCTTTGGGTACAGAGGAGTTGGATAGCAGTGCTACAGTTTTTGATACTCCGTATGTTGATATGAGCTTTAAAGTTGATTCACAGGACATGGATGGTAATACTCTAGAGACTAGTAACTTTGAGTGTACTCCTTTAGACAGTGCATCAGAGGAGGTTTGTAGGAGACAATCAAGCCAGTACCATCATGTGTCTAATCAATTGAGAGTTAGTGACTGAGACATTGCTATCACTTGCCAGCATTTCGATGCTACTCGTAAGTTGTTAGAAGTTTATGGATGGGGTTCTCCTACTAGTGATGAGAAGGAAGGCAATTATCTTTCCTTGATAGAGATCTACTCTTTATGGGAGGCTATTCGAATTTTGAGACAGAATTATATGCAGTTGGTAGCCGACAGAGATTATCTTATGGAGTGGGGCAGTACAACATATGATGCATTGTTGGCCAAGGAAGATGAGGTGAGTGAGCTTACTAAGCAACTTGAGGTGACTTCTAAGATTCTTGAGAGTACACAGTTGGCTTTCAAGGAGTCACAGTTTCATTTGGCTAAGGTGACCATAGAGTTAGAGCGACTACAATCTTTACCTAATTCTATACAGTCACAAGCTATGGCGTTTGGTGATCCGAGGATGTCCATGGCCGAGATTGTCAGAGACAATGGAGATGGGGATGCATCCATCCTTGATACTAACATTGGCATATCAGGTTCAGTTGAGTTGGGTGTTGTAACAGATTGTTGTATGCTTGACATGGTGGTGGCCTCTAGTACTGATGACATGAAGACTAGAGATGTATCAAAGATCATGTGTGATGTTGGTGAGTTGGTAGTTAGCATCGTTCCTGCTAGTAATACTACTCCCTTGGTGATATCTTCAGAGGTAGTAGTCAGTTCCAACATGGTTAATGATCAAATTCAGTTAGTTTCATCTAGATTACAGTCTAAGCCACTTACTGAGATTGGAAAATTCTATCGGCATTACACTGTGAGGTACGCTCATCGATTTACCTTTGATGAACATGTTGATGAGATGATGATACAGAGATGTACTTTGGTTCCTAGTGCTTATCATCAGTTATGGGACAGTTTGATGCCTCAAGATGAGAGTTGTGATGGGCATGACATGGTGATAGGTTCTGCAATTGACAGCTTGATAATATGTGACTTAGAGCAGGAGTTTGGGAGTGATGCTTCAGTGGGTGTTGTTATTGATTCTACTCCTTTGGCTATGACATCTCCTGACTTAGCTAGTGATCAGTCACAGTGGGTTGTATCACTTGTTCATGGTGAGCTATTGACTGAGGTTGGTTTTTTTAATCAACATTATATTGCAGGGTATGTACATCAGTTAGCATTTGATCCTTGTTTTGAGGAGTTGATGGCAGGCAAATTTGGTTTGGATTCCATTTCTTACTCTTTATCTTGTAATGTCTTTTCACCATCAGCAGTGCATGGGAGTTATGGTTATGAGATAGTGGCCGGTGATTTTCAGAGTTGTGTTGACTACAGGAGTTTTATAGTGTGTGGATTCTCCATACATGGTACAGTTTCATTCGAGAGTGTTCACCATTGTTGCAGAGTTGGATTGTACATTCCGTATAGGCCAGTGGGATGCGTTGATGGTATTTACCATGTTGGTAGTTTGATTTTTCCACTTTACTTGGGTTCTGATGTTCTAAAAGTTTGTGTCTCATGGGTGTTTGACTATGGTAGTGGTGATTTTAGAGTTTGGTTGAGCTATAATTGTCATTTTGATTATGGATTCCTCTTGGTCATATTGCAGGAGCCTGTGTTAATTGGTAGTAGTATAGTTCATGACTACATTTGGGATCCAGGTGGATTGATTGGTTTATTGTTCAGCCATTGCTTGAGGAAAAGCAATGTTTGGGAGGGGAGGACTTGTCATGTCCCCTTTTCAAATAATTAAAAAATAATAATCTTTGCTAAGGCAGGCAAGCCCAAGAAAGTGAATTTTTGGAAAAAGGGGGTTAATCTTTGGAAAATGTTGGACTAATAAATGAAAATTATTATTAAAATATATTTCATTAACCTCTCTTGGATGTGAGTTACAGTTATGCCCTCTTTTAAGGGGTTTGGAGGCATTTTGGGCTCATTCCAGAACTTGATTTTGCTCATTCTTTGTTATTCTTCAGAGGCTGCCAAACCTGTGGAGAAGGAGACCCAAGAACGGGAGTTTGCAGGTTTCCAGGGAGACCCAAGAACGGGAGTTTGCAGGTTTCTAGGAAGGATAAGGATGGGATTTTGAAGCCATTCCATGTGCATGCTCATGCAGAGTTTGCCTTTGTGCTAAACAGTGCAGATTTGTGAGTTTCCGAGTGTATTTTTGTAAGAGTTTGGTGTTTCCGATTGAGTATTTCATATCAGTTTGGTTTACTGCTGTATATCAGACTTTTAAATGTTAAAATAGAGCTGAAAATATGTATTTGGATATGATTATACTTCTGTGATAGATTATTAAGTTTTTGTGGTGATTTCGAGCTATATTGTGCTATTTTCGAGAGCCCGATGAGCATTGTTTTTGTCCTCCATTTGGGAGCTATTGTGTGCATGTTATAAAAATCTGGAAATGAAATTTTATAGGCTGTTATGCTGCTCAAATTTCTGTAAAAATGTCTACTTTCAAATTTATTAATAATAGGTGAAGCTGTGAAGTTTTTTGGCACTATTTTCGGCATACCCGATTTGGGGTTTCTTGAGAAATTTGGTGGATCTTTGTGATATCAGTTGTTTGATTTTGAAAATCTAATTAGAGGTGTGAAATACCATATCAAATCAGAAAAGGGGACATTTCAAAACAGTGATAAAGTTTATTGTTAATCAATATTCTATCAAAGTTTTAAACAGATTAGGTATTGAATTTAATGGCATACATGAACACATCTAATTTAATGTCATACATGAACAAACATATAATATAAAATGATAACCAATAATGTCGTGCATGAACAAACATATCATATATTAACTAATAATGTCATAAGTCTAATAATGTTATGCATCAAATAAATCTCATACATCAAATATAAAATGTCATATATACATCAAATGTATATCGAATATGTCCACTAACATAAAATCCAACATATATGTCCATTGATGCCTATACATGTATATTTATATCAGCTATATCTTCTTCCCATGAGGGGAAGGAAACAAATCTCTAGAGGCCTTTGGTCATGATGTGGAGAGAGACGATGGTGATGATGGGGTCCCCCTCACATGCTCGCTTGTCCTCTTGTTGATGCTCTTCTCTAACTCGAGCTGATAAAAACAAAGTAGAAATGAATGAATAATTATTATACATTGTAATCAAATATATGTACACACTAAATTAATTATTTTCTTACCACCATCATATAGTCACTTTGCAAGTCCACCTCAAATGCTTGTGGATGATCAGGTGTGACAAGACCTTACAACAATTGAATCAATATAATCACTTATAAATAATATTAGAAATTTTGATACTAACTTTTATAAACAACAAGTAAATCCAAGAAAATTCTTTCATACCTCAGTCAATGGCTGTGAACTAGCCATAGCTGCAGCCACTCCACGATCGATGGACTATCAGAGATGAGGAGGAGTGTTCAATGTCATGAGCTGCATGTCATACAATAAATGTTACATGTAACATGAAACATGAAAAAAAAAATTAAATGAATTAAATTAACATGAAACAAATGTACCTCTATGAAGCTCATATGATGTCTATGCTCTGAGTCCGTAGTAAATGTCGATAGTCCTGTAGAGAACTAATGTACATGCATAATTTTTTTGTCAATTGTTAATATGAATACGTAATAAATATATGTATTAATTTAAATGATTAAATTGATACATACCTCTGGACTCATGGACGAGGCAAAAAATGGGGCCAGGGGATCACTACTAGGCCCGTTAACACTCTAACCCTAAATTTTGAACAATGTCAATAGATGTTAATTAATTAATCATTCACTATACATATGAAATGTGATCAAATTAGTAAATTATAATTGTAATTTACCTGTGTGTCAATGCCAAATATGTCATTCAGGAACTAATTTTTGATGAGCCCATCATCTGTACCATCTCCAGCATGAGTGCCAAATGTACATAAGGATCTGCATGATGTGCACATGTGACCACAATGCACAACAGGCTCCCCCTCAACCAATGGACTCTTGTAATGGATTAGGGTTTGTGTCAAAGCATTAATGGTCCTTAGAGTGCTAGCATCTACATGTTCCTTCACAACTGAAGGAACAGTCACATGCTCACCCTGTGGCTTGACCATAGGTGGCCTAACTACTTTAGGGGCACAACATGCCCCTAGCCTCTCAAATGATGACCCCCCACCTCTACCTTGGGAGTCTAATATATCAAAATAATTGGGGATCTCCCCAAGGACAAACTCACAATACAATTTCTTTAAAAAATACATGGGGACCTCGTGATTGTTGCAAGGAGGGGCATAGAAAACCATCCACCATCTATCCCAAAAATTATTTCTAATAGCATCGTGTATGCACCAATGGATGGGGAACCATTAGTATCCTCTCCAATAGTATTTTGTTCCCCAGGTTCTCTAAATAATGCACATATTCTACTTTTTGGTATATCTTTTTTTTAACATCTTGATATGACAATTTATTTGCATAAAATATTTTTTGTTCATCCCTCTTAACCCACCAAACATCTAACTAACCACTAACTGAAGCTATCTGGGTCTTAATGGATTCGAAGGATTATGCCAATTGAGCCCTCATTGGATTGGTTTGTCCAAATTTTTTCAACTGACCAATGAATCCTTCTAATTCAGTTTTACCTCTTTCTATTTCATTTATTATATTTTCTTGTGTGCCAGGCAGAGGTCTTGCAATTGGTTCAGGCTATGAAATTTGTTGTTCTTCTTAGGGAGGGTTTTGGTTTTGATTTTCTTGAGGGTTTTGAGCTTCTTGTGGACTTTCCAGTTGATTATTGACATTTCCTAATAAAAATCAATTGAAATCTAAAGAAATTTTGTAAAAACCCTACAAAACAATATAAAAAACTTACAAAACAATATAAAAAGCATATCAAACAATGCAAAATAAAATTTAGATCACATATGGTGTGCTCATGATCATGAATTTCATTGGCAAGGAGGCATATCAGCAAGGCGGGTGGTGATAAGTATGATTTTCTCCAATTCATGTATGCACTATTGTGAGGATAGGTTAAAAAATAGAGTTAAAATGAATGGGCTATAGGTATGCAGCCCATTTATAACATTTTGTTTTTTTTAAAGCATGTATGCACTATGGCTCAAGTTACCCAAGCATGTATGTGCTATTTAAAATTGAAAACAAAAAAAAACCACAACTTGGTGCACATACCCCAACATGAATTAAGTAATCACAGAAGATGTTCAACCCCCAATCTCTGAAATCCCAATCTTAGGGGTGTTATCATTAAAATAAAGTTCAATTATTTAATATGTGCACACGGAAAAATACATATTTTATGTTTTACATACCACAAGCATATATATTTTAACTCTTAGGGCTAGCAACTATTTTTTTAAAAACTTCCATGCACTTTACCCAATGTTACATTATAGATTTATAATGCTTTTATATATTGATTTGATGTTTGGTAGTGTTCTATTACCTTCTTCAATTATTCCCTTATGATAGTTTTCAAATTATTCTTGGTCTATATAGAATTATGAGTCCCTATGTCTTTATTCTAAACCATTTTATAACAACAAACAAAATGATAGAGTTATGTCATATCTAACAATTGTTAAGAATTTATTAGATCCATAGCTTGTAAGAAAAAATCTATCATAGTCAGAAAAGAAAGTTGCACATATTAAAATGTAAATTTTGAGTTATATACATGTTGACCAAACTTATCTTCAAATTATGTTGTTGTAGAGATGAAATCCAAACCTTGAAGTATAAAATATTAATCACAAAGTCCAAATCCTACATTTGATGTAGTCCATTTTTAATGTGGTAAGTGGTTAAATAAAATCTAAATGTTGAGAAATGATAGTCTTAGATTATTGGTCTTCCCTATTTTTCTTAATTTCAAAGTAAGAATTAAATTTGATCCTTGAGAAGTGTTGTTAAGAAAGGATAATAAAATCACCCTTGATTTGTAGCTAGATTGCATCTTGTAGTCCAAACTCTAAAGTTTGAGACAATGTGACTTAGATGCTAAGCTCCTAGGGGTGCATCAATTTATTTTTAACCCGAATTCTCTGCAAATATGAGAACACACTCCAATGTTTTAGCTATGCGCATTCTTTTTAGTAATACAAGTTTTGTGTACTTGCATCCCAAGTCTAAATCGAGAGGGGTTGTTCCATACTTTTTCTTCCTTTTGGAATACTTGAGGAGTGACTCATTGCTTGTTTTAGTTGAACCATTAAGACTATGTCATAGTTAGTCTTCCAGTTGTATCAATATGCTTAGGGTATTGATAAGCTTATCAAATAGATCATTAAGTTATACCATCTCATGTTATAGATACGTGATACAAGAAGACAAACTTTATCACATTTATATTAGAAAAAAAAAGTTTATCTAATTTTATCCTTAATGTGTGAAATGAAAACTCAAGACATTGCAACTTAATTTAAGCTTAATCAAATCTAAAACTGTAGAATAGATTCAAAGGGTGCTTCCTAAAATTTTCCCTACCTTAAATATACATTAGATAAATATGATTTAGAAGTATGAATAATTATCTTTTTAAATAAGATAAACTCTTACTATCATAATTAAATTAAGTCATTTAAACTGCACGTTATTGTCCATGAAAGACTTCTCCTTTTTCTTTATGCCGAGAGGTGTTCTATACAATCACAGCACATGAATATGCCAAAATAGATTCTCTGTCAATAAAAAAGAAATGGGAGTGGTTACATAATAATTTTATAAAAAATAATGTTATAAATGCATTTTCAATTTGCGTTTTCTTTTTCTTTTTCCAACCGATGGAATGCAAATTGATTGTCAATCTTGTAACGCCAAGAAGCCCTAAAGTCATTCCAAAACTTTAAATATGTTGCCCTTGTCATATTCGAACATCCACAGAGATATCTGACTTTTGCTTTGTTTTACAATTTCTCTTGATTCCCTTGCTTAGATACATCGTCCTTAACACTCGAAATTATGCATATTTGCATGCCATAATCCACTACTTCCTGTGGAGATCAGAAGAAGGTGTCTAAAGTTCAGGTTATAGCCAATTCGACTGCATAACATTGAGTTAGGTAAGCAGACCTTTCTATAATTATCATCGCTCTTTGTGTTGAAGCATTGCTGTGATGCTTCTTGTTTTGCTGGATACTGACATGAAGAGTATGCAACTGGTATTGTTTGTTGCAGAGGAAGTTGCAGGGCAAGGAAGAGAATGAATAAAGGCAGGTTCAATTATTTCGTCGATGAAGAAGTTTCTTCTTCGCACAATTTGTCCTTGTCCACAACTTTTAGGGCAAATATTTCCCCGTTGTGAATGTTTCTCGCATGGCATACTTTGGCAACCATGTTGATGCTAATTAGATGACCTATTTCAAAATCTGGCAATTCTTAGTCCATTTTTTTTGTTTACCTTCCTTTGTAGCGGATTTTTAATTTTGAAGGTTGGGATTTTAGAAAGTACAGACAATGGAGAAATTTTGTCCCTTTCCTATTGCTTTTGATTTGGTTAAACCGATATTGGTTTTCATACTTTTTGGGAACTCATAGCAACACAAAATCACTTGCTCACAGCCAATTCAGATGTGTATAACGATATTCTTTGGGAAAGAATATAGGGCTATCTATTTTCCCTTTTTCCTTACCATCATGGTGTAATTAGTTTGAAATAAATATTATTTTAGGGTTTTACCAAACTTTGAGTTAATCAATGTTATTTTAATAATTTAGAGTTGATCAATTATTATTTTTAAAACTACTTTAGTCACTTATGTGAAATTATTTATGGGATCCTTCATTCTATTTTTTCATTAATTGGCCAATCTAAATTGAGAATCAAAATGCTTTTACTATAGTTTTATTTAATTTTATATTTTCATGATTATAAAATTACTATTTATTTGTTGAGAAAAGTCAAACGTTTCATCGGCTCCGACATTTGCCGCTACATTTTCTTCACCATGGGATATGTATGGTTTTGTTTGTTGTCTATTATTATAGTCATGCTCGCATATATTTGGATCCAATGTGACGGTTGTTGTTGAAGTGAGAATATGTCAAACCTTAGCCTATACCCAGTACCCACAACATAAGTGCTGAATCTTGATCTCAAATGATGCATGAAATGATTGAGGAAAACAGTGAAGATTTAGAGAAGTTGGATCTTAGCTTAACACTCTTTCTAAGCATATATTTTAGCCTAAGATTTTGAAATTTCTTTTCTTTTTAAATTGATTTTTTCTCATTTTCCTTGTGTTTGGTTAGTGTTTTAATGATGAAAGAGAGTTTTATTTGAAACATTTCTATAAATAATTATGTTTTAAATGATCCCATTAAAGGAGTAACATAGAGAAAAAAACATTATCAGGATGAATGCCCATAAAAAATTGAGAGGCAATTTTAATTATGATTCTTAATGGCCATGACAGAGAAATGGCAATCCTCAAACCATCCTACTTCAATTCAAACTTAAGTGCTCCTCCTATTCTCCAAAATCACTACTTTTTTCCATTCCATTTTTTCGAAAGGAATCTCCATTAATAATCTACTACCTGCATGCTTTCCCAATCTCCAATTTTGGTTACTGAAAAAATTTCTTTACCATTAATTAATAGACACACATTTTTGAAAGAGAATAATTTCCAATTTTCAATCTTTTTCCTTTCACAAGAAAGTAAAAAATCTTCATTCATTAACAATCCACTATTTGCATGCTTTCACAAATTTTGATTTTGGTTACTCAATTAATTCTTCCACCTTAATTTTACACAATCACATTTCTTAATAAATTATAAAAATTCTTTGTATGAAAAATGTATAAGAGATTTATTCTATAAGTAAATTATAAAAAATTGAGCATAAATGGAACATCTTGTTTTTTTGATTGACAATAGTAATGTTTCTATATTCTCTTGCATTATTTTTAGAAGCATCTTTTTTATTTTCAATCACAAAATAATAAAGATAAAATAGAACCATCCTATTTTTTTAATTGAAAATAAACGTCTCTCAAGTAAATTAGAAATATTCTAATTATTGACAATAGTAATATTTTTATATTTTCTTATATTATTTTTAGAAACATCTTTATTATATTCAATTTAAATTGAGAATAAACATATTTAAAGTAAGTAATTAGAAACATTTTAAGGAAAATATTAGAAAAGTATCTTAGTATTAAAAATAAATTGTTATTTTTAAATATCATATTTTTATAATATCTATATAAATTTATTTAATTTCTAAATTAAGAAAAAGTATATTAAAAAGATGTTTCTATATTTTTAAATTTCATGTCATTTCTCAAATATAAAAGTGCTTAGATAAATTTAAAATTAAGATTATATTGCACACTTAATGATGAATAAAATTGACAACCTTATTTTTTTAACTTTTTTATGGTTCCAACATTCATTGGGCTGAAAATTCATTATACTAATTCTCTAATTTATAAATTTTAGTACGATCATTATTTGGGTCCTCAAATTAATCTTGCAGTAAGATTAATGCAAAATATAAAGACCATTTAGATTACACTAAATTATAATGAAAATAAATTAAATCTCAATCTAATTTTACATAAGGTTGCATACAACTCTTCACCAAAACCATATTAAACATAAAATAAATGTTAATATAATTTGAAAATGTAATGCAAATAATAATTACAATGTATAACATAGAGTTACCCTAACACTAAGTGTAACTATAAAAATACCATTGGCCATAATTCGAATACAAGCACTACCCTTACCATTTTTTTATAATCCTAACACTAATATTATTTGTAACTTTGGTTGGTGGTCCTCTCCCTACCTCCTTTATCAAAAATATAAAGTGTCACAATAAAAAGTTAAATTTGATTATAATACGAGAACTACCCCTAACCATGTAACCTTCACCTTGGGAATATGATTAAACTTAACCATACCAATAAAAATAATCCTAACAAAACCAAATGTAGCGAAAAGAGAACCATAAATTATACTAAAATTTATTGTATCCTCAAACAAGATATGACAATGGAAACATTGCAGTATATAGATTTAACTTATCATAAGGTTTCTAATAATTAAGTAATGTAATCATATTTATAACCCTAATTTTAACCTAATTTGTGACCTAACTCTATCTATTTCCATAACTCTAATCATACACTTAACAAGAATCATTATCATTAAATCTAGATGTATTTGTAACTAAATTTCTAACCCTATATCTAATCATAAGTAAAACATTGACCTTGTATTCCTAACCTTAACATTATTCTTATCTTAACCCTAACCATTATTCTAACCCTAACCCAAACCTGATATATAACCCTTACCCTAACCCTAACCCAAACCTAATATATAACCCTTACCCTAACCCTAACCCTAACCTTAACCCTAATCCTAAACTTAACTCTAACCCTAAATGTAACCATATCTTTAACCTTAAACCTAACTCTAACCCTAACCCTAACCATTATTCTAACCCTAACCCTAACCCTGACCCTAACTCTAACTCTAATTCTACTCCTAAACCTAACTCTGATTCCAATCCAAATGTTAATCCTAATTCTAACCCTAATTGTTATTCTAATTCTAACCCTAAACCTAACTCTGACCCTAAACCTTATTCTAACCCCTCACTCTAACTCTAACCCTAACCCTAACCCTAACCATTATTCTAACCCTAACCCTAACCCTAACTATAACCCTAAATGTAAGCATATCTTTTACCTTAACCTTAACTCAAACCCTAACTGTAACATTAAATCTATTTGTATCTCCAACCCTAATCCTAACCCTAATTCTAACTCTAACTCTAACTCTAACTCAAACACTAACTCAAACCCTAAACCTAACCCTAATTCTAATGCTCCATCTACCCCTAACTCAAACTATAACCCTAACTCAAACTCTAACCCTAACTCATAATCTAACCCTAAACTTGACCCTAACCCTAACCTTAACCCTAACTTTAATCCCAACACTAACATTAACCCTACCCCTATGCCTAACTCTAATCATAAATCTAACTCTACCATAATTCTAGACTCTAACCCTAACCCTAACCTTAACTCTAACCTTAACCTTGACTAAAACCCTTATGCTAACCTTAACCCTGATGCTAACTCTATATATAAACCTAACCCTAACCCTACCCCTAAGCCTAATCCTTTCTCTAAGTCTAACCCTAACTATAACCATAACCCTTTCCTATCTCTAACTATAACCCTAAATATAACTCTATCATAATTGGACTTTAACCCTAACTATAACCCTAACCTTAACCCTGACTCAAAACTCTAACCCTAACCCTAACTCAAACCCTAAACCTAACCCTAATCCTAACCTTAATTCTAATGCTTTTATACCCCTCACTCAAACTATAACCCTAACCCTAACTCAAACTCTTTTAGTTTGAGTTAGGGTTAGGGTTATAGTTTATGTTAACTCTTATATTCTAATATAATGGATGCCAATGCCACCATTTTTCTTATATTATATTGCTAACTCTTTTATTCAAATATATTTTATGCTAACTCTTATATTCTAATACTAAACCTAACCCTGACCCTGACCCTAACCATAACCCTAACCCTTTCTCCACCCCTATCTCTAACCCTAACTATGATCCTAATATTAAGCCTAACCCTAACCCTCATCCTAACTATTTCTTTAACCCTATCTCTAACCCTAACCCTAACCCTAACCCTAACCTTAACCCTACCCCTACCCCCAACTCTAACCCTAAATCTAACTCTACCATAATTAGACTCTAACCTAGCCCTAACTATCATCCTAACCTTAACCCTAACCCTAACACTAACCCTATTCCTAACCATTTCTTTACCCCTATCTCTAACCCTAACCCTAACCCTAACTCTAGTCCTAATCTAACTCTAACTCTAATCCTAACACTAACCCTAACCTAAACCCTAACCCTACCCCTAACTCTAATTTTTAATCTAACTCTACCATAATTGGACTTTAATATTATACCCAACTCTATATATAAACGTAACCCTAACAATAACCTTAAGCCTAACCCTTTCTCTAAGTCTAACACTAAACCTAACTACAACTATAACCCTACCCCTACCTCTAATTGTACCCCTAAATCTTACTCTACCGTAATTGGACTTCAACCCTAATTGTAATGGTAACCCTAACTCTAACCTTAACCTTGACTCAAAACTCTAACCCTAACCCTAATTGAAACCCTGACTCAAACTCAAACCCTAAATCTAACCCTGATCTTAACCATAATTCCTATGCTCTATCTACCCCTAACTCAAACTATAACCCTAACCATGCTAACTCATATTTTAACCCTAAACCTAACCTAATCCTTTCTCTATGGCTATCTCTAACCCTAACCCTAATTCCAATCCTAACCTTAACCATAACTCTAATCCTAACACTAACCCTAATCCTAACCATAATCCTACCCCTAACTCTAACCCTAAATATAACTTTTAACTATAAATCTAACTCTACCATAATTAGACTATAATCCTAACCCTAATCCTTAGTTTAACCTTCACTAAAACCATAACCTAACCCTAACTCTAACCATAACCCTGACTCAAAAACTCTAACCCTAACCTTAACCCTTACTTTAATCTAGATAAAAACCATAACCCTAACCCTAACCCTAACCTTAACCTCGACTCAAACACTTACCCTAACCTTAACCCTAATGTAACTCTACATAAAACCCTAACTCTAAATATAAACCTAACCTTAACCATCACCCTAAAACTAACCCTTTCTCTAACTCTAACTGTAAATCTAATTTTAACCCTAACCCTAATCCTAATTTTAAACCTAATTATAACCCTAATTTCAACTCTAACTCTAGCCCTCATTTGAGCTCCAATTCTAACTCTATCTCTAACTCAAACCCTAACTCTAATTCTAATCCTAACCCTAACTATATTTGTAACCTAAACCCTTATTCTTACCCTTGCCCTTACCTTAACCCTAACCCTAACTCTAATTCTAACAATAACTATATTTGTAACCCTAATTCTAACCCTAATCCTAACATTAACTCTAACTCTAATTCTAAACCTAACCCTAACTATAACCCTAACAAGATCTGTAATCCTAAAAATAACCCTAGCCCTAACCCTAATGCTAACCCTGTCTCTAAGTGTAACTCTATTCTTGATCGTAACTCTAACCTTATCCATAATTGAAACCCTAACAATAGCCCTAACCCTAACACTAACCCTAATTTAAACCTTAATGCCAACCCTAACTCTAATTCTAATCCTAATCCTAACTATAACTCTACTCTTCAATATAACATTTTACGTAACAATATGCTTAAAATAAAATTGAACTAAAGTGATGAAAATAATCACCATATATAGAATTAAAAAATAAAATGTTCAAGAATAATTTTATAGTAAGTTTACACTATTACAATTTTATAGCAAGTTTATACAACTGTATTTAAAAGAAATAAATAATTCAGCACTAACCTTAAAAAAATAGAAAAAAATTTAAAAATACTTTCTGTGTTGCGCCGCGATTGCCACTAGCTTATATATACCTATATATATTACGCCGAGAGTAATCGTTCTTGAGGTGCCTATTTTCATTTTCATAAATTCCAACTGTGATTAAAATAACTTTGGGATTAAATGAAAATAGGCGCCTCGAGAACGATTACTCTCGACGTAATATATATATAGGTACATATAGGCTAGTTGAAAGGTGTAGTTGCAATGAATATAATATTGGAAGACTTTTCACGAGGAAAGATTTTGGAGTTGTCTGGTCACAATTATTTCTAATTCTAAATTTCCACACGCAGTTTGACGTCGTGTGTTTTACTCCCTCCTAGTCAGCTAACAATTATATCTATCACTATTTGCGTGTTGGAAACGATAGATTCACATGTTTCCACCTTCCTCTGCACGACAGTTTGACAATTATCATCTCTGTCTATTCTACGGAAATACATGACCTCCACTCCCTATTGAAAAGATAATACAGCTTGTCGTTTCTAATCATTCATTTTCTTGTCATCTCTCATTATTGCCGTACTGTTTCAAAACAACCTAAAATAATCAAACGAGAGGAGGGAAAAACTACATATAATCCTATCTTCACCTACACGAAATAAGTTTCAAATACTATCAAGAGGTGGTGTGAAGATACCAGGCAATGCAATATGTAGCCATGATACTAAATATAATATAGATCAACCTTATTTGTTATTCTCTTTAAATCCTGCGTCTCTGCAGTTAAATAAATTTTTTTTGGAGGGATATTCTGTTTGATCTATTAGTTAAATCTCTATAAAATCATAAATACTATTATGAGTAAATTTTGTTGTTATTGATATAATTTACATCCAAATTTGGGTGCTTTTGATCTCAATAAAATTATAAATATCACTATGAATTGTTTTGATCTTTAAATTGATATAATTTACATCCAACTTGGTATATTTTTGATGAATAGTGGTTTCTAGGTAAAAAAGTCTTTTATAATTGTATCAAAATAAAGCTTAATCATAAGTGGCCTTTCAAGTAGATAGACAAGTTAATATTAGAAATGAATTAATATATGTAGATCTATCATTTGGTATCATACTAATGGCACGAAGGAATTTGGTTGTGTATTGAAAAATGAAGTGAAAAGATCATAGGTTAAGAATCTAGTACAATATGCTAAGTCAACATACAAGATACACCAAAATTAAACAAAAAAATACATTGTTTTAATTTTAAAACAGTTAGATCAAAAATAGCGAGAAGGGAAGAAAGTCAATCCTTCATGTAATTAGGAGGAAAGAAAACCTACAATTTGAGGAGAGGAGAAAGGGAGTGTGACCCTTTGTGATGACAAATCAATTGAAACCTTTTTTGCCCTTTTGATCTCCATTAGTAGTCATTTCAAAATGGGGGAAAAAAGAGTGTGTACACTTAATCTTCATTTTTCTAAGACTAAAAAAATAAAAAGAGAATAAATAAATTTGTAAGGAATTAATTCCTAGTGCAAAAGAGAAGTAAGCTAGTGTGAATGGTAAGAGAAAGTTGTTTAGCTCCACAATTCCAAAGGATACTAAGTTAACAAGAATACAAAACAACAAAGGAACAGATGAAAAAAAACATATACTGATCTTTAATATAAGAAACAAGGATGATGCTTAGGCTTAAGGTGTAGAGGAATGGTAGGATGTCATAATATACCATAGAAGGTTACCAAATGCTATTTTTTTCTCCCTTGGATAGCTAAATAATTTATGTTAGTAAGTGATGATTCTAGATATTTGAAGAATATGATGAATACCGATAATCAAAATGCAAAGGTGATGATAGGACTTCCGAAAGTTTGGAAAACGATAGCTACATAAGAAATTTCGAAGTTTAAGAAAACACAAATAGATATAAACTAGATGTTGTACAACTAAATTATCGAAGGGTAAGAGTTTGTTGAATGACATCCACACACGACACTAGCTAGGAGTAAAATACTTAGACACTTCATACAATCAGTATAAAACATAAAACTTAAAGAAGACTAATGAACAACAAGATACAAATAGAATAAAATAATACTAATATTCCAAAATAAATGTTTTGAAATAATTTATTAATCTTTTAAAATTAATTTAAAGCATATTTCAAAAAAATAAAAATAAATTAGAAAACATTAATATGTACATTTTATCATAGATAAGATGCCCTCTAAACTACGATTCGTACATCAAGATAAAACTTGCCTCTGATTATTAGTTTAGGCATTCCCGTCTTCAACAAGCTTTGATTTGATTGCTCCATTCATTTTCGTATCCATGTCACGATTGCCGTGTTAAGTTCACATTCCCGTGTCCACCGTCACGTTGACTTGTTCTCCTTCACTCATTTCATGCCTTCTCCTGCTTATTTAATCTCAGTTTCCCTTCCTCATTACTCACTCTTCTCACCATTGTTCAAGCTATATGCATCAAACCTTTGGTAGCTACCTGCATTTCTCTTTGCTGTTTTTCTATTTTTATTTCCAGTAGTAGATTTTTTTTAATTTGATTCAATTTTGATGGTTGTGATCTCTTATCAAAATTATTGTTGTTGCAGATAAAATAATCTGAATTCTTGCGATGGATCGTTCCTCCGTTGTCATATGCTCATGTTTAATCGCACTGTCATGGTATTCACAGATGATAAATGGCAATACCATGTGCCTGCCACACGAAAGAGATGCTCTTCTTGCTTTCAAGAACAACTTACATCCTTCACATCTATTGAATTCCTGGCAAGGCTTTAACTGCTGTGAATGGAGGGGAGTGGAATGCAGCTCCATCAACTCAAATGTTCTCAAACTCCGTCTTGCCAATCATGTGGAGAATGTGGATAGTTATGTGTATGATTATTGGGGTAGGCCATTTAATGGAAGACTTGCTAGAGATTTGTTCCATTTAAAGCAGTTGGAGCATCTAGATCTAAGCTTCAATTATTTGAGTGGTGTTCTACCTAAAGGTATGTTTAACGAAACAATCTTTTATATTTTCTGTTTTATGCTTTCTCTTACTTTAAGCTTTCTTTTACTAGATTTCGTTGATGTTTAACTTGTAGGTCTATTTGCCCTGAAAGAATTGAGACATCTGGATTTGAGCTTCAATTATTTTGAAGGTGAATTACCAAATCAGTTCGCCTCCTTGCACAACTTATCTTATCTCGACTTGTGTGAGAATAGGTTCAATGGTACAGTTCCAACAGGTATTTTTAACGAAGTAACATCTCATGTTTCATGATTTAAGCTTCCTCTTATAGAAATTTGAGTGGTTATCACTGTTGTTTACATGCAGCTTTGTTTTCCCTTCAAGAATTGAGACATCTAGATTTCAGCTTCAATAAGTTTGAAGGTCAAATATCAAAGCATTTTGCCTCCTTGTACAACTTAAAGTATCTCAACTTGTCCTTCATTGGGTTCAATGGTACAATTCCCTACCAATTGGGGAATCTCTCTCAGCTGGAAGTTTTGGACCTGTCCGTGGTAAAAGAAGATGGTGATGGACTAACTTCTTATGGTGGTTATGGGGAACTAGTGTACAGTCCTAGTTTAGCATTGACAGAAAAATTGCAGAAATTGAAATATTTGTCCCTTAAAGGAGTAGTGTTGAATATGACAGGAAAGCAATTGGAAGCACCCCTTTCTCATCTTCCTAATCTCCAACAACTCCACCTTTCAGATTGCATGCTTTCAGGGCACATCCCCAATGCTATCCAAAACCTATCATTCCTTACCCACCTCAGCTTGGGTTACAACAACTTTGAAGGACCAGTACCGTTGTGGTTAGGAAATATGACTACTTTGGTTTCTCTTTGGTTACATTACAGTCCATTATTAAGTGGTTCATTTCCCTTGAGTATCTCTCGCCTGCCTTCTTTAAAAGAGCTTACATTAGGGGGAGAAAACTTAATTAATGGAAATCTAAGTCAAATATTATGCGGGGAATGGTCTCAGCTCAATGTCCTTGTTCTTTTAGGGTCTAATATAAAAGGAAGTATGCCACCTTGTATTGGGAATATCACCTCTCTCGTCTATCTTAAATTGATATATATGGAAAATATGGAAGGTGCTATTCCTCCTTCCATTGGAAATCTTTCCACCCTACAAAATTTGGGTTTATATGGCAACTCATTGAATGGAGAGATTCCACCATCACTTGGTCAAATTCCATCTTTGACTACTTTAGATCTTTCTTGGAATTCTTTGAGTGGAAATATACCTTTTGAGTTAGGTAATCTTTCCTCTTTGATAGAATTAGACCTATCCTCCAATGTTCTAAGTGGAAATATACCTTATAAGTTATAAAGTCTTTCCTCCTTGGTGTATCTAGATCTTTCCTCTAATCAAGTAAATGGTAGCATTCCCATTTCAATTGCAAGTCTTCCTAGTCTAAATTCTATTTACATGTCTTCAAACAATCTCCAGGGAAATATTTCTCTTAGTTTTTTTTAAAAACTGACCAAACTTTCCCAACTTGATTTATCCTACAACGAGTTGTCTATCACAATTGAACCGGATTGGATACCCACAATTTATTTTCAGAGCTTGAGCTTAGCTTCATGTAGTATCGAGGGCATAATTCCACCATTCATTTCCACACAATATAGACTGTTTAATTTGGATCTCTCCAATAATAGTCTATATGGAAATATTCCAGATTGGTTAGAGGTGCTTCCTTTGGAATTTCTCAACTTGTCATACAATAACTTGCAAGGAAATGTTCCCTCAAGCTTGATTGGAGAAGGCTTTCAAAGTGTTGATTTGCACAGTAATATGTTACAAGGTCATCTTCCTTTTTCTTTAGTGTCAACATCAAATGTGGAGCTATTGGATTTGTCTCAAAATAGATTCATAGGATTTATTCCAATGGATATTGGAAATCTTCTACCATCCATTCAATTTTTGTCACTTTCCACAAATGATCTACATGGTGATATACCTTCTTCAATTGGTCTTCTACAATATGTGGAGGTTTTAGATCTCTCAAATAATAAATTATTTGGTAAAATACCATCAAGCATAATTAATTGTTCTAGTTTAACAAGATTAAACTTAGCAAGTACTAGATTAATGGGAGAGATACCATATCATATGGGAATGCTAAGTGGACTCAGTTCACTTCACCTGAAGCACAATATGTTAAAAGGAAACTTGCCATCAAGCCTTAAGAACTGTTCTAGCTTGCAAATTCTAGATTTGGCCAATAATCATTTTTCTGGGAACATACCATCTTGGTTGGGTCAGTTCTCTGAATTGATGATACTTGTTTTGAGGTCTAACAAGTTTGAAGGAAACATTCCACATCAATTAAGCAATCTATCAAGACTCCATGTTTTGGATATTTCACAAAATTTTTTGATAGGTTCTATCCCACAACAATTAGCAACATTGAAAAGTATGATGAATTCTTCAATGGGAAACTCACATGACAATGATGGTGGCTCTTACTATTACAAAGAAGAGATCCAAGTTTTCAACAAAGGAATAGAAATGGTGTATGTTAGTTCAGTGATGTTACTTATAACTTGCATTGATCTATCTGTAAATAATCTATCAGGTACCATTCCGTTAGCAATGGGGAACCTTAAAAGCCTTCACACATTGAACTTATCAGATAATAGCCTCACAGGAGAGATTCCAAGCAGTTTTGGATTAATTGCAGAGTTAGAGTCACTTGATCTTTCATATAATAAACTGAAAGGAAAGATTCCAAATGAAATGCTACAAGTTTCCTATCTAAGTTTTTTTATTGTATCCAACAATAATCTTTGTGGAAGAATACCAGAAGGGAGACAATTTAATACATTCAGTTCCACTTATTTCTCTGGAAACCCTAGTCTTTGTGGATTCCCAGTTAACAACAAATCTTGTAGAGGTGGAGAGATGTCAAATTATAACATACAAATCCCTATTCTTGGGAAAGAGGATGATGAGGGAGGAGAAATTCCATGGCAGTGGTATGTAGAGTGGATGGCAAGTGCTTCTATTGGATTTTGGGGAGTATTTGGAATCTTGGCTACAAAAAGACATTGGAGGAGAAGATTCATTCATGCATTAGATGATATGGCAATAACTTTATTGAGTGGATTGATAAATAAATAACAATCTGGAAAAAAATTGTATAATCATTATCCTCAAATATTGTGATTCCAATGAGATTATGATGTAGTTTTATTCTAACTACAAAAATTTGATGTCTTACTTCTCACATTTATGAAGAAAAATAATAAAAGTATATGATGTTTTATACAACAATTAATAAATCTTGAGTTAATTCAATAAATTATTAGTACAATTTTTATGATTTAATATTTTATATTTAAAGTTTAGATATTTGTATTCAAAATAGAGGTACAAACATTCAACTTAGTATTTTCATGATTATGTTTTGATATTAATATTTTTTATTTAACTAAAATACAATTGTTGACTGATACTTAGAACATATTCATTCAATAAGTAATTTGTATAAATATTTCAATTCATTTTTTCGTATTATTCAAGAATATGCATGTTGTTGAGGGCCAATTATATCCTAATAGAATATTTAAACCATATGTTATACATGCCTTAAAGACAAGATAAATAATGTTAGTGCTATGCTTTTAAAATAAGATTAGTAGAAGTTAATTGGTGTAATTATATTCGCAAATGTTAATACTAAAAAAAAATAGATGCATTCCCAAAGTTATATAATCAAACATTATCATTGAAATAACACATCCCATATTTTAAAAATATTAATATTATAATCCTATCACTAATATATTTTTGATATATCTAAACATACAATAAAACAATTAAATATATACTTCAAATAGAAAACAAGTCAATTTGAGTAATAAATATTTATTTCCATTTTCTAAATATTTCTAAGATTTATGTTAGATTAAACTAAAATTCAATTCAAAGATATTTAACCAACTTTTTCTAATTAAGTCATTAATAGGAATCTTTGGTGAATTTAGATCTTTCTTGAAATTCTTTAAGTGGAAATATACCTTCTGAGTTAGGTAATCTTTCCTCTTTGATAGGATTAGACCTATCCTCTAATGTTCTAAGTGGAAATATACCTTATAAGTTGGATAGTCTTTCCTCCTTGGTGTATCTAGATCTTAACTCTAATCAAGTAAATGGTAGCATTCCCATTTCAATCGCAAGTCTTCCTAGTCTAAAGTATATTTTCATGTCTTCAAACAATCTCCAAGGAAATATTTCTCTTAGCTTTTTTAAAAAATTGACCAAACTTTCTCAACTTGATTTATCATACAATGAGTTGTCTATCACAATTGAACCAGATTGGATACCCACAATTTATTTTGATATCTTGAGTTTAGCTTCATGTAGTATCGAGGGCACAATTCCACCATTCATTTCCACACAATATAGATTGTATAGTTTGGATCTCTAAAATAATAGTATGTATGGAAATATTCCAGATTGGTTAGGGGTGCTTCCTTTCGAATATCTCAACTTGTTGTACAATAACTTGCAAGGAAATGTTCTCTCAAGCTTGATTGCAAAAGGTTTTCAATGTTTTGATTTGTACAGTAATATGTTACAAGGTCCTCTTCTTTTTTCTTTAGTTCCAACATCAATCATGGAGCTATTGGATTTGTCTCATAATAGATTCATAGGATCTATTCCAATGGATATTGGCAATGTTATACCATCCATTCAGTTTTTGTCACTTTCCACAAATGATCTACATGGTGATATACCTTCTTCAATTGGCCTTCTACAATATGTGCAGGTTTTAGATCTCTCAAAATATAAATTATTTGGTAAAATACCATCAAGCATAATTAATTGTTCTAGTTTAACAAGATTAAACTTAGCAAGTACTAGATTAATGCGAGAGATACCATGTCATATGGGAATGCTAAGTGGACTTAGTTTACTTCACCTCAAGGACAATATGTTAAAGGGAAACTTGCCATCAAGCCTTAAGAACTCTTCTAGCTTGCAAATTCTAGATTTGGCCAACAATCATTTTTTTGGGAACATACCATCTTGGTTGGGTTAGTTCTCTAAATTGATGATACTTGTTTTGAGGTCTAACAAGTTTGAAGGAAACATTCCACATCAATTAAGCAATCTATCAAGTCTCCATGTTTTGGATATTTCAAAAAAAAATTGATTGGTTCTATCCCACAACAATTAGCAACATTGAAAAGTATGAGGAATTCTACAATGGGAAACTCACATGACAATGATGGTCACTTTTACTATTACAAAGAAGAGATCCAAGTGTTCAACAAAGAATTAGAAATGGGGTATGTTAGTTCAGTGATGTTACTTATAACTTGCATTGATCTATCTATAAATAATCTATCAAGTAACATTTCATCAGCAATGGGGAACCTTAAAAGTCTTCACACATTGAACTTATTAGATAATAGTCTCATAGGAGAGATTCCACGTAGTTTTGGATTAAATGCAGAGTTAGAGTCACTTGATCTTTCATACAATAAACTAAAAGGAGAGATCCCAAATGAAATGCTACAAGTTTCCTCTCTAAGTTTTTTTATTATATCCAACAATAATCTTTGTGGAAGAATACCAGAAGGGAGACAATTTAGTACATTTAGTTCCACTTATTTCTCTAGAAATCCCGATCTTTGTGGATTCCCAGTTAACAAAAAATCTTGTGGATCTGGAGAGATGTCAAATTATAACATACAAACCCCTATTCTTGGGAAAGAGGATGATGAGGGAGGAGAAATTCCATGGCACTGGTATGTAGAGTGGATGGCAAGTGCTTCTATTGGATTTTGGGGAGTATTTGGAATCTTGGCTGCAAAAAGACATTGGAGGAGAAGATTAATTCATGCATTAGATGAGATGGAAATAAGTTTATTGAGTGGATTGATAAATAAATAACAATCTAGTAAAAATTTGTATAATCATTATCCTTAAATATTTTGATTGCAATGAGATTACGATGTAGTTTTATTGTAACTACAAAAATTTGATGTCTTACTTCTCACATTTATGAAGAAAAATATTGAAAGTATATGATGTTTTATACAACAATTAATAAATCCTAAGTTAATTCAATAAATTATTAGTACAATTTTTATGGTTTAAAATTTTAGATATTTGTATTCAACATAGAAGTACAAACATTCAACTTAGTATTTTCATGACTATATTTTGACATTAATATTTTTTATTTAACTAAAATACAATTGTTGACTAATACTTAGAACATATTCTTTCAATAAGTAAATTGTTTAAATATCTCAGTTCAATTTTTTGTATTAGTCAAGAATATGTGTGTTGTTGAGGACCAATTATATCCTAATAGAATAAAACCATATGTTATGCATGCCTTAAAGACAACATAAATAATGTTAGCGTTGTGCTTTTAAAATAAGATTAGTAGAAGTTAATTGGTGTAATTATATTTGAAAATATTAATACTAAAAAAGCATAGCTGCATCCCCAAAGTTATATAATCAAACATTATCATTGAAATAACACATCCCATATTTAAAAAATAGTAATATTATAATCCTATCACTAATATATTTTTGATATATGTAAACATACAATAAAATAGTTAAATATATACTTCAAATAAAAAAAGGTCAATTTAAGTAATAAATATTTATTTCCATTTTCTAAATACTTCTAAGATTTATGTTAGATTAAACTAAGATTCAATTCAAAGATATTTAACAAACTTTTTCTAATTAAATCATTAATAGGAATCTTTGCGTATTTTTGTTACCTCATTCTTTTGTGATGACAATTTTTTTTGTTGATAATTTTGATTAATGAAAATGGTTTGCTAAGGACACTCTTAAGATTTTCACAATATAATATATTATTTATTAAAATTTATTGGGTTATTATTATTATTTTCTATATGCATAAAATGTAAATTATTAATAAAAACATATTCAATTATGAAATCACTCAACATTCCTTCAATTTGAAATGCAATAAAATGTACATAAATAATTATTTTCTTAAAAATATTTTCTTATATTTACTCATATTTCCTTAATGTATATTAAATTTTTTAAGATAGCTAATGAAGTGTGTCCCCCTTAATACCTTAAGCACATAACAGAAACAAAGAAATAACAACAATTCATGAGAATAAAATATGGGCTTCTTATTATTGCCACAAATGTGCAGTTACAATATGCTAACCCACATGGGTGTCTTCATTATAGTAATCTACAAGACTAAGTTGCAAACTATCACCCATAGTTGTCCTAGACAATCTACATACATTTCTTAAACATGCAATTTTATGCTGCCCAAGAAGTTTCTAGAAACTCAAACTTAATACCCTAGGCCAACAGACCCCAACAATACATATAGAGTTGGCCAAATACACCATTGAAATTTATTTTGGAAGTTTTGGTTGGCCCAACTTTAGAAGGCCATAAATTTTCAATTGTTGCTCTAATTGGCTATTATAAGAATCCTCAACTTTTGATCTATAGGCTTGGATTTGTACAAGTGACCATTTGTTGAGTTTTCAGGCCTCATTCAGGCATGTTTAGGCCTTCAATAGTGACCCTAGAGTTTTTATACAAAAATTTTACACAAAATATATGCAATAAATCCATGAATACTCATGATATGACACTTAGCCTCAACTGGTAGGTTGATATATCCAAGATGAACATCCACTGGTAAAGTCAAGATATTCCAAGCTCGTATGATTGACTTACTAAGTAGAAAGCCTCTAGTAACAATAACTCTACACTAAAACAACCCTTATTCAAGAAAATAAAAGGAAATATTTTTGGGTGATGCAAGATTTCTCTTACACCTAGGATGCTCCTGCATCAAATGCCTAGAGTAATTTGAGAAGTGACCCTGTTATGTCTCAGGTATTTAGAGGAAAACCAAGATAGTTAACCTCCTCCCTTTCTAGCCATGATGAATCTTATACTAGCCTCCCTTTTCATTTGACTAGGCATTCTACATAAGTTTTTCTCCTTGTACTTTTTCCAACATGACTATCCAGTATCTCCTCAATCTCCTTTGTAGCTGAACTATTTGCTTGAATACTCCACTGTGCTTCTACAACTTCATCTCCATCACCTCCTTCATAATACTTTGTCAAATTTGAAATGTTAAATACTAGTCAAGTATTCAATTTAGTAGGCAACTCCATTTCATAGGCATTTCCAGAATCATGCCTTTTTACTGTCTTGCATGGTCCAAACTTCTTCATTTTCAACTTATTATATATACCCACTAGAAAATGCTCCTTTCTCAAATGAACCATGAGTTCATCTCAAACTTGCGATTCCTTATACTGACTTATCACATCTTCTTTAGCTTTATACTATGTATTCATCTTAATAATGCACTTCCTCAACTCTGAATGGATATTCTTCAAATGTTCAGCAAGTTCTTCTACTTCAACACTACTTATTTCTCCTTTATCTAATTACCTCAATTTAGAAGCATTTCTGAGACTGTTGCCATACAAAATCTGGAATGGTGATTTACCAATAATCCTATTAACATAATTATTATAAGTAATTTTTACCCGTGGTAAGATTTACTAGTACTCCTTTTGGTTTATCTCCACCCAAACATCTCAACAGGTTTCCCAAACTGTGATTCACAACTTCTATCTATTCATTAGTCTTTGGATGAACTAAAATTCAATTCTATCTTCAATTTCTTCCACAATGTATGCTAGAAACACCTATAAAATTTGGTATCTTGATATGAAACTATACTCTTTGGTAGACCATGTAGTCTCACCACTTCTTTGAAAAATAACTCTACCATGTATGAACACTATCACTAGTCTTCCTCTAGAGAATGAAATGTGCCATCTTTGAAAATATATCAACCACTACAAAAATAAAATTATGCCCTCATAGAGTCCTTGGTAATCCAAGAACAATGTCCATGTTGACATCCTCCCACGACTTCTGTAGTATAGGTATTGGTTGATAGAACCTCGTATTCTGCTTTACTCCTTTTGTCATCTAACATACTCTATAACTCTACACAAACTTCTTCACATCTTGCTACAACTATGGCCAATAATAATTCTTAGCAACCAAAGAAATTGTCTTATTTCTCCCAAAATGTCCATCAAATCCTCCACTTTTCTTCTCCTTGATGAGATTCTCTCTCATAGAACTTCTTAGAATGCACAACTGACTTCCTTTGAGCATCATACCAAGTTGGATTATAAAATCCAAGCACTTTTTCCTATCAAGTGTAATAGGGTTTGTACAAGCCTTCCAAGCTTCACCAAAATCAGCATCCTCTAGAAACAAATTCTTGAGTTCATTGAACCCAACCACCTTAATCTACATCTCTATAAACAAAAGTTTTCTTCTACTGAGAGAATCTACAAGTTTGTTAGACTTTCCACTCATGTATTTCAAAACAAATGTATAACTCTGCAAAAAATCAACCCACTTACAAATGCCTTTGATTTAATTTTCCTTGAATATTCAAATATTACAAAGCTTGATAACTAGTATACAAAAAAAGCTCCTTAGAAAGAAGATAGTGTCTCCACTTCTTCAATCCATGAACCTTATTGGCTCAAAACAACTCCTATTGTAGTACCACTCACATCCCAATCTACTTGAAATACCTTGCTAAAATATGGAATTGCTAAAACAAGCTACTCTATAACTTTCTATTTCAACAAATTAAAACTCTTATCTTCTCCTATAGTCCACTTAAATTCTTTCTTATCCCCTCTCATTAATTTAGTCAAGGGTCCACAAATACTGCTAAAACCTCTTATGAACTTTCTATAAAAACTAGCCATTCCATGAAAAGATCCTAGCTCTACAACACTCTTTGGAGTAAGCCATTCAAGGATAGCCTTCACTTTCTCTAGGTCTATTTCTAGATCTTTTTTTGAAAGTACAAATCCCAGGTACACCAACTCCTTCACAAACTTACACTTCTTAAGGTTTATCAACAAATTTTCTTCCCTCAACTTATCAAACACCTTTTGAATATGCATCAAATGCTCCTCCAACATCTTACTAAAGATCAAAATATCATCTAGGTAAACAATTAAAAACTTAGCTAGAAATTCCTTGAGTACCTCATTCATGAGTTGCATGAAAGTGTTCAGTGTATTGGTTAGCTAAAAAGGCATGACTAACCACTCATATAGTCCTTCCATTTTATTGAAAGTAGTCTTCCAATCATCACTTTCTTTGATGTGAATTTGATGGTATCCATTCTTTAGATCTATCTCTATGAAATACAAAACTCCACTCATATAATCCATCCTTGGAAATGAAAATCTATAGTTTATTGTGATCTTATTGATAGCACGAGAATCTATGCACATCCTCCATTATCCATTCTTCTTAGGTGCTTATACTACTGGTATAGAACATGGACTTAGACTCTCTTGAATCAACCCCTTGTACAACAACTCATGTACTTGTTTGTTCAACTCCTCACTTTCTGCTGGTGTCATTTTGTGCCCTACTTTATTTGACAAACTAACTCTTGGAATCAAATGCATTTGGTTACTAATCTTTATCATTTGGAGTAATTCATCAGGTGCATTATTTGACACAATATCAAGAAACTCTCCAAACAAATTTGCAACTTTTGCAGGTACCTCCTCTACTTCTTCTTTGCCATCTTTTTGGATTACAAGAAAACACATATGCCCATCCTTCATACCTTGGAGAAACTCCTTTCCATTATTAAAACATAATCTGGAAGCACTACATAACTTTTTTCTTCTTTCTCCTTCAATGACTGCAACTTGTGTTTAACTCCATCCTTTGTAAGAGTGTAGGTATTTGCTTTCCCATCGTGTACAATGTGCATGTCAAACTACCATGACCTATCCAACAACATATGGCATATTTCCATAGGTATGATATCACACAACACCTCATCTTGCTAGCTTCCAATATTGAAATTCATTAAGCATTGCACACTGACCATGACCTTGTGGTCATCTTGCACCTAGGTAGTCTAGTATGGACACAGGTGTTTCTACCTCTTCAACTTGAAATTTGTGACCATCTTTTCTAACACTAGATTTTCAGTGTTTCCACCATAAATGATCACATAACAACACTTATCTTCACATTTTCACCTGGTGCAAACAAATTCCTTTGATCAAGTTCATTCTCACCACTCAACAAGACTCTCCTATTAACTAGGACTTCTCCTCTTTAAGCTTCTTCATAATGGGATGATTTGGCATCTTCATCAACATGCACAACTCTAGTTTTGCCTTTAGTTCTCTAATATATCCTTTCTTGGTGCTAGAAACACTCAAATGCTCTATATGCTTCTTCTCCATAGTGAAAATATTTTCCTTGAAAGTCTCCTCTTCGAGATCCTTGTCCTCTACCTCTTTCTCTCTGATCTCTATTATGTTGATCATTGAAACAATTGAAATTTTTTCCCCTTTGGTTCTAACTGCTATTTCTTTCCTCATCCTTCTTCTTTTGATCATCATTTTGGTCTGCATAAGATTGTTCACCTGTTCTTCCACCACAACCTCTTCCACTATTCTTATCAATTTTTTTGTTCAACTTCTTCTCAACTATTATAGGAAATTAGCATGCCTCCTCAATACTATTCATCCCAATTAGGCTCAACTCCTCCTAAATGCTTGGCCTTAACCAATTAAGATAAAAGGAAACTTTCTCCTTATAAGCTTCCGCATGATTGGTTCTAATGAGAATTGTGTAGAACTCTTCAATATACTCTTGAATAGATCTTCCTGCTTGCTTCAACCCTTCCATTTTCATTAGTAGATCTAGCTTATAATCCATGGGAATAAATTGTCTCTTCAATTTAGTAATCATCTTATCCCATCTGGTGATTTTATCCTTTCTTCTTCTATTTTTCTTCAACTGAATCTCCTTCCACCAGATCTTCGCATGTCCCTTGAGTTTTTCCTTCACAAACTTGACCCTATCAGGATCCTCAATATCTTCATACTCAAAACATTCCTCCAATTTATTAGCTCCTCTAGGTTAAGATTTCTTGAAAATGTGAGAACCTCAAACTTAGGTCTTTTCCCAATCTTGGAGATGGCCTTAAAAAGAATCTTTTCCTCTAGGTTCATAACTACCTCTACTTCAACATTTACTTCTTCTTTATCCTCATCCTCACTTTCATCTCTTATGACAAGATTTTTCCCTGTACAAATTTGTTCTTCCAATGCTTTCATCTTCCTCTAAAGGGCTCTAAAACCCTCAAGTGTAACACCTATAGCTCTTCCACCTCACTCTCTTCATGGAGACATTTTTGCACTTTTGCTAAAACCCTAGTGCAAAAAGCTTCACAATTAGTGATCTGTCTACACACCCAGCTCAAACCATAGTCTTACTACAATTGCCTCATAGTTGGAAATTTGTTTACACAATTAGGAACTCCTTCTCTGATATGACTTGATGAAGGGTGCTTCCCTTAATACATTAAGCACATACAAAAACAAAGAAATAATAATTATTCATGAGAACAAAATATGCATTTATTATTATCAACACAAATGTAGAATTATAGAATTCAGAATTATAATATGCTAACCCACATGGGCACCTTGATTATAGTAATTTTCAAGATGAAGCTACAAACTATCACCAAGAGTTGTCCTAGATAATGTACGAGACTTTCTTAAATAGACAATTTTAATTGTGCCGCTTGGGAAAGTTCTAGATACTCAAACTGAATACCTAGGGCTAATAGAGTCTAACAATACATATAGAATCGACCAAATATACCTTTGACATTTATTTTAGAAGTTTTGGTTAGCCCAACTTCAAAAGGCCATAAATTTTTAACCATTTCTTTGATTGGCTATTATAACAACATTTTAGAATCCTTAGCATTTGATCTATAGGCTTAGATTTGAGAAAAGCACCCACCCATCAGGTTTTTAGGCCTCTTTCAGACACATTTATGCCTTCAATGGTGAGCTTGAATATATTATACCAAAATTGTTTGCCAAAAATATGTAATAAATCTATGAATACTCATGATATGCACTGAGCCTCAACTAGTAGGCAGATATATCCAAGTTGAACAACCACCTCTAAAATCAGAACATTCACATGTAGGTCTATTTTCCCTAATAGAATTGAGAAATCTAGATTTGAGCTTCAATTATTTTGAAGGTGAATTACCAAATCAGTTTTCCTTGTTGCACAAGTTATCTTATCTTAACTTGTGCGAGAACAAGTTCAATGGTATAGTTTCAAAAGGTATTTTTAAAAAAGAAACCTCTCATATTTCATGATTTAAGCTTCCTCTTATAGGACTTTGAGTGGTTATCACTATTGTTTACATGTAACTTTATTTTCCCTTCAAGAATTTAGACATCTAGATTTGAGGTTCAATGAGTTTGAAGGTCAAATATCAAAGCACTTTGCCTCCTTGTACAACTTAAAGTATGTCAACTTGTCCTTTGTTGGGTTCAATAGTACAATTCCCGACCAATTGGGGAATCTCTCTCAGTTGGAAGTTTTGGACCTGTCAGTGGTAGAGGTGGATGATGTTGGTCTAGTTTCTTATGGTGGTAATGGGGAACTACTGTACAGTCCTAGTTTAGCATGGAAAAAAAGATTGCAAAAATTGAAATACTTGTCCCTTAGTGGAGTAGTGTTGAATATGATAGTAAAGCAATTGGAAGCACCCCTTTCTCATTTTCCTAATCTCTAACAACTCCACCATTTAGAATGCTTACTTTCGGGGCACATTCCTAATGCTATCCAAAACCTATCACTCCTTACCCACCTCATCTTGGGTTACAAAAACTTTGAAGGATTAGTACCATTATGGTTAGGAAATATGACTACTTTGGTTTCTCTTTGGTTTTTTGGAAATTAAGTGGTTCATTTCCCTTGAGTCTCTCTCACCTACCTTCTCTAAAAGATCTTATATTAGGGGGAGAAAACTTAATTAGTGGAAATCTAAGTCAAATATTATGTGGCGAATGGTCTCGGCTCAATATCCTTTTTCTTTCAAGGTCTAATATAAAACAAAGTATGCCACCTTGTATTAAAAATACCACCTCTCTCATCTATCTTAAATTGACATATATGGAAAATATGGAAGGTCCTATTCCTCATTCCATTGGAAATCTCTCTACCTTACAAATTTTTTTTTTTCATGAAAACCCATTAAATGGAGAGATTCCACCATCACCTGGTCAAATTCCATCTTTGACTACTTTATACCTCATTGGAAATATGTTGGGTGGAAATATACCTTCTATGTTGGGTAGCCCTCCCTCTTTGGTGAGCTTATATCTTTCTTGGAATTCTTTGAGTGGAAATATACCTTTGAGTTAGGTAATCTTTCTTCTTTGGTAGAATTAGATCTATTCTCCAATGTTCGAAGTGGAAATAATATACCTTATAAGTTGGGAAGTCTTTACTTGTTGGTGTATCTATATCTTTCCTCTAATTGACTAAATGGTAGCATTCCCATTTCAATTGCAAGTCTTCATAGTCTCATGTCAATTTCCCTATCTTCAAACAATCTTCAAGGAAACCTTTCTCTTAGTATTTTTAATAAAATGACTAGTCTTTTTTAACTTAATCTATCCTACAATGAATTGGCTATCATGATTGAACCAAATTGGATACCCACAATTTACTAGGGTTCCTTACACTAAGCCTCATGTAGTATCAGGGGCATAATTCCACCATTCATTTCCACGCAATATAGATTGTCTAATTTGGATCTATTCATTAATAGTTTATATGGAAATATTCTAGATTGGTTAGGGGTGTTTTCTGAATTGGAATATCTTAACTTGTCATACAATAACTTTCAAGGACACATTCCCTCAAGCTTGATTGCAAAAGGCTTTCAGAATGTCGATTTGCACAGTATTATGCTCCAAGGTCCTCTCCCCTTTTCTTTAGTGCCACCATCAATCATGGATTTGTTGGACTTGTCTTAGAATAGATTCATAGGATCTATTCTAGTAGATATTGGTAATCTTCTAACATCAATTCTATTTTTGTCAATTTTAAAAAATGATCTAAGTGGTGATATACCTTCTTCAATTGGCCATCTACATTATGAGGAGGTTTTAGATCTCTCGAGCAATAAATTATTTGGTAAAATACCATCACGTATAATTAATTGTTCTAGTTCAACAAGATTAAACTTAGCAAATATAGGATTAATGAGACATATACCATATCATATGGGAACGCAAAGTGATCTTAGTTTAGTTCACATCAAGGAAAATAACTTAATGGGAAACTTGACATCAAGCCTTAAGAACTATTCTAGCTTACAAATTTTAGATTTAGCCAATAATCATTTTTTTGGGAACATACCATCTTGGTTGGCTTAGTTTGTAAGGAAACTTGGAAATAAAGAATATAACTGTTTCCACATAACCCATAATAAATTTGAAATAAACACGGAATTAAAATCCACATGCAAGAGAATAGACAACATACCCACAAAATTGTGACACAAGATATACCCTGGGAAACCCTCATTGAGGGAAAAACCCAGCCTCCAAAAGCATCCATCATCATGTATTATTCAGCAAAAATACCATTTCCATACAACCATGGAACCCTTCATGGCCATAGCCACAACCGAGCAAACTATGTGAACAAGCATGAATCCACACATCCCATGCTATGCTTCCAACCTTCACAAATGCTCCCTTGGCTAACCTGTCAAGCCTTGTCCCGCTCGACTCTTGCCTTTTGCCTTCTCCTTGTCACTCTTTATTCTATATTTTCTCTCTCTTTTTGTCCCACAAAACCACCAAGTGGTATTACATAAACCATGTGCTAAAACCATGTGCTACCTAACCCACTGACCCCACATTTAATATTGGGCATTTAATTCTTTTCCCCAATATTAAATAATTACATGAAATATTTTCACAATGTTACAACACAACTCATCAAGAATATTCCATTGGAATCTTTACATGTTGCACGTCCATCTAGGTACAACATTACATAAAAAAATAAAATAATAAAATAACAATATTATGCAATGTGTGCAACACCCATTATCTCAATAATCTCCTACTTGTTGTATACATTGCATGGGGTCAATCCGTAGCCACACAAAATGAACAAGGGAACAATCCCTCCCAGCACATCCACCATCATGGATCAAAATACACCAAGTGATCCATCCTGGTACCCACAACAAAATCAAAGTATCCAGCATCTCAAACATGAATGATCTCACCTCCTATTATGCCACTCCCACTGGACATACATAGAAGCCATCCAAAGAGAAAAAACCACCCAACCTATTGCATTAGAAGATCATAAAATCCTGTACCAACTGAAATTCCAAGCACAAATAACCTGATCCAAAGGTAATCACATGTATCTGTAGTTGTCAAAATATCCATAGCTGAAATAGCACCCACAGAAAAGTGCCAAACCCATCCAACTATCCATACCTCAAAGGTATAGCAACTGAACCTTATATCACTGACATATCCAATCTATAACCTGCAATCACAAGCCTCAAGAGCAATACCTACCACATATATACCAAGAAGCTCCCACTGCAAAGGATAATGTCATGTCTATAACCAATCCACTCAACACATCTCAAAGAAGTAAATCCATGTAGTATCAAGGACATCCACAATACATAAACTAATATCCTGTAAGAATAACTCTCATAACAAGTCTCCAATGATCTCCCAAGTTTACCACAACCAACAGAGGAAAGAGATAAAGGAATAACCATGTCATCTCTCACATGACATACATGAGCACAAACCAGTGATCACAATCTCTAACCAATCTCAAATCCAATGTAAGCAAAAATTGAACATCCAAGAAGATAACCAAGACCAGAGAAACCATGCAAATCATAACCTGTATCATGTCCTTCTACACACACCTCTAGATGTAAACTGTGCAAGTATGATCTCCTCCATAAAACCCCAACAAGAAGCCTCAACAACACCCAAACCATACCATATAACTCATCATGGATGTAAGCCTCTCACAAGAAGATCAAACTCAATAAAACCATTCCTAAACCAAAGAATAACCATTCCTAATCCAAGGAAAATGCCCAATATAAAACCATCTCCCAAACTCAACCAGCATAACAACATATGCACATGGAGATAACCAATGCTAAACCATCTCTAAAATGAACCCTCCAGAACTAACTCATGTACCGTAGCTCAAGATCCATATCCATGAAAGACAAGCATAAATGTAATGCAACTGAGAGAAAACAATGGGCTATACCTCTCAAGTAGCAAACCGCCGAGTAGACTAAGAGTGGGGAATGAGAATGCTCATCAAGATACCCAAGTCTCCAACCAAGACTCATCTAAGAACAATCTCCTCTCAAGTCCATATTAGGTGACTACCCCTCAGACTTCCTGTTGAAACCATCAACCATCCCAACAAATACTTCTCTAATCCAAGAGAAAATCAGCATCACCACCATCTCTAAGTATCCATGAGCACCTGTAACCAATCAATCCATGCCAACTCCAAATGCAACATAGCAATATCATGAAGTATCCAACTTATAATCAGTGTACTCAATACCAAGAAACTAAACCAAGATCAATGTCAAAGTTCCAACCATGGCCTCAAGAACATAAACATGACAACATGATCTTACCATCTCAACTAAAGAGATAACATGCTCCATATGAACACACCATAACATGTCACAACTCTAAACGCGTATCAAGAGTATACCATGACATAATAAAAAAACCATCCTCATACCAAGGATAACATGCCAAATAAAAGCATAAACCACACCTTTACCAAGAACCCTGTGAGTCCTCAAGATGCAACCATCTCCACACACCATGAAGAAAACCAAGAACTCCATGAGTCCTCAAGATCTAACCATCTTCAAACACCATGAAGATAACAAGTGCACCATGCAAATGTCAAAGATGCTTCTGCAGCAACAGGATCTAAGACAAACCTCCAACATCTGCAAACACTCAATAAATATATCAATGCCAACAACTCCCACTCAACCGTGGTACCAAGTCACCTATGGCATCATAAAATCCATCCTCTCCAAACCAAGAAGATATAAACCAAACCAGGAACTAATCCTGCACTGTCACCCCATCACTGTCACAAGCTCCCACTAAATCGTGTATCCAAGCTATCCATGACATAATGATGAAAAACCATCTTCTAACCATGAGAATCAACCAAGGCATCAAACTATCAAATAACTCAAAGTGCACATCATGAGCTCGTTAAAAGAAACCAAATAACCATGATCCTCAACCAAGAAGATATACCACCATAACCAAATCAGAAAATCCAAGCTAATGAACATCAAGGATGTACCTGTATAACCAATCATGTCATGCCAAAATCCATGACACCATGATCACATCCATGAACTAAGCATCTGGCTCTCAATATGTCCAACCTGTCAGCATAGTCAACCACAATCCTCCACCATGACTGTACCTGGTAACAACATCTCATCCCTTCTACATGAAGATAAAATCATGTGACTTAGGGCTTAGACAACCCAAATCCAAGCCACCAATCTGAATATGCATCAATAATGAAAGATCAATGGGCAAAGACAACCCATAACCACGCTATAAATGCAACCTGTAAGTATAGACCGCTTACAACACTGCACAACTTGTAGATCCAACAAGTCGTCATGCATATCCAAACCAAACACTGATAATCATATCATCATGAGACCAATCTGAATATGAACTGAGTATACAATGACATCAAAACTTAAATCTCCAATGCCATAAACTCACAATGTTACCATAGTCAAAATATATCCCATAAACTATTCAGATCAATATATCAACAAATAAATCATGTCAAACCTGCATCAAATCTGAACCATTGTGTAGAGCTCTCCAAGAGCTTTCCGTTGACTACTCAAAGTCCAAAATCTGACTCCGTATGCCCAAGTTATGCCCTAATCCGTGCTCAAAATAAACAACATCTGACTTTAGGGCTTTTAAAACCTGACAAAATTTCAAACTCATAGAACCAAGCCTACACCATCTTGTAGTGCTCTGAATTAGCTTTCCAACGCCTGTAAGAACTCTAAAATCTGATATTCTGAGAGAAAGTTATGACCATTTTACTAAAACTATCTTTTTACCATTTTCAGTACGATTTTTTATTTTTTATTTTTTCAGTGACGAAAATTCTGACGGGATTAAATTTGACGGCCATCATGGGCTGAAACCAAAAAACTTTTTTATTTCCTCTGAATATGGCCAAACTAGGGCATATTATATATCAAATTTTATGGAAATGTCGACCCGGATGCAATGGTGAGGTATGTTTTTACCTAGGAGGTCATTTCTGCAAGCTACCCCCCAAAACTCTCATTTTAAATGAAACATCCGAAAAAATCTTTTTGTCCAACAATTTCCCATGCCCAAATCTTTTAACATCCCATCATAACAGCAAATCCAAAACCCTCAGATCTACAATAAGTCATTCATATATCTTGCCCTTTCTTTTATCCTCTCATGCATTCCCATGGATTAAATCTAGGGTTACAATGATAAAACCATAGCTCTGATACCACTTGTAAGGAAACTTGGCAATCAAGAATATAATCGTTTCCACATAACCCATAATAAATTTGAAATAAACACGAAATTAAAATCCACATGCAAGAGAATAGACAACATACCCACAAAATTGTGACACAAGATATACCCTGGGAAACCCTCATTGAGGGAAAAACCCAGCCTCCAAAAGCATCCATCATCATGTATTATTCAGCAAAAATACCATTGCCATACAACCATGGAAGCCTTCATGGCCATAGCCACAACCGAGCAAACTATGTGAACAAGCATGAATCCACACATCCCATGCCATGCTTCCAACCTTCACAAATGCTCCCTTGGCTAACCTGTCAAGCCTTGTCCCGCTCGACTCTTGCCTTTTGCCTTCTCCTTGTCACTCTTTATTCTATATTTTCTCTCTCTTTTTGTCCCACAAAACCACCAAGTGGTATTACATAAACCATGTGCTAAAACCATGTGCTACCTAACCCACTGACCCCACATTTAATATTGGGCATTTAATTCTTTTCCCCAATATTAAATAATTACATGAAATATTTTCACAATGTTACAACACAACTCATCAAGAATATTCCATTGGAATCTTTACATGTTGCACGTCCATCTAGGTACAACATTACATAAAAAAATAAAATAATAAAATAACAATATTATGCAATGTGTGCAACACCCATTATCTCAATATAGTTCTCTGAATTGATGATACTTGTTTTGAGTTCTAACAAGTTTGAAGTAAATATTCCACATCAATTAAGAAATCTATCAAGTCTCCATGTTTTGGATATTTCACAAAATTATTTGATAGGTTCTATCCCATAGCAATTAGCAACATTGAAAAGTATGAGGAATTCTACAATGGGAAACTCACATGATAATGATAGTGGCTCCTACTATCACAAAGAAGAGATCCAAGTGTTCGACAAAGGATTAGAAATGGTGTATGTTAGTTTAGTGATTCAATAATCTACTAGGAAACATTCCTTCAATAATGAGGAATCTTAAAAGTCTTGACACATTGAACTTATCAAATAATAGTCTTACAAGAGAGATTCCAAGCAGTTTTGGATTACTTGCATAGTTCGAGTCACTTGATCTTTGAAATAATAAACTAAATGGAAGGATTCCAAATGAAATGTTACAAGTTTCCTATTTAAGTTTTTTCATTGTAGCCAGCAATAGTCTTTGTGGAAGAATACCTGAAGGAAGACAATTTAATATATTCAATTCCACTTTTTTCACTAGGAACCATGATCTCTGTGGATTCCTAGTTAACAACAAATCATTTAGATGTGGAGAGATGCCAAATTATAGCATACAAACCCCTTTTCTTGCGAGCAATGATAATGAGGGAAGAGAAATTCTATGGCATTGGTGTGTAGAGTGGATGCCAAGTGTTTCTATTGGATTTTAGGGAGTTTTTGGAATCTTGGCTACAAAAAGGAATTGGAGGAGAAGATTCATTCATGCATTAGATGAGATGGCAATGAGTTTATTGAGTGGGTTGATAAATAGGTATGATATAGTAAAAAATTGTAAAATCATTATCTTCAAATATTCTCATTGTAATGAGTTTACCTTGTAATTTTAATATAAGTAGACAAATTTGATGTCTTATACAATAGTAAATAAAGTCTAAGTTAATTCATTACTTTTATTATAATTTTATGAGTAGGTCATCAATAAAATACAAGTACAATTTTTATGGTTTGAAATGTTAAATTAAAATGTTAGGTATTTGTATTCAACATAGAGGTACAAATATTCAATTTCGTGTTTTCATGAATATGTTTTTATAGTAATTTTTTGCATTTAAGTAAAATAAAATTGTCGACCTATTCTTAGAATACACATTCAGTAAGTGAATTGTTTAAATATTTCAATTCAATTTTTTGAATTATTGAAGAATATGTGTGTTAATGAGGATTAAATATATCCCAATAGAACAAAAACATATGTTGCACATACCTTGAAGACAAGATAAAATAAAATTAGTGTTATGCTCATAAAATAAAATTAATAGAAGTTATTTGTTGTAATTATGTTTGCAAATATTAATACTAAAATAATATGGGGTTATCTCTAAAGTTATTTAATCAAACGTTATTACCAAAATAACATATCATATATTAAGGGAAGTCAACCTCTTTGGTCTCATGCCTGGATTAAGGGTCTCATTCCCAAAATTAATATCTTCTTTTGGATTCTGCTTCAAAATAAAATTATGACCCTAGATAATTTGCAAAAAGGAGGTATTAATGTGGTTAACAGGTGTATCTTATGCAAAAATGGTTTTGAAGATAGAGACCATATGTTTTAAAATTGTTCCTACACCTAGCAAGTTTGGATGGAGATTCTTAACTTCTGGGGTATAACATGGGTCCATCAAAACAATGTGGAGCTCTCTTTTAGAAGTTGGCTTTTCCCCTCTAACGGTCTTGATGGTCTTTTTGTTTGGAAAATTACTCTCCCTCACCTCTGGTGGGGAATCAGGAAAGAAAAAAATAATCAAATTTTTAGGAGTAAAGATCTTTTAGGATGGGTGGTTGGTCAGAATATCATTAGAGCTATCAAGGAGAACTTTAAATCCCAGGGAATTTTTGAGCAAAGTTTCCACTTTGAGAACCCTTTACGATCTGAAAGGTCCAATCTAAAAACTAATAATCCTAGATTGAGTATAAAATGGAAGGCGCCTCCTTTTGGATGGATTAAAGGGAACTTTGACGGAGCTACAAAGGGAAACTCGAGAAGAGCAGGATGTGGAGGGGTCCTGAGAGATGAGGTGGGTAATGTTATTGATGCTATTGCTATCCCTATTGGTAAATATAATAGCCACATTGCTGAAGCCACTATTTCCCTCTATACTATTAGGCTAGCTATCAAGTTGGGGTATTCCAAATTATAGTTGGAAGGTGATTCTTTGAACATTATAAAAACCCTAAATAATAAAAATGTTATCTCATGGTCTTTTGAAGCTTTGGTTATGGAAATTAAAACCTTAATTCAAAAGTTTGATAAGGTGGTCATGTCCCATACATACCGTGAGGCCAATGGTGTTCCTCGATGGGATAGCCAACTCTATTGTTCAAACGAGGCATAAGGTGAGGTGGCATGAGGAATTAAAAAAGCATGCTGATCTTAAAATGATTATTAATTATGAAGCCATTCATTCCAAAGTGGGAAAGATTTGTTTGAATTAGCAATTTAATGATTTGGTGGAGAGGCCTTACAACTATCAGATTACCTTCCCCGAGGAGGTACATTCATGTGAATGATATGTGGTCTCAACACTTATCTTATAAAAGGCGACCTCCAAATAAGGCAACTAAAAACTGGTTTCCTTTCAAACTCTCTACATTCTGTATCTAGGTGTTTCTGGTTTTATGTTTGCTTGGCAGAATGGGGGGTGAGCTGCAGAAACAAGAACCCAAAAAATGTGATGACTGGAAGGCTCATCGGGATGTTTGGAAGATTCTTTAGAAAGGGAAGGTGGTTAGTTATTTGGAGTGTTTGCATGGCTTCAAACCCCATATCACTACTGCTTTCTTTAAAAATTGGGCTGATGATAGAGTCACTCTCCATGGAGTCACTATGAAGCTTACTAAGGAATTCATTGCTAAGGTCATGGGGCTCCCCATGCATGGCATTATGTTCTTAAAACAAACCAGTATCTCCAATGCAGCCTATAAAAAAATTTCGAAGATGGATGATGAGGAGAAGCAACTAGAAAAGAGTGGAGACTTCTTTGATGTGGAGCAAATTAAAGGTATCTGGCGTGATGTGCTTTGTTGCATTCATGAGTATTTTATCCTAAATGGTAGGAACAAAAGAGTTCACAAATTTCATTTTGTTTTCCTCAACTATTTTAGATACAAGGATAGAATTTCTTTCCCTTTCTATCAGTGTTTTTCGTTGTTTCAAATTTTATTTTCCCATAGGAAGAAGGAGTCTCGACCTATTTTACATGAAGGCCTAATACTTCTTATTGAGGTCTTTTGTAAAAATAAGTCCATTGCTTTGACTCCTTATTTTGACAAGAAGAAAGGTTCTCAGTCTAAGAAGTGTAAGATGGATGGGAATGTTAAAGGGAAAGAAAAGGTTAAACCTAAAACCTCAAGTTCTTAGAAACATATTTTTAAAATGGAGTCAGAGAGTTCTAAGGGTTCTGAGAAGGATATCCCAGAGGAAGAGGAAGGGACAGATATTTGGGAATTCAGCTCAAATTTGGAGGGATATCCAAAAACAAAAGGAAAATTTGATAAAGAAAAAGAGGAGGATACTTTAGAGGGTAACTCAGAATAGAGCATCTCTGACAATGAAGGTAATTGCACTGTGTTTGGGGGGAGTGTTAAAGAAAAAGATAACTTAACTGATGATCTAGTTACTATGAACGATGTGGATCATATGGTTCTAGCTTCTACTCCTACTATGGGGACTGGGGAACAACAAAAGGAGGATCCAATCCAGCAAGAAGCCCCTATTGAAAATAGAGAGGAGGTCCAGATGGATAGGGAGGAACAAATGGATAAGGTTGTTTCCCCTTTACATGAGAATATTGATGACATTTGTGATTCACTATAGAGGGACAACAAGCTTTCCTTATTACATTCTACAAAGCTCAAAGAGAACTCTATTCTCCAAGTTGATTCTTGGATCTATAATGATTATGGGGCTGAAGAAGAAAGTGGAAATAATGCAACACAACCAGGATGCTAATCAGGCCATAATTAATCACTTGGAGGTGCAAATGGGAAATATCCCTAAAAACCTTAAAGATTATGAGTTAAATCTTAGAATGCTCATCAAGGAAAGTGGTACAAAAATGGAGCAAGTAACATCAAGCATTTGTGTCACTGCAACTAGCCTTGGAAAGAGAATAAATGAATACACTATTTCTTTGGAGAGTCTGAGTAAGAGGACAAGACAGAGTTTGAGGAAGAAAGCCTTGCAAGCTACTGTAACTTTGGCTACCACTTCCATTCAGAACACTGCTATGATCAGGAAGGAGGCTGTCAAGATGATTAGGAAACTACAATAGAAGCTTTGGGTCCTCTGTGTTGTTTCTTTTTATGTATAGGTCCTTTATTTGGTCTATGTTTTTGGTTCTGGTTTCTGGTTCTGGTCCTATTTTTTGGTAAAACTTTATTTTAGGTTCCAAGTCCTTGTAAAACTTGGATACTTTTATTGAATTTTTCTAGTAGTTTCAAGTCCTTGTAAAACCTGATTTTCATTGTGTTTTTCAATAGGTTTCAGGACTATTCCTAGTGGTATTAATTGCCTATCTTTCTTGTTTTTGTTAAAGGGTTTCAGGGCCCCTTCAAAACCTTCTTTTACTATAATCTAAAACATATCATATATTTAAGAAATATAAATATTATAATCTTATTACAAATATATATTTGATATATGTAAATATGTGATAAAAAAGTTAAATATATATACTTTCTTCAAAAAAAAAGTCAATTTAAATAATAGAGATTTATTTCTATCTTCTATATATCACTAAGTTTTATGTTTAAATTACACTAAAATGTAATGTGAGAGTGCCAAACCAACCCTTTCTAATTAAATAATTAACACGAGTATTTGTATATTTTTGTTACCTCATTTTTTATGATGGCATTTCTAAAAATAGTTTGTTTAGGTCACTCTTAAGACTTTTACAATATAATATATTAATTATTATAATTTTACTGGGTCGGTATAATTTTTTCTATATGCATAAAATTTTATTAATAAAAGTATATATTGAATTATGAAATCACTCATCATTCCTCACATTTTAAATTTATTGTTTAGTTGTAAGAAAATATCATAAATAAATTTTTTCTTGATTTTTTTTTCCACATTTACTTATATTTCCTTAATGTATATCAAGATTTTAAAGATATGATTACCCAAAAACCCTCTAATGAGAAGGTAAAACTAGGGTGGGGATGACACCCACAAATCTTTACTATTGTAGTAATAAAGTGTATCCAATGAAAGTTGCAATGTTTGATCATGAAACATGATCTACCCCATGAAAGGTTTGCCCTATTAAAAGCTTACAAAGACTATTAGGTCTTAGCTTGTTAAAGGACTTCAACACCTTGTTAGAAGTGTGCTTTGTTAAAGGACTTCAACTCACAATTAAGTAAGCACCTTGTTAGAGGATTTCAATACAGTCTGTTAGGACTACTCTATTAAGAGATTTAACTGATTCACCTGTTAGAATGTTTCAACAATGATCTTGTGGTTAGCACTTTATTGCTTAATATTATATCACCTTTGTAATACTATATACTTGATCCTTCTTGATCAGATGACTCTTTGTCATTCACTATTTCCTTCCTTTGTTATCCTTTAACTAATTCTCTAATGCAATTTAGATCATAGTACCTTGATCAACATGAATGTCCTAGTTTGTGCATGAAAAAATCTCCTTGATCATTCATTCATTCCCTCTACTCATGATAATAAGTTTAGGGTTTTTCCTCTTTAAGAAGACCTAGGTGACTTAGGGTTAGGTATGAATCAATAGCTATGATTAATCCATATTGCCACTTAAACCTTCCCTTTACTTGATTTGGTGCATGCTATACATATGAATTCCTAATTAAGATCCATCCTTATCAAAAAAATATCATAATTCAATCCTTAAGTCAGCCCAAAAATGGTTTACATAGTAGTTTGTGCTAGTACAAATAACTATGTCAAAATTGTGTTAGTCAACACTAGAAGTCCCTAGTGCTTGGCACTAATTGTGACTTCAATACTATCACTTAGCATCTGAATGACTCGACATGCACTACTTTCTTGGCTCCTAAATCACTCAGCACATACTATTTTCTTAGCACATGAGTGACTTAGCACATGAGTGATTCGACACTCATAGTTTACTTGACATGCCATAACTTATGTGTTGTGCTTGACATATGTTACTTGTTCGGCATGAACTAAGTAAATGACTTAAGTGCGTAGACACTCACTTGTCAAAACCAATATGAGATTAACAATCTCCCCCTTTGACATGAGTGTCAAAAACACTTGGTCATACATTAATACTCTTATTCTTACAAGCATAATACAAATGATTATTCAGCTTCTATACAAAATTTCAAAATATCAAAATTTTGCAACATGACTTCTACCTCAAAATCTCATAACTCCGCCCAAGTTGTTTGATTTGTTCTGTCCTATACTCTATATCAAAAAATTTCTCCTACTAAGTAGATTTACATCAACTAATACTCAACTAATACTCTTTCTCTTCTTACTCTTACTCTGCCATTCTACATTTCTTTTACTCTCCTTTTTCTCTTACTCCCCCTTTTTGACACTGATGTCAATGGGTCATACACTAATATTGTATTTTTCCAAAAATATTTATGAACCTCAAGTATAATTTTAAGAGCTGCATCCCAATTATCACAAACTACTTCCAAATACTTAATTTGGATGGCCAACTTGACAATAAGGTGTACTAAGCCATCTAATGTAGAAAGGTTGGGGTCTTTCTTCATAAGCGTTTCTACATAGCCTAGCTCCTAGTGTAAAATATCCGTGTGAGGAGTCAATGCAGACTAGATGCTAATCAGTTTGACCCTAATATTGGCTTCATCAGCTTGTAATGTAGCTAACTAACTTCAGGATTGCAAAAGGGTCCTAAAGTGTTTCACTCTTTGAGCTTGAGTCATGGGAAATTTTCCACTAGATGACTACATTTGACTCTCCAAACTCAGGATGTGATTCCTTATCTCCTATGTGAAGAGTGTAGGATTACACAATTTGGTGTATAGTGAGAAAATGTTCTTTAGTACCTTCTTCACACTATCTATCTTAGTAACCAATGCAACTTGTGTGAGTGTTATATCACTAGATATCTTCTCATTTGCTTTATTTTGAAACTTCTTCTCAGACCATTCTAATAGTTTCACATTAGTGTCCAAGTCTATGTTACTTACTCTTTTCACTATATTTGTCAATTGTTCAATAATGGGCTTTGTTTCATCTAGAGTAGGGAGGCTGAATGCACCTAAGAAAATTACTTTGATCTCAATCAAAGCTTGCTTCTACCTATGCTACCTTCTAAGTAGTTCTTGATGTTTCTTTCTTGTTAAGGCCTCTTGTAGTATACCCATTTGCTCAATTGCTATTGATGCATAATCAAACTTAGGCAATGCAATTTCTTCATCTAGGCTAACATCTCCATAATTAATTACCTCTTCTACCTAAGATGAGCTAGGACTCAACACTGAGAATTGCAAAGGTGTTGCATGTATGCTCGGCCTCTGAAGAGTTTGACTTGAAGGAGTTCTAGATTCTAGTAATGTGACCAATGGTTGGATTACAACTAGCTCCTTTGGCTTGGGTGTTAAATTTATCTCTTCAAGCTTGTCCTTTTCTGCCTCTTTGATTTCAATTACACCTTGATCTTGTGTTGGAGGTGCAGGTGTATCTACCTAACCTATTTGGCTTTGTGTCCCATTATTTATTGGTATTTCCACCTTGTCTCCTCCAACTGTCACAAAATTATCTTTTTCTGGTTCTTGTACATTTAATGAGACATGAGTGCCTTCCATGACTATACTGATAGTGTATCCTTCTATCTCCTTTCTTTTATATACAACTAAGGGTTGAGAAGGTTGTACACTTCTAACTTGAGGAGCGAATGTAGATAGTTCTTGTATTTTCACCTCCTCCCCTGTAGTCATAGTCTCTAACTTCTGAATTTCATCCACACTTACCAATATAGGGTTATCACATTATTTGTCCTATAGTATAGATTTGATAATTATTTGTTTCAAATCTTCCTCTATTAGGGGATTGATATTCTAATTAGTAGGATTAGAGACATCCTTTACTTTAATAGTTTCTATGTCTGCGATTATCACCTATGGAGGGTTGACACTCGACATTTGTGTATCTTGTACACTATGTTCTTGTTACTTCTCTTCCTCAAATATTTCCTAATTATCATTTCATGCCTGACCACTACTTCAATTTTTCTACATATTAGGACTTTGTTGTTATAAGTTCCTTTCAGATGTTATGTTTTTATTTCTGTAGAACTTGGTTTTATTAATGTCCTTGGGACATGTGATTATCGCTGGACAAACTTTTCTATTTTAGAAATACTCTATTTTGAGCTTTGGTAGAGGCACTTATGAATCTGACAAACTTTTTGATGTATTTAGAATTAATGTCTAATGTTTCTAGTTTAAATGATATTGCTGTGTATAGACTTTAGGTAAAATATGACTGGTAAAACTATTGAAAAGTTTTTAAATTAAGCTCAAGTTTTATGGTTGTAGCTTTCATATTTTATTGCATGTCAGCATATTGTTTATGATTATCATGATTTATATTTAGTGTAATAGTATTAATGTTAATACGTTGTATATTGGACATTTGCAGAGCTTTGGTATGATTTAATTGTGATTAATCCATTGGTTTGTGTTGAATTTAATTTAATAATGTTGCTTAGGGTTATGAGTTTATGTACTCAATATTTTCCTAACCCTACGTTGGTATGTCAAATATGTTTATGCACTTGTGTTTGATAGGGACTAATTACCTAAGTTGTATTAGTTTAAACAAATCCCATTTTTAAAAAAAGGGGGTTTAAAAACCTGTGGCTGTTATAACATATGGGGCTAATATTTTATTAATATATTATATTTGGTATGAAGATTTTATTTCCCTAAAACCCTAACGGATTTTGAATGCAAAACTTAGAGATTTTCATTGTTAGCAAGCCAACTATGGAGGTGGTTGTCGTATGCACAACTTTGTGCATGGTTTCAATTTCTTTTAATACATTTTATGAAGGCATTAATATGTCATTTATCACCTAGTCGGCCATTTTATTTTGGTTCAGTGTTTGCTGGGTTTTGGCCAAGAATTGGGTCGCTTTACTCTGTGAAGTGAAATACTTGTGAGGTGTTGCTGAAGTATAGGCACCATGGTTAGGAAGAAGCCCTATCTTATGAGGTTGAGCTTATTTTTATTACACATATCTTGTCATTCGGTTGCATTACTTCTAGTTTCTTCTATTATTCTCTATTGTCAAAGTTTCTCTCAAGTTTATCAATGTTGGCAAATTGGAAGTGTGGTTTTGACTTAGCCTTTGGGGTCTTGGCAGCAAGCTTTGTTGCAGAGCATTGTGTTGAGCTTTTTTTCATCTACTATATTTCAAGTAGGGGCAATTTCTTACCCTACTCTCTCTCTCTGTTTACAATTGCATTGTTATTTCAATAAGCATGTTTATAAATGGTGATAAGTTTTTTTATATTGTGTACTCGACACTCAATAATGGATTCATGTAGAGCTTGGCTCTATGTGTATCCATACTTGAATGTGAAGAGAAGAGATATCATTATGGATAGTGTTGTTTGAATTGGGCTTTGCCCCAAACATGTGTTTTCCACCGAGTTGAGCCCTGTGAGAAACACATGCTTGCGACAGTTAGCTTGCTGGTGGTTATGAAATAACAAATATGTATTTGGGCTCCCATAGAGACGAGCTCTATGAGAACCCATATGTCAAAGCTCACTTGGTATTTTGCAGTAAATATGTGAGTGGCTCAGCCTCAGTCACGAGTTCACTTTAAACTATGGGCTCATGACTGTAGTCGAGGGTAGAGGCATTTTGTCGAATAGTTAGTATGAAACCAAAGCAATGTTGAATTTACATTTTATAAGCATAGTATCTTTTATGGTTATTGAAATGTTTGAAAATTTCCAAGTATAATAGCCAATACATTGTCTGAATGTTGTAGTATGGTTCGAATTCCTTTATAATAGCTACATGAAGTTGCGTAAATTGGTAATAGGTTATTTTGTGTCACATCTTGTCTATTAGTATATTAGAGAACCTAAATAGTTAGTATGTTGTCCATGGGTTAGAACTTGCAATTGGCAATTTGGAAATGAGTTTGTATGAACACTCGGTATCATCGATTATGTTCTTTTTGTTTAAAAAAAAAACATCAACAGAGCTCGAAAATTTTAGTTAACTGAACGTTGTAGGGAATTGTTAGACATGATTTTATTTGATTTTTTTTTGAAGAATTTTAGATATACCAATGGTATTTATATTATGCTTTTGAGATGAAAATTATATGTGTATGAATTGGAATCTATTATTCTAATGATGTTTTTCTATCCATTATTGAATTGGAAATTGTTTTCAATGGAAAAGATTGACTAATGATATATGTTTGATGAGAATTTTATATTGAACAAGAATATCATATGCATTTTGATTTGTTATCTTGGTCATTTCGAAGTTAAACGTAGTCGGTTATGTCAGCAAGAAATTGATTGTATATTATGAAGATTAAGTATGTACCATTAAGCTGAGACAACAGTTTAATTGTATTTGCATGATCTTGATATTATAGGTTTTTTTTCTGTTGTTATAATTATCTAAATTTACCTTTGAAATTGGTAGAATAAGATGTGTTACAAATAGATTAAAGGATGTAGTATCATTTTGTATACTGATTTTATATCTATTGCATGTACATTCTTTTGTAAATCTGTTTGATGTGTATTTTGAGAATAGCTGTGATGAACATATATCGGGGTGGCTGAATTTGGCTTATCCTATTCAGTTAATTAATTTAGTGATAACTTTAAAATGAATTGGGTGGGTTAATTACATATAAAAGATAATTGGCCTTACCTATGACTTAAACCAATAAGGTTAAGTACGGAGAACAAGGCAAATCTCTATTAGGTCATTTCACGAGTACAATAGAGAATCCCACTATGTGTTGTCTATGAGCTTAGCATACATGGATGCAGTATCTTAGCACCATAGTGATGAAACCTCAGTATATATATGATTCATTTACTGGTTATTCTTGGTGTGAGTTTAATTTTGCATTTTTAAGTAGATGTTCACTTCTTGCATATTAATTTTGGAATTGCACTATGTTAAGTGGATCAGATATCTGCATTATGGTTATGTGTATGTTTATTCTAACATGTATGCAGGTGGATTATGCTTTTCAACTTAGTGTGTACTGAGCCCTCTTTGTGTTGTGTTGCGTTGATTAACATGTAGCTAAGGATGACTATTGAAGTTACATCTAGAAACATAATTTGTTACTTGTAGGGTCCATATGTTGGACATAGGCTTTTAAGAATAATATCGTACTTCATTATTGTAATGAACTCAATATGTATTAGCATTATAATGGAAATTTATTTTGATGATATCTTCTTCTTTTTTGAGGTTTACGAATTGAGATTAGCTCGATCATTGTTCTTGTACTTGTATGATGTTGAATAATTTTTTTTTAAAAATGTACATTGTACTTGTTCTTTGTTTCAAATTTTTTTTTTTAATGTTTAGTGTAGCATTACATATCAACATTCATTTCAGTACCTCCCTCAACTATATCTTGGTCTTTATAATCTTCATCATCATCTCCTACCTCAATAGGTTCTTGATTAATACTTTTGGCTATGGCCAATGCATATATAATTTTCTATATTTGTTTGGTGTTTTGGAAAACATCCTCTATGTTGTTTTGTAATGCACTAAATACTATATAATTAGGTACAAATCTAATAGCATATTTCTTAATGGCTTTTGACATTTCAGCCTTGCTAAGTTCTCGCATAACTTGGGTGAGGGATGTCTCGCTAATTTATCTTTCTGTGTTCAAACAATAATGCCATTTTTGCTCAACTCTTTCATATAAACTCTTTGGTATGGAGTTGGCAATCTCTAGAGGGGCCTTCTTAAAAGTAGTCATCATGGCATATATTGCCTCCTCTACTTGATTCTTCTCAACTTTTCCAAGGTTATCAAATTCAATGTGAGAGAAACTTGACATATTAACATTGTTTCTAACATGCTCACATAAATTATCTAAGTCTGAGGATGGATTGTGACTCACCACTTGGAATTGGCATTTGTCATTAGATTCATTCTTCTCCTCATTAGATTTAGCTTGAGCCACATACTTTCTTCTTGGTCTTCACCTTCCTACTGTCTAGGCTTGGCTATCTCTTTAGCCTTTTGTGTAGTGACTCTTTTACTAGCCCTTGTGGTAGGTGTTGTTGTTTTAACTTGGCTTGATTTTGCAACCTTCTTTGGTCTTGTCACTACTTTTGTCTTGGCCTTTCTTTTCTTCTAATTAGTAGGAATATGTGCTTCCTTGGCTTCTTCTTCCTTAGCACCTTCTACAATTTCTATTTCTTCGTCTTGTTGATCCTCTTTCTAACCTTGTGTTAGAGCCAGTGGTGCTTGAACTTGTGTATCTTCTTCTTCTTCATCCTCTTCCTCTTCTTCTTCCTCCTCGACTCCTTCACCAATTTTTTCTTCTTTCTAATTATAGAAGCATTCTTTAACTCCATAGTGATCTTTGATTTGGCCAATTCATAGTTACCAAATGCTTTGGCTTCTTTGTCTACTTCTTTTGCAACTAATGTTGTGATTGTTGTAGAGGCCTCATCAATATTGATCTCATAACCTAATGGCCTTAGCCATCTCACCTTAGAAATTGTTTCTTGTACAAATGTGTGATCAACATCAACTAGGGAAAAAACATGATCATAATGTTTCTCCACTAGTGAAACTGGAATTCTTAATCTCTTCTTTATATATTGTTTAAAATATTCAAAATAACTAGTCATTACTGACTCAAAGTTATCACCTAATTGTTCAATGAACTCTCCTATTTGAATTGCAATTGATCTATTTGTCCTCCACGCAACATTACCAAATGTAGGAAATGTATTCTACGCATAGAAGAAAATACATACTAGAATAGATCCAAATTTGCACTAAGCACTCTTAGTTTTCCTTATAGCTCCTAGATTTTCAATTAATTGTTGCAACTACAGCTTGGAAAGATCATAAGTATGATCATTCTTCACAATTTTTTAGTCCACATCCACTACAATATAGGGTACACTATTTAATCTACTTTATTGATAAAACTTGTGTGTAATTACCCTCACTACAAAAGCTATTAGGGGATTTGTGATTGTGTCAATGGTCATTCTCCTTTTGTTCCATACAACCCTTGTATTCTTTTCTATGACTTCCTTTGACTCACTTCACATAGTCTTTAGTTGATCTATGGTTGGATACCCTATTACCCTATGAATTATTCTCTTTGTGATTTTAATTGGCCCATTCTCTAACCACACTAAGGTACCATGAATTCTTTTTAAGATAATTTTGATCCACTCAGTTTTGAATACGTTGGAGAAATGTAGGATACGAGTTAACCCTTTCTTCTCTACAATATTGTATTCATCTTTCAATGCTCCATTTTCACATAGTCTTCTATATTCTTCTCTAATTTTCATGTCCCTTATGCTTCTAATCTTGCAATTATAACACTTCCTAACATCTTGAATCAACAATACTTGTGGTGGTATCATAGACAACGCACTAAAGAGATCATGTTTGTATGCTATATCTAGAATAGCCTTGAAAATAGGTTGTTTGATCTCATCTCTAACTAAATGAACATTTGAAACCTCTTTTCTCTCTACATCTTTTTCTTTAGAAGAACTAGATGCCATCACATATATCTAGGGTTTGCAAAATTTTAAACTATGTAGCTTGAGACATGATAAATACCTTATAAATCTTGATGAAATGCTATCAAATAGTAGTTCAAATCTCTTGCAAACACTTCAGATGATATTTCCAGATTGTCTTTATCTCTTTGTGTTCTCTCTTGAATTCAAATGATGTTAAATGAGCAAAAATCAATCAAATAGCCCTTAAAACACTACAATTAATGCTAAGTTCTTACATAGTTGTAAGCTCAACATTAATACATTTTTGGCTCACTCAACATCCACATGTCTTTCCATTTGCTTGGTAGCTATTATGAGCTTTGCCTCAACTAACTAATTTTTTTAGCTTGACGTCCACTAACATTTTACTCAGCAACTACAATAAACATTTTCATGCTCAGTAGTAACACAAAAATTTGACAAAACATAAAGATTTTTCCTTGATTTCTAATAACACTTTGCATCTTTATTCATGCATATGTAATACTTTCAAAACTAGATCTTTGGAACTGATGTATGCTATATCTTTTAAATATCAGTCCCACATACCTCTTGATTGCTTAGTTTGATGTGGTGTGATCACTAGACTCATTGGGTGAAGTGATCCCATCTGCACTTGATGTGCTGTGATCATCCTTTCTCTTCCATGTCTTGTTCATCTCCTCTCTAACATTTTCAATATATTCCTTGCCTTTTCCTTTGTTGAACTCACAATTTGGTGCCTTTGACCTTGTCAGACAATATCAGTTGATGTGACCAGTCTTCAAACAACTAAAACACCACCTTTTGTAATCACTTATGAAGTGTGTTCTAATATAGCTCTTAGGAACATGTGCATAATCTTGACAATAGTGACAACTATAACTTGTATTATAATTCCAATTATAAGAGTTGTCATTGTTCTTTACCTTTGTTTTCTTGTTTGAAAACCATTTGGGTTTGGATCTCCATTCAAAAGCTCTATGTCTAGACTTTTGATAGTTATAACAATATCCTTCAAATCTTCGAGTGTGCATGGTCTTGGTTCTGCATTCATGTACCTAATGACCTTGTTTGTTGTACTTGTGGTAGTTATCCATGCTCTTCTACTTAGCATTTTGATTATAGTCTTGCTCTTGCACACATTAGCAATATGTCCTTTCTTACCACAATTATGATAAGTAGATTTTGAGTTGTTACCTTTGTTACTTCTTTCTTTAGCACTTTTGGATGATTCTCCTTCTTCAGTACTTGTCTATCCCAATCTAGATGTATCATTGTTAGATCTAGGGGATATCATCAATTGTTCAAAGTACTTGATAGCTTCACTAGGTTTATTGAAACTTTCAGCAAACGCATTTTTCCTTTTCAGATCATTGTTCAATTATTCATTCTACAACTTTAGTTTGTGATCTCAATATCCTTTGCATTCAGTTCATGATTTGCAATCATCATTTGACACAAAGTTTCCAATTGCATGTTAGCAATCCTAGTTACCTTTGATGATCTCTCTTCCAGTCTACTGGTCAAAAATCTTTTGTCATCTTCAATCATGACTTTTTCTTCTATGGATTTCATTTTCTATTTAGTCATCTCACATAGTAATATGTCTTGTGATTCTTGTTCTATCTTGAGATTTCTAATCTCTTCAGCTAGGGTTCTATTCTTTTCCATTAGATATGTAACTATTGCATCAAATTCATTAAAGTTTCCATTTGCAAACAGCTTAGTAGTGTCCATCTCTTGGTATTGTGTGTCATCTTCCTCAATAGCAATTTCCTTCCTTCTTCTCAATGATTTCTTTAGATCTTCTCTTGCTAGATTCAACTGATCTAGAATGAGTTATATTTCAATCTCTTGGTTCTCAATAACTTTTCCCAACTTGTACACTTCCATTTCCAGGATCTTTTCCTTAAAGTTGTTAGGCTTAACTTTTAGAGGATTTTTCTCTAATACCAATTGTTGGAATTAAAATAGGAAAGGTAAACTCTGAAGGGGGAAGTGGGGTAGGGGGGTGAATCAGTGCTTTAAACTTTAACCCATAAAAATATTCACCACACATCCATCTCATATACTCAATGAGTAAATTGAAATACCATGTAAAGAATATAGATCTAAAGTATGTAAACAAGTAAGCATTCACACATGTATGACACACAATATGATTACCAAAAACCCTCTAATGAGAAGGTAAAACTGGGGTGTGGATGACACCCACAAATCTTCACTATTGGAGTAATAAAGTGTATCCAATGAAGGTTACAATGTTTGATCATGAAACATGATCTACCCTTTGAAAGGTTTTCCATATTAAAAGCTTATAAAGTCTATTAGGTCTTATCCTATTAAAGGATTTCAAAACCTTGTTAGAAGTGTGCCTAATTAAAGGACTTCAACTCATAAATAAGTAAGCACCTTGTTAGAGGATTTCAATATAGCTTGTTAGGACTACTATGTTAAGAGATTTAACTGATACACCTGTTAGAATGTTTCAGCAATGATCACATAATTAGCACCTTGTTGCTTGATGTTAGATCACCTCTGTACTATTTTATACTTGATCCTTCTTGATTAGATGACTCTTTAATATTCACTGTTTCCTTCCTCTATTCTTTTTTAATTGATTCTACAATGTAATTCAAATCATAGTACCTTGATCACCATGAATTTAATGGTTTGCACATGCAAAAATCTTCTTGATCATTCATTCATTCCCTCTACTCATGATAAGAAGTTTAGGTGTTGTCCTACTTAAGAAGACCTAGGTGACTTAGGGTTAGGTATGAATCAATGGTTGTGATTCATCTGTATTACCGCTTAAACCTTTCCTTTACTTGATTGGGTGCATGTTATACATAGGAATTCCTAATTAAGATTCATGCTTATCAACAAAATATTGTAATACAATCCTTAATTTGGCCCAAAAATGGTTTACATAGTAATTTGTGCCAATACAAACAACTATGTCAAAATTGTGTTACTCACACTTGAAGTCCCTAGTGCTCGGCACTAACTGTGACTTGAATATTATCACTTAGTATTTGAATGACTTGGTATGCACTACTTATTCAGCTCCTGAATCACTCAGCACATACTATCTACTTGGCACTTGAGTGACTCGGTACATGAGTGACTTGAAATTCATAGTTTACTTGGCATGCCATAACTTATGTGTTGTGCTCGACATATGTTACTTGTTTGACATGAACTAAGTAAATGACTTAAGTGTGTAGACACTCACTTTTCAAAACCAATATGAGATTAACAATGGGCTCCTATGGGATCTTGAACTTCTCATTTTTAAGAGGAGGTCATATGAAGTCCTAAAATGATAAATGGTAATACTATGCTACATGAAAGAGATGCTCTTGTTTCTTTCAAGAACCGCTTACAATATCTTATGCACCTCTATTGTGTTCATTCCAAGGATTTAAGCATTATGAGTTGGGTGGGCGAGATGTGAGAGGAATGCAAATCTATCAACTCAAAATGTTGTCAATCATGTGGAGAATAAGGAAGATTATTGGGGTAAAATATTTAATGGTATGTTTTCAAGAGACTTGTTTCAATTAAAATAGTTGGAGCATCTATATTTAAGCTTCAATTATTTGAGTGTTTTTCTATCCAAATGTGGATTAAAAAATGAAACCACATATCTATTAGCCAGATGGTACAATCAATCATAAAGAAAAAACATAGCAACAACAAATAAGATAAGAATAAATGCTTTATCTTTATTTATCAAACAACGCTCTGTCAATATATATTATTACTGCTACAAAAGGGAATTACAAAGAGATTTATATGAAGAAAAAAAAGCCTTAATAAAAAAACAAGATGCACATGTACCTAGATTTTTATTTATTTTCATATTCTAAAAAAATATTTACATAATGAATAATTAATTTTTTCCTAGACATCTTTATCCACACTCTCTCCCTCATATTCTAAAATTTCTCCTACATCCATATTTAATGAAGAGATAATTTCCTAAACTTCTTTGTGCTACAGCTATTGCTGAACATAAACACTAAAAGAAATGTATCCAACATCTTATGACTCTTCCTCTTTTCATGTATCAAAAATATCATGACCACTCTAAGAATAACCATAAAAGTTTATATTACAAAATCAAACTCATCGATAATGATCTTTTTGTATGTCATCTTGTAATGAGCTTATTTTCAATAGTAAATTTTTGAATTAATAGATAAGCCTCTATTATGTCAGTCCATACTATGTAACATTGTTTCCTACTCCTTGGGGGATCTTTGTTATGCATAGTGTAGTACACTTTGTGAGTAGTATAATAGGTCCCATTTGTCCTTGTTTCTACACTTGGGGGGAAATATTATTATTTTAATCTCTCTCATTCTCTTCAAGGCTCCACTTTTTCATTTTTTAAGTGGTATTTGTTTCTCAGGTGAGATCCAATTTGTAGTGCCCCTCGTGTTTGCAGTTTGAACCTTATTATATTTTGATTTGAGAGATACTTGATACTCTTGCTATGCTTTATTTGAGATGACCTGAGGGTCGGATGCTATACTTTGATTTCAGTATGATAGACACTATACTACTACGATGTTTATTTTATCATATTTTCATGTTGATTCTATTTTGAGATGATAGTAGGTCTATGATGATATCTAGTTATCTGGTATTTGGACATATCTTTGATTATGTCATGTGATGGATTTTATGTTATGGATATTTACTTTATTCTTGCTTCATTATGTTTTATATGAACATGAGTGATGTAAATGGATTATTTTAGTATAATTGAGTAAATGATTAAATAAGGTATTTAATGCATTTATTGCTTCAGCTATGATATTCTATGTAATTGTACTTGATCATGTATTTTAGTGTGTAGGATTTATATCCTTGGCAGTGACACATAGAGTTAGCGATTCAACTATTCATTTTACCAATGTCATCCCTGTATGGCCGATGCATCTTTTAAAATGTTTAAATTAAACACTCTAGTGATTTGTTAAAGCCAAACTCATTTGCATTATGTGACTAGACCTGTGAAAGTGTATGTGCATGTAAAGGTTCACATTGTCACAATAATTGTTAAGGAAATTTCTTTGATTTTGGGTTTTCAGGATTTATTTATTTATTATTTATTTATTGGTAGCTTTGCCATAGATGAATTCCAATTACTTGGAAAGGCCTATTTTTATTTGGGTTGATTTGGAGTCTAGCTAGGGTAATTGGCTATTTACCCTAATTGATTATTCACTCAAAAAGTGAATAAGTATTGAAAGAGGAATTTAAACCTCACTTCTCAATTTTCTAATTTGGAAAATTGAGAGCTTTTTCTAAAATCCTTTTTTGAAGGATTGGTTTTCTGTTCTTTGTGAGAGTTACAGGCATGGGATTTTTGTGAGGATAGACTCGTTGGATCCAGCTCAGGGAGACCTTCCTTTACTGTCATTTTTGGCAGTATCTATAGATTATTTTTTTTACTTGGCTATTTTCCATTTTAGCCCTTTTGGCTATTAGGTAGGGCTTTTACATTTTCATGTTTTAGCTCCATTTCTAGTTTTGTTTCTAGTAGCTATTTGTTTGTAGGTTTAGAAATAGTGTTCCCCTCCATTTTTATTTACTAGTTCTACTCGGTTGGTCAAGTATGAACATTTTCCTAGTTTTTCAGATGAGGGTTTGAAGTTTTGCACCATTATGCTGGCTATTTTTGTATATGGTGTCTGAGCCCATATTTTATTAGATTTTTGAATATTTTGTGCCCTAAGTCCAAATGGGTTTTTATTTCAAAGTTTTTTAGTGTTAGGGTTTTTACCTCATTGTACATGTCAGCTTGTTTTCTCAAGTTTTCTTGGCATTATGTTGGTCATGGACCTGGATCATTTGTTTGGATGTTAGTCAAACCATTGTTGAACTTTTATGTTACATTGGGATATGTGTCACATCTGTCCTCAAAAGTGTATTTTCAATTGAGTAATATTTTGTTTGTGTTCTCATTCAGTCCTTATGTTTTGATGTTTGTGATAGTGGTGTGCCACACATGAGTACATGTGTGTACATTTGTCGGGTGACTTGCAAGACCCAATCTTTTCTGGTTTTTTAGAAGTATGATCATTTGGGGTTGAGTTGGGTTAGGAATATGCATGCCTATGGGAAGTCATTATTGGATGAGCATGGGTAGGGTAGGTTAGTATATGGAGGGGGCTTCTATTTCGATATCCTGGTGACTATTTTTTGAGGGTTGGCATGCATAAGTTTTAAGTAATTGATAACTAAATAAAATACTGGTTGGTAACAAAACTTAAGATAATAAAATGCTTAGTGTGAGAGCCTTCCTTTGGGGAGTTGAGTTGCATGATCCAAGATTGGGTTTTCTAATGCCAACCAACTCTCCATGATGTTAGCCCCTATATAGTAACTGATTGAGTGTCTAACAAGGACCTATAGTACTTGCATTGTCTCATGATCTTGGTTTCAATCATCATTACTATCTAGCATGAGAGTTAGCCATAGATGTTGTGCTTTATGTGTGTTTTTGGTTGGATCACTATCTCCATTAGCACAATAGGAGTGTACCTATGGGTTTTACATGGTTGGGAGGCATAACTACCTCTACCACTACTACAAATTGGTGTACAGAGATGGTCTATTGTCCCAGTGTGACCATTTGTTGGATGTTTTGACTTGGTACTACAAGTTTCAGAGTATGCTTTCATTGGAATGCTTGGATATCATGTTTAGATGATGTTAGTTTATTTGATGCATTCCCTTATTTTAATGTTTAAAATATGATTAGATGATGTTATATTCTTAGTTGGAGGTTCTATTGCTTATTGGTTTAGCATGTTAGATTTCCTTTTCTTATTATGTTATTATGCTTTAGTAGTGACGTTCTTATAAGATAGCTCCGACTATCCAGTTGGTACTTTGGGATGTTATGCATGATGATTGCTAGGACCTTTGGGGTCTCATGATGTTATTATGGTTGGGAAGAACTATGTATGAGTTTTGTTATTCTTGTACATTGTAATGTTACTTTCAGTATGATATTTTACTACTATGTTTCAAATGGTTTTTGTAGTTTCTGTCTTGTAGTTTAGTGTTTGAATGTTTATGCCTCAATATGTGGATCTGGTACTCTATAGTTTGGAGGAAATTTATTTCCTAGCATTTTATCTTAATGATTTCTAGCTTGTGATTTTGGATCCTCATGCAAAATTGTACTACTTGTGTAGTTCTTAGTACTTCCTCACATGAAAGTCCACACTAGTTATTGGTGTTTTGGTTATAGGGCCAAGTGCTTCTTGGTGTTGTTTTCTACAATTCCTCATGTGAAAGGCATTTTCTTGCATGGTGTGTTGTACTTCTCATGTCGTTTTTACCTTAATGTTTTCTACCTTACTATTTTGGATCCACATGCAAAATTGTACTTCTCATGCAGTTCTTAGTACTTCCTCGCATGAAACTTCACAACATTTATGGGTGTTTTGGCTATATAGCCAAGTGCTTCTTCGTGCTATTTTTTGCAATTCCTCATGTGAAAGGCAATTTCTTACGTGGCATGCTATACTTCTCATGCAATTTTTACCTTAATGTTTTCTAGCTTGCTATTTTGGATCCTCGTGCAAAATTGTATGTTCTAGTGTGAGAGTGCAAAAGTTCATGTGGTGTACTAAGTTTTCTCATGCAATTCCTATTACTTCCTCACATGAAACTCCACACCAGTTATGGGGGTTTTGGCTATAGGGCTAAGTACTCCCTCATGTGAAAGGAAATTTCGCACGTGGCATGTTGTACTTCCTCATATGAAATTCTATCATCCATTGCCCTGATGTGAAAAATAGGGGCCGTCTCCACTAGTTTTGGGGGAACACAATTTGGTGTTTTAAGTACCCTTTGGGTTTTTTTAATTTACCATGCTTTGACAAATATGAGATTCTTTGTTCTATTGTTGTCTTTGGTCTTCATTTCTTTGTTTATGTGTGCCAGTTTGGTAGTGGCATTTGGAGATTTGTTGGTTACTAGGATTGTAGTTAAGTCTTCTGTTATGATCTTTGTGATCCTTGTATGTTGAGTGTTGTGTACATCCATACTTATTTTAATTTTTTTTTAAATCTTGACTTGTATTGAATCCTTGTTCCAAGGATCTTTGGGTGGGGCATTATGCAATCATACATAAAAATGTTGGTTTACATTAAGGATATATGCATTCTTGAACATAACCCTTTTCATTATTTGCTATTTCATTTACATGTAAGATAAATAATTACCCTAGAGACTAATAAATTTTTCATCCTATATAGAGATCTATGTTATATTTTTTGCATGGTATTTATTGACATCTATCCCTTACATGACCTCATAAGAGTTGTAAGATATTCACTTTGGAATGGACACTAATTGTGGATATTGTCTTGGCTTTAATAGTTCTTTATCATTATTCTTCTTTTCCTTAAGATGCCAAAATGATACTTATTTTTATTTATTTTTAAGTGGAGGGGGCATACATAGAGCCTCCCTTGTACATTCCTATGTGGAATACAATAATTCTCCATTGCATAAGAGATCCATATCCATCCATGGGGTGCACATATACAAACAATCCCCATGATATAAGAGATCTATATCCATCCATTAGGGGTACATTAAAAAACAATATTAATGGTATAAGAGGGGTGTGTGCACCAAGTTGGTAGATATAAAAGAGGACATCTCCTTAAAAAACATAAACATTCAATAATCTAATTGAGTTATGAAAGATTTCAGAAAGGGGCTAGGTTTGATAATTAAGCCTGGCCCAAAAAATATAAAGTAAAACCAAATTACATTTTGAAGTTCTCCAAAACTCAATCGATTTTAAAGAACTAAAAAGTTCTCCAAAACCCTATAAGGTTTTAAATAACAAAAAAATTCTTATATATATTTTGAATGGTCATGGAGATAATTTTTAAAATTTCTCTTCCTTTCTCTTTTATCTTTTTGTTGGATTTGATGATGACTTAAGTTACTTAGGACCATGATGTTTCCTTGTCTCCTTGACCTTGATGATATCATATTATGTAGTTGGCCCACTTTTACATGAACATGAGATCGTGTCATACTCTGGCTAAAGTGAGAGCTAAATGTTCCATTCTAAAAAGTTAGTACCAATTTAATTGGAGGATGTAGGACCTATCAGACCTAATTTTAGCAATTTTAAAATCCAAGTCTATTTATTTCTTTTTTTCTAAATCCTTTTTTTTCTCTCCTAAATATTTTCAAACTTTCCAAGGTCCAAATTTTCTATGTAATTGACCTTGTTTGGACTAGGCCAATCATGTTCATCCCTATCCTTGGGGATTAATCTTAAGCAAGCTCCAAGCTCCAAGCCCAATGTGAGGGTGTTTCATTTTTGGGTCTTACTTGTAGTTTGATTGAAAATATTGAATCTTGAAATGAGTATAATAGGAGATTAAATCCTCTCATTTTTATATCCATCTATTGTGAAATCTATCCAAAATTCATGGCCAATCCATTTTTATCAAGTAATTATTGGCACTTTCAAGAGAAAGTTCAATCTAAATAATTAAGGATTTGGACTCAAGATTTTAAGGAATGAATCTATCTCAAGGTCTTCAAGTCTTCCATTCTTCAATATCTATTAAACAAAAGGAAATCCTTTCTCAGTGAGTAAAAGATTCTCTCTTCCATGATGTCTAGACACTAAAGTTCACAAGAAAGCAAGAAGATCTACATCCATTCTTCTCTCTCCTTCTCCATTGAAGAGATGAAGCATATATTCATTCAAGATATAACATTAAGAAAGTATAGATCCATGGATTTGTAAGGAAATATTTGATTCTCAAACACATATCAAGTTATAATACAATCATCTTCATGGGTTTACCCTAACATCCATCCATTTGAGTTTCTCATGAAACGTGAATACTTAAATTTATTTTGTTTACATGAAAGATATATTTTATTTCAAGCCTAATTCATATCAAGGTCTTGATCAAATAAACACCTTTACCACCAATAATTTTCCATTTTTATTGTATGTAGGAATATGTATCACATATTTGGATATAAATTATTAGAGTTTTAGAACCAATGATGGTTTTTCTATAGAGTTCATTAGTTTTAATGTTCTAAGACAAGGTTGATTTTCTTAGACAAGGCCAAATTTGGTCAACATTTCCTTAGGAATCTACATTTTTTACAACCAGGAGTTACATGTCTTAGAGTTCTAAATCTAGATTTTTAAAATATTTTTTGTTAGTTTTTCAACAATCATATCCAAATATGTAGTTCATTCCTCCTCTTCTAGCTTCAAGGAGAGTTCTTTATGTCCATTTCCCTCTATCATTTAATTTTGTGCATAAGATTTAATATCACATATTGTCAGATTATTTAATTTATCATAAGATAAGTGTCTTTTATATAACTATATATCACAATCATATTCTATTCATATAGGAAATATATGAATCTCACTTTTCCCAGTTCTTACATTAGCACTCCTTCATCCTTTTTGGGTTTGCTAATTAAATTTTGTCTAAAGGAGGGTTTTTATTCCAATGTATGATTAGTAAACAAATCCCTAAAATTTTTGAGTGATCTATTCCCTTTCACATTTATAACCATTTCTAGTTATACAATATTTAATCTATATTTACGGAATATAAAGATAATGTTCAAAGAAATAAAATCAAATATCTTAACTTATTTGGAATATAAAGAAACTTAATGCTAGAAAGATTAGAAGATATTCATTTAGTTATTAGTTTTAATTTTCTTTTGCAAAACATGTAAATTTAATGAGGTTAAAGAGTCAATTTAAGTTATTTTGTATTTAAAACATGAAATAAGAAGCCACAAGTGTTCAACCCTCATGCTCTAAAATTGAAGTCTTAAGGGATGCTATCATTGAAAGAAAGTTCAATTATTTAATATGTCCATTCACAAAGAGTACATATGTTATGTTTTACACAAACATAATTCTTTGAAATCTTAGGGCTAGCAATTAATTCTTCTATGTTTCCATGCACTTAACCCAATGTTTTTGATAAAATAAGTAGCAAGAGGGTGTTGACCCATGGTACAAGTAGTCCAAAGGGTAGTCACTAGTTATAGTTAAAAGTATATTAACATCACCTAGTGAGAATCATCAAGGAACCACATCTATAAAAAACAAAGGTCAGAAAATGACTAAAACCACAGTTAACATTGATAGAGATTAAATTGGGATAAGACCCCACAAAATTGTAAACTTTAACCAAAATAAACTAAACAAAGGGCCCCGTTTATCCCTTTAAAACAAGTCCAACATACACCCTATCACAGGTTGGAAAGAAATAGAAATAAGGAGACACTTTCATCACCATAAGACCTAGTATTTACAAACTCAAGTAAAAAACTACCTATCCATTCTTCTATATTATAAAAAAAGATCCATAACCATCTACACCCCTTGTTCAGGCTAGTACTCTCAAATATTTTCCAATGCACTACATTCTCGTATCCCACCTTAATAGTGAAAGGGTTCACCTCAATAGAAATAGGGGGAAGAAAGATAGTAATCTCAATAAACCTCCCCTTCAATAGGAGTCTCCTCTTCTTCCAAAATCACAAACCCAATCTCCACCTCAATAGGAGATTGCTTCACATCCATAGAAGCCATGCAAGAAGAAGCAAACACATAGATCCAAGCCCTCCACATGTATAAGAATACTTTTATCTTAACTAGAGGATATTAGAGCACACTCCCAACAAGGAACAAACCACCCAATATAGGGGGAAAGAAAGTTTTAGCAACATGCATAGAGACACAAAAATCCAAGACATAAAACAATACCCAAGAACAACAAAATATTGGGAAACTTAATTTAACTTAGCCTACCATTGGAGATGCACAAAATAGAGAAAAGCTCCAATGAGATACCTAGAAAGAAAGACCTCCAACCAGAGATCTCAACACCAAATGGACAAGGGCAATAATCAACCCTAGAAACAGAAGCTAATAGAGCATAGGATAAAGAAGTAGGAACTGCCTCCACAACTAAAGGTTATACCAAGGATAGTATCCCAACACAATGTCCAACATAGAGAGAGAGGGAAGAAAAATGCCAATGAAGAAATTTATTGTAGCAAACCATTTCAAATCCAAAGATCAACCAAGCTCCCAAATAGAGAAGAGGAGATCATAGGATCCTTCAGACTTGAATCAAAACAATGCCATGCAAAGTCAAGTTGGGCTAGGCTGATGGAGAGCCATGGAAAAAGCACATGCAAAAGAAAAGAAAACCTCCATTGTTATATTACTAGAACAAATAGCTATAGATCTAGGAAAAAACCTCTCCCACTATAGGTACACAATGGTAGAGCTTGTTGCCATGAAAGCTAGATGGTAACCCATAATATAGAAAATCCTCTAACATAGAGAGATATTTGGGAGAAAACCATTAAAAATGTCATTGCCTAATTCACCAATGGAGGAGACTATCAAACAACGAGGGGGGGGGGAGAATTAGCTAAGGTTAAAATTGTGATGCCATGAAAGAGGGGAGGTTCCAATGTCATGATGGAGTGGTCTGCTACCTGGCCATATTGTCATAATAGTAAAATGACTAACTGCTAATGGTATGACATGGTTAGCCTACCAATTGTTGTAAGATCATGGATGCAAGGGTAAAGTATTACAATGCCATGGTAACCCATGTATCATGAGATCAACAGGCCGGTTAAACAATGGTAAGATGTTATGATGATGTATGTCCTAAGATCATAGATGCAACTTTAGGGGTCTTTCCAAGGCATGAAGCTGAGGTTACCTTATCAGTGTTGTGGTCATAATATCATGAAATTTGTTTAAAGTGACCTCAATGTTACAATGAAGTTGATGATTGTAGGATCTTGGAGATTATCAAGAGTGTCCCCAACCATAAGATGGATTGACAATTGTAAGATCATAAGATTTGGGTTGACTACATAAAAGTATTTCACTTGTCTAAGCTAGAAAAGAAAAAAGGTCTTTGGCTAACAAAAATGTAGGAAAGGTATAGGGAGACCATTGAATATAATTTTCTTGTTGATACATCTGACTTGGCATGCTGGTAGTGAAGACAAAATGACTCTTTAATGGTGGATTAGATTTTTGATTGTCTATAGATTGCTTTCAGCATACCTATGCCTAGTAAATGTGAAGGAACATGTAATCATCACCTGGTTATCCATCTACCCTAACTATGCATTGATTCTCACCATTTCCATCATTTCAAGGTTTACTCTCATCAAGGTTTTACTAATTTTCATATCTTTGAAAGTGTACCAAATCAAATCTATTGTTTGGATTGTCTTGATTATTCTTTGAGCACTTAATGATAATAGTTGCGGAGTAACTTTAGTTAGAAATATCTTTGTGGAGTAACTTTAGTTAGAAATATCTTAGTTATGCTTGAACTATAAAATCAAAGTTGTAACTCTTTCTAAAGGTTGACGCTTCTCTATTTTTCTCTGATATTTGCTTTGCAAGTTCACTATAAATTTCCTTTTCCTTTGAACTATATGGCATTTTTCCTTATCTCATTTAGCCATTGATGTATTGTGCAAGACCTATTTACCTCTCATTAGTGTATTGTGGACATTTTCAATTTTGTATGACTGTATCCCTTTAACCTATGAATGATATATAAGTGAATCTTCATCTTCCTTGTGTCATTTATTTGGGGTTTTCTAATCTACATGTGATTGTCAAACCAAAACAAGTTTGGACATGTATATCTTTTGGTGTCATAATGGTTCAAAAGTGCATGTATGTGTGGAGATTAGTTTGAACACTCTATTTTGGTGCATCACCTCTTAGATTAGAATAGATAGATTTTATTTCATGCATTCCTTCTCCCTTTTCCCTCCAAGTGTAGTTAGGTGCACCCTGATAGTAAAGGAAGTTGACCTTCTCTAGAGACCAAAAATTATAGTTCAAGTCCCACATCTTGGAGTTTGTTTCAATGTTTCACAAGGTTTTCCTTAGGTAAAAACTTTGGAAAAGGGTGCAAACGGTCATGACAATAGTTTTTGGCATGCTTGGTGGGACTTTATTCAAGAAGATTTAAAAGCCTAGTGGTGTCAAAAGAAGAAGAAATTTTTATGATTATGTTGAAGAGATAGTAGTGACTTTAGTATTCAAGCCTTCAAGAGGCTCATCCCTCAAGTACTTGGTGACTCTGAGCTTTAGATACATCCAATTTCAGACCAAGGTTGTTGTGATTCATGCCCATACCTGAAAAAAGGACATATTCTAGAGGTAAATTTTAGTATCAAGAGCTTTCATTTTCGAATCCTAGAAGAAGGATGACTAGATTGTCACTATCACCAGTTAAGAGTACAGAGGAAATACATACCCCTGCAAGATCAATCTCCACTCCTCCTATTGTGAGATCTCAACCTAGAATACCATTAGCTCATATCAATAGATCACTTTCTTATATGACACAACCTAGAGCTCATTCCTTTGCCACCTTTAATGGTGGAAGTTCTCTTTTATTAGCCCAAAGACATGATATACCAATAGCTGCACTTAAATGTATACCTAAATTTGCTAGTGAAACTTCTATCTCCACCTTAGAACACATTTAAGAGATTGCAAATATCTACAATATCCATGGTATTATAGAAGATGATGTGTCCATTAGACTCCTAGCTTCATCTTTGAAAGGAAAATACCTAAAATGGTATAGGGGTCTTCCACATGGTTCTATAATAGACTAGGATGGATTAGGAGCAAGATTATGTAAACATTTTGAGGACAATAGTGACTATTTGTCACTTTTAGAGTAGCTAACTACTATAAAAAGAGCCCCCCATGAATGTATGATTGATTTCAACTATAGATTTTTAAAAACATGGGATAAAGTACCTACTTTAGTGAAGCCTACACCTAGTAATGCCTTCTTGCATTACCTCAGAGCTTTTAATAGTAATGTCACCACTATAATCCAAACCATGGAGGAGATACCTTACCTAATGCTTATGAAATAGGAATAAAGATAGAAAATATCCTAATACAAGAAGGAAAGTTAGCTCCAAATCCACCTATGCCTTTTTTCCTTGATATCCCAAATCACCAACCAATAATAGCCCCTATCCCCATAACTTCCATATCACACCCACTCGCTTTAGCCCCTCAAGCTTCCACATCTTCAAGTGGAATGGATAAAATCAAGGAGATGGTGTAGTCTATGATGTTGAACATAGATAAGAGATTGCAAGGTCAAGAGAAGAAGTTGGAAGATAGATTATTTGTGATGTAGAAGGTGAGAAACAAGGTGGTGACTTTGGAGACACAACAAGCCTAGGGTAACAAGGCTCCTCAATTGCAATAACAAACTCCAAAAAATGGTAGACCTCTGAACAATAATTATGGGAAGTCCTTCAAAATAATATGGCTCAAGACCAAGATTTTTATCCCTCATGCAATTACTCCTATGCCTATTGTATGTGTCTAAAGGATAAATCTTATTTGGCCCTAACCAATAAAGAGCCTATAGTAGGACAATCATATAATGAAAGCCAACCCAAGGATACCTCACATATGCAAAGATAGGGTGATTTTTCTCTTTCATGAATCATCAGGTGGAGGAACATTGCAATACGAACTAGGACCCCAATATTGCCCATAATACTAGGAGTAAAAGAAGATCTATTGAAGACGCTACCCCTCTTCTTCCTAATCAAGATTCAACATCAAATATAGTACCTCACATACAAATGGTGAATGGTCAAACCAATGTCCCTCAACAACAAAGACAAAGTAATTACAAAGGAGATGTGAATGGCCCCCAAGTTATTCCATCTCAACCTCCTACACAATTAGCTCCTGAGTTTTCTACCAAAGCACCTAATACTCCTTTCAGTGTGGTAGAGCAAATGAAGAAGACAAATGTGAATATTTCCATGTGGGATGCTATTCGTAAGATACCCATGCAAAAGAGGTTGTTGTAGTAGGAATTGGAAAGTATTGAACCAAAGGATCAGTCACTGAGCATGGAAAGTGCCATGAGCCTAGTGTAACCATCAAGGGAGATAGAAACAAGTAAAAATATTAGACTTCCTCCATTTTATGTTTCTCTAATTATAGGGGATAAGCTAGTCCACAATTGCATGATTGATTTATGGGCTAGTAGTTCAGTGATGCCTAAGTGTGTTGCTAATGCTTGATGAATGAAATATGCACCCATTTTTAGAGATGTATTACAATTGGATGGTAGTACTATCAAGACTATAAGGATCCTTAGGAATTTTGAAATGGCCCTACATGCATGCCCTAGTTGTACTATACCTTAAGATATATTTATTGTTGATGTCAAGCCACACTTTGCTATTTGTCTTTCAAGAGACTTCACTACCCAAATAGGTGGTTACATATCCTTTGATTGGTCATATATGTTTTTCAGAACAAGATATGGAACCAAGGCTTCAATCAGAGCAGTGCCTCTAGCCCTCCATCATATTGAGTCATATACCCCTAATCTCATCAATATAAATTACACTAGCCTAGAGATGGATGAAAATGACATAATAATTGAGCTTGCCACTTCTCTAGTAGAGATACCAAATTGTCTCTTAGATGAATGGGCTAGTGCATATCAATTTAACCCCATATTAGAAATCCTTGAGACTGGTCTTGGTACATATTGTGTGTTAGAAAAGGATGCCATTGTCCCTAACCTTATGAAGACCAAAGAAGATATGAGTGGGATATGGGGTACTTGTATTTTGATGGATCAAGAAATAAGAATAGATCAAAGGCTAGTGTGACATTGATTTCTCCTACACAAGTAAAGTACTTCTCCTTTAGGCTTCAATTTAGTTGTACCAATAATGTGGCCAAGTATGAATCCTTGATTTAGGGTCTTCTACTTGCTCAAAAAAGAGGAATTCAAGCATTAAGTGTATATGGAGATAGTGAGTTGATAGTTAATTATGTGAGAAATTAGAATATCAGTAAGAATGGTTTGCTCAAGTCTTATAAACATAGAGTATGGGATTTTCTTAAAGGTTTCAATGCATTTAATATTCAAAGCATCCCTAGAAAAGAAAATAGACATGCTAATAGACTTGTAGAAGTAGATGCATCTTATGATGTACCAAAAAGCCTAGAGTTTGAAAAGAAAAAATAGATTAAAATGGTAGTTAGGCCTACTATTCTTGACAACAACACCAATTGGAAAGTGTTTGAATCTGATGCACAAATTATAAGTTTCTTATAGAATGAGGCAAAATTGTCAGATAGAAATCAGCCAAGGTTGCATGATGAGTATGGTGATTAGATCATCAATCTTAGTTTTGATAAATTGTCTAAGGGTCTCATTACCTTAGAGAATGTCTTTAATCTAGATGATCAAGCAAAAAACAAAGGCATGAACCTATCTGTTGACCAAGATGATTACACACTAGTCAAGGTCACTGATGGATAATCCTTAAACATGGGAAAGGTATGCTTTGAAGCTGAGCAAGAAAGTCAAATTCATCTATGTCAAGGATTTAATGATGTGTTTGCATGGAAATATGATGATGCCAAAGGATTCGACACAAGGTTGTTTCAGCATACCATAGACTTAGTAGAAAATGTCAAGCCAATAAGGTAGAAATATAGGCTAGTGAATCCTAAAATTGAACCATTAATGAGAAAAGAGTTGTCTAAGCTGATTGAGGCTAATATAATTTTCCTTATCAAGTACTCATCATGGGTAGCAAACCTCATCCTTGTTAGGAAGAAGAATGAAGAAATTAGATTATGTGTAGACTTTAGGGACCTTAACCAAGCTTCCCTCAAATATCATCATGCCCTTCCTTCCATGGAGTAGTTACTATCTAAGGTTAGTGATTTAGAGAGGTTCTCATTTCTTGATGGATTCTTTGGTTACAATCAAGTGCTGGTCAAAGATTTTGATAAATACAAGACTAAATTCACCATCAAATGGGGCACCTTTAATTATAGTAAAATTTCTTTTGGGCTAACAAATCTAGGTGCTACATTTCAAAAGGAAATGGAGATTCCCTTCAAGAATATGATTGAAAGATTTGTATTGGTTTACCTTGATGATATCACTGTGTACTCAAAGAATATAGAAGATCATTTTGGCCATATTAGAAAGGTATTCTTAAGATGTAGAGAGTTTGGGGTATCCCTTAATCTAGGCAAGTGTGTCTTTGCTACTAATCAAGAAAAAATGTTAGGACACATTGTATCAAAGAATGGTTTGACCATTGATCCAGAAAGAACTAAAGATATACTTTCCCTTCCCCTTCCTATTCATAAGAAAGATATGCAAAGTTTTCTTGGTAGGATAATTTTTGTGATGAGATTTATCCCTAATTTAGCTACCATGGTGAAACCTCTTACAACCATGCTTAAAAGGAATACAGTGTTTACATGGACCAAGGAAGTGAAGGCAAGTTTTGAATAGATCAAAGCAAAAAATAGCCTAAACCCCTACTCTCATCAACCCTAATTTTGAGAAGGATTTCATTCTTTATACCTTAGGTGGTGAATCAAGCATTTCTATTGTCTTGACTCAAAAAAATGATAAGAATGAAGAATAGCCAATTTCCCTCTTCAGCAAATGGCTTAAGGAATATGAAGACAAATATGGTTTTGTAGAGAAGCAAGCCATTGCAATCATAAGAGCTTTAAAGAAGTTCAAACAACTTCTATCACACAATAAGATCCATTTGCTAGTACCCCATGTCGGTGTGAAGGACTTTCTTTTGAGCAAAGGCATTAGTGGGAAGAGAGCTAGATGGATCACTAAGGTAATGGAGTATGATGTTGACATTCAGATTACTAAGTTAATAAGGGGAAATGGATTGTGTGAACAGATGATTTTATCTTAGGAATTAGATGAAGAAGTTGCTATGGTTTTGACAGTGTAACAAGAAGCAAGAAATGATATTCCAAGGAATTGGATATATGACATGAAGGCCTTCTTGATAGGCATTGGATATCCTCAAGGACTAGATAGAACTAAAAGGATACAATATAGGTTGTAGTAAATTCCTTATGCCATAGCTGATGGTACCCTTTTTAGGAGGGACTTCAATGGGGCCCTATTGAAATGCATTGATATAGACCAAGCTAGAAGAATAATCAAAGAGCTTCATGATGGTCTTGATGGTGGCCACTTTTTAGAAAGGACAATTGTAATGAAGATTATGAGAGTTGGTAACTACTGGTCATCCCCATTCCATGATTGCAATAGGTATCTAAGAAAGTGTGAGAAGTGTGCTTTCTTTTTTGGTAAGAAAAAGCTTGCAGCTCTTCCTCTTCATCCCATTTAGGTGGACCAGCCCTTTGCTCAATGGGGTTCAGATTTCATAGGCCCCATCAATCCTCCTTCTAGCTCTGGTCACAAATGGATTTTAATTGCTATAGATTACTTTGCTAGATGGACAGAGGTAGTTCCATTGAAGGATTCCATAGAATCTTCAGTCATTGAATTCCTTGATAGAATTGTGATTAGGTTTGGTCCCTCTTCCACCATTATTTTAAATAATGCAAAATCTTTTGTAGGAGCTCAGATTTGTGGATGGGTAGTTGTTCATATTATCTACTTGAACACATCCTCAAACTACTATCCTTAGAGCAATGGATTGGCTAAGCCATCTAATAAAAACCTAATTTGGATTATGAAAAGGACTATAGAGGAAAACCAAAGATGTTTGCATCAAAAGTTGAAGAAAATACTAATGAGCTAGTTCTAGAGAGGGCAATTGAAAATACTAATGAGCCAGTTCTAGAGAGGGCAATTGGAAATTCATCCCTTGTGTTGGTATATGGCAAGGAAGCAAGGCTTCCAATTTGATTAGAATTCCCATCTCTAGAACTGGCTCATTAGTTAGAGCTAATGGAAAGTGATGCACTAATAGTAAGAATAGTAGAACTGATGGATTTGGAAGAGAACAGAAAATAGGCCATGTAGACCCTAGGGGCACATTAACAATAGATCAAAAAGAGCTTTGATAGGAAGGCCAAGGTTAGAATCTTCATGGAGGGTGAACTAGTATTAAAATGGGATGTAGATAGAGCAAAACTAGGGAGGCACTCAAAATTTGATGTACTATGGAGTGGTCCGTATGTGATTATCAATTGTAAATAGGCTAATTCTTTTCAATTAAGTAGGCCTAATGGTGAAATCCTACCTATTCTAGTTAATGGAATATATCTTAAGTCATGCTTTTGATAAGAGATGATGTTTCCTATACATAGTTAGGTTAGTTTCTCTCTAATGGTTTCCTATTTTCCAAGAAGTGCATGAGTACATGTGTTTTGTAGAGGTTGCAGAGCAGAGGTTTTGATTGTAATTGTAGAAAGGTAGTTTTTGAGGTTCTTGTGTATTTTTTTGCAATTTTAGGGTTTTTTTTGGGTGTATCTTCATGATTTCTATAACTCTATTGCCCAAAGGATTCTTTAGGCTATTGGTATGCATACTAAGTTTGCATCCCTTCTAAGTCACCAGAAATGTTAACCAATTTTTCCCTTGCCCCTTCTCATTATTTGACACCACCATAAAGGAATGATTAGAGATAACTTACACAGCATCAAAGTTTCCCAGTTGATCAAAATTCACAAACCCTATCTCTTTGCACTTTAAAAAATAAAATTCTTATCCTTTCCTAAGAGCCCCAATCTTATGATCAAGAGTTTCATCATTCAATCAAAGACCTTCATTTTTCTTCTCCTGATGTCATGATGATCAAAAATTGTAGGATCATAGTAGGGGATGGACAAAATTGTGATACCATGGAAGAGGGGAGGTTCCAATATAATGATGGAGTGTTTTTTTGCTTGGTCATATTTTCATAAGGGTAAAATAACTAACTACCGATGGTATGACATGGTTACCCTAAATATTTCCATAAGATTGTGGATGCAATGGTAAAGCCTTGCAATGCCATGGTAAGCCATGTATTGTGAGATTGACAGATAGGTTAAACAATGGTAAGATGTTATGATGGTGTTGGTCATGAGATCGTAGGCGCAACTTAAGGGGTCTTCCAAAGGCAGAAAGGTGAGGTTGTCATATCATCATGGTGGTCATAAGATCATGAAGAAAATTTAAAGGGAGCTCGATGTTATGATGACGCTGACAATTGTAGGATCACGGAGATTATCAAGAGTGTCCCCAACCATAAGATGGATTGATGATTGTAAGATTGTAAGACCTAGGTTGACTGGATAAAATATTTCACTTGTCTGAGCTAGAAAAGAAAAGGGTCTTTAGCTAATAAAAATGTAGGAAAGATATAGGGAGAGCATTGAATATAATTGACATGTTGATACATCCAACTTGGCATGTTGGTAGCAAAGACAAAATGACTCTTTAATGGCAGATTGGATTTTTGATCATCTAAGGATTGCTTTCAGCATCCCCATGCCTACTAAATGTGAAGGAATGTGTATTCATTACCTGGTTATCCATCTACCCCATCTATGCATTGATTGGCACTATTTCCATCACTTTAGGGTTTTTACCATTCAAGGTTTTCATGATTTTCGGGCAAAAGAACAAACTTGTGTCACCTTTTATAAAGAAACGTGATATCAAAATGTGACAGTTCAACATTAATGACAAAAAAAAAAGGTATTTTAGTTTAAATTATGAAGATGATGTAAACTAATGAAATGTGTAGAATTGTATGAATTTTATGCCTATAATTTTTATAATTTTTTTGACTAAGAATTTATTCATTTTATTTTATTTTGAAGTCCCTTTTTCAACTATAAAAAATATAGGATGTAGTTCTTGTCAAACAAGTATGTGCAAATCATCTTTTTTTGTTCTGATTTGAAAATATTTTATAGATGACATGTATAGGTAGTGAACAAAACAAGAAATAATTATTTTTGATGTATATTTTCTTTGTTATAAGTACTTAAGTTTGACCTTGTCAGAATCCAATAGTTTTTTCCTCCTGTCAAAACTTCCCTATCAAATCTATACCTTCTTGAAAAAAAATTACATATTCATGAAGAGAATTCTCTCCTCTAGTGATAAATATAATTTTTTATTTTTTTGATATGATTTACAATTTTTTTTTTCATTTTTTTAGAGAGCATCTTCTGAAATGTTGAAATATCTACTTATAATATTTTGAGATTATAACATATTATAACTAATCAAAACTCTCAAAACTTTATTTAATGATGATATTGAATCTGAGATCTATAAAAGGGTATTTTTAGTTTTTGAAAAAAATTGAGTTTTGATAGAGAAATGAGATTTGACCAAAACAGGTTTTTGTATCACAAACGGTGACACATATCTGTGCTTTTACCCTTTCATACCTCCACAAGTGTACCAAATCAAATCTATTGTTGGATATTCTTGAATATTCTCTAAGCACTTAATTGTAGGGGTTGTGGAGTAACTTCAGTTAGAAATATATTAGTTATGCTTGAAGTATAAAAGAAAGGTTGCAACTCTTTCTAAAGGCTTACTCTTATCTATTTTTCTCTACAAGTTCACTATAAATTCCCTTTTCCTTTGAAATATATGGCATTCTGCCTTATCTGCTTCAACCATTGACATATTGTGCAAGACTTATTTGCCTCTCAATAGTGTATTGTGGACTTTTGCAATTTTACATGACTATATCACTTTGACCTGTGAATGATATATAAGTGAATCTTCATCTTCCTTGAGTCATTTATTTGGGAAATTCTGATCTACATGTGATTGTTAGACCAAAACAAGTCCAAATGTGTATATCTTTTGGTGCCATAATGGTTCAAAAGTGCATGTATGGGTAGAGATTAGTTTGAACACTCTATCTTGGTGCATCAACTCTTAGATTAGAATAGATATATTTTCTTTCATGCATTCCTTCTCCCTTTTCCCCTCCAAGTGTAGTTAGGTGCATCCTGATAGTAAAGGAAGTCAACCTTCTCTAGAGACTCAACCTCATAGTTCAAGTCCCACAACTTTGAGGTTGTTTCCATGTTTCACAAGGTTTTCCTTAGAAAAGAACTTTGGACAAGGGTGCAAACTTTTGTGACAATAGAGACATGACTCCATCCAATGAAAATTTCTCCTCTTCTATGTTGACCACAACCAAAATAACACCCACACAAATGTAAAAACCCCCAAACCAACCTATACCTCACCAACACAGAAAAATGCAACCATCACACCAATGCATCCAAATTAAAAAAAAAAGAGAACAAGACTCCAAGAATACCTGTTCCAAGAGGGATAAGGGCCCCAAAGTCCCCACAAAGAGTTCAAGCACCTCAATGTGAGAAACCATATCAATGTCCAAGTAGAACAAAGGTAGATATAGGAAAGAGAACTGCCCTGCAAAAAAAGCCTTCCATATAGGCTATTGCATCATCATCCGTATTGTCTTCATTATCCTCCTCCTCTCCATTTTGGGACACCCCTATAATATTCCTGTAGCTATAAGAAACCCTAGGCTTCAAACCTACATTGTTGCTCCCTCTCCTACCCATCTCTCACAATATATTTCTAAATTTTTAATACCATTTTATACGCAATGTTATATTATGAATTTATATCTTTTTATATATTTATTTGATGTTTTATGGTGTTCTATTATCTTCTTCAATTATTTTCATATTATTTTTTCATATGAAAAGTTCTTAATTGTAAAAAATTTATTTGGAAGGGGATTTGACTACTTTTTGAGGTATTTGAGAAATTAATTCTCAGTCTATATAGAACTATGAGTGCTTATGAAATTATTCTAAACCATTTTATAAAAACACATAAAAGGATAGAGTTATGCCCTATCTAACCATTGTTAAGAATTAAAATCAGATCTATAGATTGTAAGAAAACTTTATAATAGTGTAAAACCCAAGTTCCAAAGATTGAAACCTAAATTTTGAGTTCCATACATGTTGTTGACCAAACTTATCTTCAAATTTATTTATTGTTGGGCTGAAATCCAAACCTTGAAGACTAAAATATTAATATGTTAGCATAACTAATTTATAAGTTGCTGATAGGATAAGAAAAGTTGCATATTGTATTATTCATTAGTTATACTATTTGTCATTGATATCAAATGCTTGGCATATTACTTCATGTTGCTAGTATATCTTTAGGAAGTCTATTGGTTAGAGCACCATGAAACCATAGAAAAAATAAGGAAAGAACCTCATCAAGTAACAACTGAAATGATAAATGGAAACATAAATTAAGGTTTATTGGTGAAGTTATCTTTTATCAGTGAAGAGGGAAAGTCAAGTCAAGTTTTTAGGTTAAGTAATGAAAGATTGTTCAAGAGGTTTTGACACAAATAGAGAGATGCCTTTGTAATCATAAGATCTAGGTTTAGGGTTTGTGAAGTATCAAAGAGAAAAAAAGAAGGAAAAAGAAAGAGAGGAAAGTAGCAATTGGAATTGAAGAAATCCTATCATAGCATAGAAAGGAAATAAGAGAAATGATGAATGATATGTTTTTATATTGAAGACCTTCATTGGATCTGATATAGCAAGGCATTGCAAATCACATATCACTTTATTTATATTACTTTATTATCATTGTAGTAGTCAAAATCCCTTAGAAAGGTGATTGTAATAAGTTTTTTGTAAAGCCTCTAACAAGGTGATATTCTTAGATTAGATTGTTAAAATCCTTTCACAAGGTTACTCCTATTAGATTAAAGATCCTAACAAATCTAGATGAAATTGTTTAAAAAAGGTATAGTTAATAGTGTTTTGTAAGCCTTAATTAGGGAAGCTCCTAGTTGAGTGTATTATAGAAGAGTATTGTATTTGTGAGCACTGCTCTCACACTATAGTCTTTACCCTAATAAGATTTCTATGAGATAGATCATGGTGTTATTTTTATTTGGATGATTTCACTATTTATTTAAGTCTAATGTTCGTATAACTGATAATAAATTGTAGCTATAATTGGATCTTATTGGTAAAATATTTGAAATTTAAGAAGATAGAATAAGTTGTTAAACTGATCATTTTTGATTCATCCATCCTCTCTCAATAATCAATCATATACTTATAATTGGTATAAGAGCTATGGTCCCTGAACTAGAAGCTTAACTACTTTGGGAAAAGATCTCAAGATGTATAGGAAGGAAGCATCAAAGTTTAACAAGTATGAGTATGAATTTGGAATGTGGGAAAGCTAGATGAAACTAAATTTATTAGGACTTGGAGAAAATGCCAAAGAATTTCTTACCATAGAATATATAGAACCTACAAGAAGTTACTTGATGATGCATAGAGAAGACACATATATTACACAAAACAATAATGATAGAACTGACTAGTGCTTTAAAGAACTCCAAAGTATGTTGACATTCAAATTATAATGACATCTAAAAAAATATGGGATAAGTTATTAGAAGTACATTGGGAAGATACACATGTTGTGGAAGCCAAAGTAGAAGGACTAAAATGAAAATTTGATGCAATAAAAATGGATGAGATGAGACTATTGTAGAGTTGGAACAAATATCGAAGAAATTATTGTTGCAATCAAAGGATATGGAGCAACTATTGAAGAAAGTAAAGTTGTAAGTAATCTATTGAGAAATTTACCTAACTGATATATAATTAGAGTTTTGGCTATACAAGAATTGAGAACTATAGACAAAAGAAATATTACCATTGATTCACTTATTGTTAGGTTAACAATGTTTTAGCTAAGAAACTATGACAACAATCATGCAACTGATGAGATTGTACTTCAAACTTTAGCAAGTGAGGACACACATCAAAGAAGAAGATATGCAACTAATGGAGAATATGGGGGTCTACCAGTAGAAACTTTTTTTTAGAACAACTAGAAGCCTTGATCACAAAAAGATTCCCTAAAGAAAAAGGTATATACAAAGGAAAGAGTTCTATTACATGCTAGAATTGTACACATATTAGTCATTTTGTATACAAATATCCTAACAAATCGAAGATGGAGAAAATCTAAGAAAATATGAATCAGGAAAAGAAAAACAAACACTTTAGATAGAAGGGGAAGAAAGCATGTTATATAGTTGAGGATCAGATAATGAAGATGATGTAGATGGAGATTGTGAGGAAATAGTTTTTGTACATTGTAAAAGAAGAACCAATTTCTATCAAAGAAGTAATCAGAGAACATAAGGCATTAATCTCATGAATGGAAAAAAAATAAAGAATGGATGATTAACAATTAATGCACACATCACTTGGCTAGAGACAAAGACAAATTTGCAACCATGGAACTATGTGATGGAGGATTAGTGAAATTTGGCAATAAAACACCCTCCAAAGTTAGAGGAAAATGTATAATTAATATAACTGATGATATTGTATGTGATGAAGTTTATCAAGTTGATGGTTTATAACACAATGTTTTGAGTGTTTTGCAACTAAAAAATAAAGGCTTTAAGTTTGTGTTTTAAAATGGGAATGCAAAATATTTTAAAATAATTGAACATTTCTTGCTAGTGGTGAAAATACAAAAGATAATCTTTCCAAGTTGCATACATCACTAGGTCATACCCTAATTGCAAAAATTGAAGAAACTAGTTGTGGAACAAGAGATTATGTCATATAAACTTTGATAATCTAGAAAAAGTAAGTAAGAAGAAAAGTACCAAAGGAATACTAATAGTAAATGAACTAGAGAATACTATATCTAAGGAATGTTAGTTTGGAAAAATGACTTGTTCAAGATTTTCAAGAAAATAATACTCAAAACAAAACTAGTTAGATCTAGTTAACAAAGATCTTTATGGCCGTATTGGACCTAAGAACTATCATGGAGATAAATTCTTTATATACTTTATTGATGAATACTAAAGGATGATGTTAGTTATGTTTTTGAAAGCAAAATAAGAAGCATTTGATATGTTCAAAAAGTACAAAGTTAGAGTAGAAAAAGAAACTAGATGAAATTTGAAGTGTCTTAGATTAGATAGAGGAGTCAAGTTCACATCAAATAAATTAAATTAGTATTTTGAAGAAAATATAATCAAAAGACATCTAACAACACTGAGAGGACCTTAAAAAATGGGGTTTTAGAAAAAAGGAACATATCCTTAGTTGAATGCGCAATAACATTACTAAGTTAGAATAATGTTGATGGGGACACAACCCAAGAACAGAATGGAAACAACAGAAAAGGGAAATTATATTAACTGAGAAAATAAGCTAGTACAACCAGTACAGGAAAATAAACTTCAAAACATGCCCTAAGGGCTTACAATAGCATAAATCTAGAGATAATTTCTCCTTATGGTACCTCCTCTCAAACTCCACTCCGAACTGCCTTTTACAATGCCAAAAATCTCCTTAAATAGACCCCAGAGGGTTAAGGACTAGGAGTACATTCTAGAAAGTGCTAGTATGCATCCACCGACAAAATAGAAGGTTCTGGAAGCTGCGTTAGAAGTCGGTGCAAATCTAGAAGAATCCAAAAATGGTAACCGAACTTTCGGGAGGCATAACTTTTGAACCGTAGCTCCGATTGACGAACTGTTTACATTTTCAGAAAGCTCTCAAAGCGCTCTATAGCCCTATGGACCAGCTTTGCTCGTCCCCCATTTTTTGACCCTTTTCAAGGTCATTTAATGCCCCAAACCTGACTTTGAAGCATTCTTAGGAGGTCTCCAAAACCCGAAAAAATGTAATAACTTTCAAACCGTTGGGCCTATTGACCTGATTCTTTTTCTAGAATGCTCTAAATCATGATTACATTCATCTGGCCAATTCACACCTTCTAGTTTCCCAAAATGATGGCCCAAATACATGCTCCAATTTTTTTGAGATTTTCAAACACACTGATAGTTGAACTATGAGAGTTGGAACCTTTATTTGAGCCAAATGGGTATCCAAAAATGTAAAGACATGAAACAAAAACTAAGTCTAAGTACATTTTTTTGGGTGACACAAGATTGCCCTTATACCTCTGGATGCTCCTACATCAAATGTATCATATAAATTCTAGAGAGAAGCTATTAGCACAACATTCTATTACTCTTAACTAAGTAGAACTTAGGAAATGAGTAAATAAAACCCCATATAAAATCTAGTATGGGACAACACCAAATATAAGCTATTTTAGAATATTTGATAGTAAATGCTTTATAAAGAAAGATGAATTAAATGTAATGTTTGACACCAAAGTGAAGAAGCAATATTTTTGGGTTACTCTACTAAAAGAAAGGCATAAAAGTGTTTGAATGTGAAGTAAAATAAAATTATTGAAAGTGCAAATGTGAATATTGATTAAATTCTCTAAAAAAAAATGAGGAATACAATAGAATAAAACTAGAAGAATATGATGAGTTGATATATTTTTACCTTGAGAGAGAAAGAACACAACCAACAAATGCAAGAATTGATTTAATACTCTACTAACAACACCTCAACAAGATCAAACTAAGGATAAAAATTTAACCGTAGAACCTATTACATCAAAGAGGATAAGGATTAGTCATAGGTTTTCAAACATAATTGGAGACATAAAGGAGTAGTGACTAGGAGTAAGCTATGATAGATGAATTATAAATGTTTGATGTCAGAGATAGAATCTAAAATGATGAAAGACACTTTGAAAGATGTAGATTAGAAACTTGAATGAGTAAGTATACTATTGGCATATGTAGCATATAAAGGATTTAAAGTTTATAAAATGAATGCTAAATTAACATGTCTGAAATGGAGTATTAGAGGAGGAGGTCTATATTGAACAACCCAAGGGTTTTTCTATAGAACAAGAAATATGTTTCGTATGTATATTGCACAAAGATTTATAGGACTAAAAAAGATACTGAGAACATGGTATGAAAGGTTACATTGATTTGATTTGAATAGGATTTTTTAGAACAAGTGACAACTGCAATATGTATCTTAAGATTGAAAATTGAGATAGAGTTTTAATTGCTGAAATCTTTGTGGATGACATAATATTTAGAGACGGTGATGTATTAAGTAAGTGATTTTTAGAAGGTATGTGGAATAAATTTGAAATGTGCATGATTGGAGAAATAAATTCATTCATCAAAATTCAATACAATAGATGAAAAATGGTAGTTACATTAGTTAGTAGAAATACATAAAAGAAATATTGAAGACATTTGGGATGGAAGAATCTAAACTTATCATCACACTAATGCTTACCGATTATAAATTATCCAAAGAAAATGAATCAAAGGAAGTGTGTCAAACATTATACATATCTATGATAGGGAAGATACAATATCTTGTTCACAATTGACTAGACATAGATCAAGCTATAGGAATTATTGCAAGATTTTTATTACAACCTAAGGAATCACATTTAACAACAATCAAACAGATATTTTGATATCTCAAAGGTACTCAAGATTTCAATTTATGCTATGAAAAGAAAAGAGACTTTGATTTGAAAGTTTACACAGATGCAAACTAGGGAGGCAATATTGATGATAGAAAGAGAAAACGTGGTGGCAGATTTTTCTTGGGAGAATGACTAGTTGTATGGATTAGTAAGAAGTAGAATTGTATATCACAATTGATTGCAAAAGTAGAATATGTGGTAACTATAATCAATTTCCAACAAGTTGAAGAAATACAAGAACCAATTAAAGAACTTGTTGTAATAAATTCTGACAACACTTGTGCTATTAACATATCCAAGAATTTGGTAATGCACTAAAAAACCAAACACATAGCAATAAAGTATCATTTTATGAGAGAGAAAGTACATAGTAAAGAAGTTAAACTAGAATATGTTTCATTTAAGGAATGAATTGTTGATAAATTTACAAAGGCATTATCAAGAGAAATCTTTGAGTTCTTGAGAAGCACAGTAGCGGTTTTAACCCTATAAAAAATCAACTAAGAAGACACAAAGTGCGTCAATTAATAAAGAGCCTAATATAATACCTTCTGCATGGACTGATGTAGACAAGGTTTTCTTGGGAGTAGAGTAGTCACATGAACATCATAGTAAAAGTATGCTTAGAAAAGGTATGATGCCTTTGACATTATTTTCAAAGGGGGAGAAGTTTGGTAATCAAGAGAGAAGAGATGAAGAGTAGCAAATGATAACTAATCTTACAAATTTCTCTCATGAAAAGTTAATCAAATTGGCCAAATCCAAGGTTCCAGATGGTTATTTTTCAACCTACTAGATATCTAAATTGAAGATAAATGTGCATATTCACAAGGAGGACTTTTTTGGCACTTCAATATGCACAATTTCATGTAAAGCAAGGCAAGAGAATCCCCAAAGGAGATGTCCAAACCCCAACTAGATAGTGGAAACACAACAAAAAACAACAATAAAGAAATATCTAATACCAAATCACAACTCTTTATTCATATAATAACAACTTACATGCAATATGCCTAACTATAAGGCCTTCCAAGTTACGATCAAATACAAAAAACAATTAAAAATTTAGTTTTGCAAGATCCTTGGAACTTACAAACCCAATCTTAGCTAGTCTAGATACACAACTAGATAAAAACACCAAGAAGAATATGCACTTGTACCCTTAGGTCCACCAAGAGATCCTCTAGTTTGTAAGCTACATCTCTAGCTCTTCAAATTCACATCTTTCCTTCTTTCTATCCCCACTAAAATGACTAAAAGACTCTACAAGACCTGTTATTTATACCTAACTAAGGCACAAGTTGGACTCACTTAATTATAAACTAAATTAAATCCCTTACATTAAATATAGGTTGAGCCAAAAGTTTCCCACAACACATATTAAATGCCCATACATAAATTAAATGCCAAAAGTTGGCTCACAAACAACTCGACACCAATAAAACCTAAGACCAAGCCAAGTGTCCACAAAACAAAGCCAAGCACTAGTAAATTCCCAAGCATTTTTGAGCTCAAGAGACCATGCTGAGCTACCAGACCATGTCAAGCTACCAAACCATGCCGAGCTCCCAAACTATGTTGAGCTCCCAGACTATGCTAAGGTACCAGACCATGCAGAGCTCCTAGACTATGTCAAGCTGCCAAACCATGCCAAGCTATCAGACCATGTTGAGCTGCTAAACCATGCCAATATCCATAGAATTTAACCAAAAACCCTCCAAACATGTAGGATTGCAAGAAAACCCAAGATGCTCCTGCATCAGACACCTTAGGTTCAAAAATATGTTCTTAGTAGCTGGAAGAACATATTTTGGGATTCAACACATAAATCCCAAACTAGCTTATCACATACATATCCTCCAAGTCTTCAACCTATACACTCTTTCCTTTGTTCTTCTTCTACTTCATTACATCCATCTTAGGTGAGCTACAAGTCTACTTCCCATACTAATCTCCAACCTTCTCAGAATCTGCCAACTCAACTCAGCTACCAATACTTAGGTTCCTCCTACCAAGCTCTTCATTCTACAAAGGAATTAGAGAAAATTTCTTGCCACCATTCTCAAAAGTAAACACATTCTTGACACAATCATTTATAGCCCTGCAATCATACTGCCAAGGTCTACCAAGAAACAAATGATAACTGTTCATGTTCATAATATCACACAACACTTGATCCTTATACTACCCAATCTAGAAATGAACAAGGCATTGCTCCCTCACTTGCAAAGCATGTTCACCTTGCAACCAACCAATTCTATAAGGATAAGGATGTCTTACTCTCTTCAAACCAAGTTTTTGAACCATCTCCTTAGTAACAAGGTTATTAGTCCTAAACAAACTAGTCCTCTAGCAAGTGTCAAATGTCCTCCCATCAACCATTACTCACCAAGCCAACAAAATTTGTCCTTACTTAGGCTAAATTTCCTGGACTTCAACCTCATTCACAACAAAAGTTGTCCTATAAATTGGATATTCAAAAGATTGATGCTCTTCTATCTCACATCTAAAATAATTACCTTTGAATCCACCTCCACCTATTCTCCTTTTCTGATTAGTAGGTTTTGGTTCACCTTCCACACTTAGTTTAGCTTGTGCCAAGATATCCTACGTCTCCTTCCCTCTAGCATTACCTTGACCTTTCCTCTTTAACTTTTCTTCTACCTTTAGAGCATACTGATAATCATCCTCAACTGAAGAAATATTTAGCACACCAACCTCATCATAAATATTAAATCTCTAACCATTAATGTACTGAGCTACCTTTTCCTTTGACAATTCTCTATAAATAGACCGAATAGTCAACTTGTAGAACTCCTTAATATAATCTTTCACAGATATAACTTTCTATTTCAAATTTTGCAATCTCTTAAACAACTCAAGTTCATAATCAACAAGAATGAACTTAGCCTTCAACTTAGTCACCATCAACCTCCATCTAGTGTTCTTCATTTCACCTTCCTCTTCTCTATCTCTTTGTAATTCTTTCCACCAAAGAGTAGCATGTCCTTTCAAATTAGTTTGTGCCAACCTCACTTTGAGTGGGTCCTCAATATCCTCAAGAGAAAAGTAGTCTTCCAATTCACCAATCCAATCAATCAAGTCTTCAGGATTCAAAGTACCTGAGAAATTAGAAACTTCCATCTTATGCTTTAGCTTCAACTAAGATCCAAGTCTAGCAAACTGACCAACCCTAGTTCTAATAGGTCTCTCTACATGATCAACTCTTTCCTCACCACTAGAGCCAGTAGCTTCAAAGACTTGAAAAAATTACTCATAACTACCTTTAGTACCCACATGCCTAGGTACACCACCTAAAGCACTTGCAATTTTAGCAATCATGTCACTCTTCATCATTGCAATCTCAGATTTGAACTCTACTCTTATCTTTTCTGAGATCTGTTCTTCCACAGCATCACTAAGATCATCAATTTCCCTAGGGTCCAATATTTTTGGAGGAATTTTCCAAAATTTTATTAAACCCTAAGCAACAAATCCACCAATCTAGAAGATTAGTCTGCCACAAGATCAACCTTCTCTATAAATCCTGGTGTAAATTGCCTCAGCTTCGATGATCTGTCAACACACTTAGGAACAATATTTTCTTTGATACCATCTAATTCAAAGCAAGGTAGGAGAATCCCTAAAGGATATGTCCAAACCCCCAAAAAATAACTAGACAATTTAAAGACAACAATGAAAAATAATAAAGCAAGATCTGGTACCAAATCACAACTCTTTATTCATATAATAACTGATTACATCCAATGTGCCTAGTTGTAAGGTCTTTTGGGTTAGGGCCAAATACAAACAAAAATTAAAAAATTAGTTTTGCAAGATCCAACAAGATCCAACTAACAAACCCAATCTTAGCTAGTGTAGATACACAGCTAGATAAGAACACCAAGTAGAATCTACACTTGTACCCTTAGGTCCACCAAGAGATTCTCTAGTTCCTAAGCTGCAGCTCTAGCTCTTTAAATTCACATCTATCCTTCCTTCTATTGCCACTAAAATTACTAAAAGAATCCACAAGACCCCTTACTTATACCTAAATAAGGCACAAGTTAGCCTAGCTTACTTACAAACTAAATTAAATCCCTTACATTAAATATAGGTCAAGCGACAAGTCAGCCACAACACAAATTAAATACCCATACATAAATTAAATGCCAAAAGTTTTGTCACAAACAACTCAACACCAATAGAAACCAAGACCAAGCCAAGTGTCCACAAAAAAAATCTGACCACCAATAAATTCCCAAGTATTACCAAGCTCAAGAGACCATGCCAAGCTACCAGACCATGCCAAGCTACCATACCATGCCGAGCTACCAGACCATGTAGAGCTACTAGACCATGCAAAGCTCCCAGACCATGTTGAGCTCCAAGACCATGCTGAGCTACCAGACCATGCCAAGCTCCTAGACCATGTCAAGATGCTAGACCATGTTGAGCTACTAGACCATGTTGAGCTGCTAGACCATTCTAAGCTCCATAGACTTTAACCAAAAACCCTCCAAACATGCAAGATTACAAGGAAACCTATGATGTTCCTACATCACAATTCTTGAAAGAATACAATCCATGAAAGAATATTCATTTTTGTATTTTCTCATTTATTGATGAATGCAAATTCTAATAATGCAACTATATAAATTTCTATTTTAATGATGTATTTCAAAAGAAAATAATAGAGTTAGGGTAACAAGAAATCAAAAGAAATTTTTGAAAATGGAATTTGTAATGGACATAAGTCAAAGCAATAATACTTCTCTGAATTAATCCTTCACAAGGATCAAGTATGAAACCAATGAAATTAAGAGTAGTTCTTCCTCAAATCCACTGATGCAATTGTCAAAGGGAATAAATAAAAACCATAAGATTTTTCATAATTCATCAAATCATGCAACCACGAAAAGTGCATGCACATGAGAAAAATCACTATGTAGGAAATTGGAGGTGATCCTTTCTTCAATTCATCATAAAAAATGAAATTTTTTATCATATGACAAACACTAGAACTAATAGATCATACAAGACTTAACATAAAATAAAACAATTGGCACCATTTCTATTCATGAACATGAAATTAATAAAATAAATACACATTCCATCAAGAAATACTACTACACAAGGAATGAGAGCACCAATAGCATACTTTAATACATCAAAATACCCGCCTTAAGTAACATTACATCTTTGCATTTATACGAAACCCTCTCCTTATTTTATGTTAGGAGTGAGAGATATTTTAATGCAAATACTGTGCTAAAACTAATATAATAATTCTAACTATATACAAATTGACTCTCTAGATAGTGTTAAGTAGGCCTCCACCCTTGTTTATATCAATTAATGGGTGCACAAACCTTTACATGACTTAAAACAATAAAAGAAGAAGAATATTGGATCTTCAAAATATGCAAGCTCCACTTTCTTTGGGTGTCACTAGGAGTTAAACTGCTATCAAAATGCTCTCCTATTGCATGGAAGGCTCAAAAATAGAACTAGCAGTTAAGTGTCAGTGCATTTCTTTTCCTTCAAAATTATTGGTGCACTTCTTGATTTGGTGCACCTCTATGTTTGGTGCACCTTATGATAGGAACAACTTTGTGAAAATTTCACCTTCTAATAGTGAACGAAACAAAAAATGATAGAATTTTACTAAGTGTCAAAACTCAATTTCCAGCATCTGGGTTTTCTTCCCCTTGAAGCAAAATGATGTTTGGATGTGTCATTCTAAAATTTTAGATGATGGAAGAGATCTCTTTAGTTTCCATAAAATATAACTTGGACTCATACTTATTGTGCACCTCTTGGTAGTATTTACTGATATCTAACATAGTATCCAAAAAATCCTCCAACTTGGAATCTAACTCCAGTAGTGCTTCTTTGGTCTTAAAGATCTATCTAATATCATCTCTAGAGGAAGCTATCTAAAATAGTGATATGAATGGTTATACTTCTATTTCAACTAAAGAAAGATGAGTTCTTTACCTATCCCAAAAGATCTCTAGGCTAGCAGCACTATAGTACTTATCTGCCTCCAAAAACTGCTTTTGAGCTTCATTTTTCATATCCTAAATGTCCTAATATAATCCTATCATGAATTTATTGGTGGATGATACCTTATGAATCCAATCATATATTTTATCTCATTCTTCCAACATATATACATCCATCAACATTTGATACCTCTAAGCTTTGATGGTCTTCAATGCTTCCAAATTTTTGGTCTAGGTATGCACTTCATCTGTTAGCTCAAAATCTTGGTCTATTGCCATGACCATTTTTTTGGCATTATTCTGAATTCTTTTTAGAAGGTTCAAATTACATTTAACTATTCATATTCCTCTATCTTAAAAGCTATGATACCACCTTTTGCATGCATCCAAAAATGAATCACTCTATTTTGCAATATTTCCTCGCTCTTTCTTCTCAAGAGAAGCCCCTAGAGAAATATCTGGATGGTTGGGGTCAATTAGGTTGACTATATTATTAACATATCCTCTTAGTAGTTCACTCTACTTTATTAACACCATAATTTTTGACTCAGCTTGATCCAAGTGTGTAAATATTTGCTTGAGGCTCATGGTGATTAGATTCTTTGCTAGATCAACTATGGGCCTTCCCAACACTATCTCCTTCATCTAATAATTTTTTAGAGAAATATCTTCAGCATACATATGGTGAGGAGGGATTATAATGTGTTCTCATAGATCTTTGTTCTAGTTCTTCATGACAAAGGCTAGTATCTTAGCATCACCTTTAATAGGTTTAGGTACTTTTATTGCCTTTATCAACTCTATCACACCCTTTACTTCTATGTACTTCATATATCTCCTTTGGCAAGTTTAATTTTTTTTTTTTAAACCACACTCTACTAGTTCCTATGGGAGACATGTATTGGTTTGATGATGAAGGTTCTGAAGTTGGCCCTTTCTCCTTATTACTTTCTTCTAGAGTGGTCTCTTATCTTGGGGGTACTACTACTTGAGCCATTATTTCTGCCTATGATGAGGATCTTGTCTCTTCTCTAGGAAGAATATGTTATCCTTTGTCAACAATAAATCCTTCTTTTGATAATTCATCTATATGCAATTGGACATACTCATCTCCTTTCGTGATCCTAGTCTCTGGCTCTATCACCGGGGTAGGTCTTGTTTTTGTTTCAAGTTCTGCCCAAGGATTATGCCTAGATGGTGGGTTCACTAATGGTGGAGGAGGTATACCTAGTGACCCTTTAGTTAAGGGAGGTAACTGACTCCAATCATCTTCTAGTGATTCATTTTTTGGGTACTCCTTATCATTTCCCCTACCATCTATGTGCCTACTAGCATGAAATCAAAGTTTGAGATGTCAAAGATATCCATCTCATCCCACCTCTTTAGTCCATCCTTCCTTTCCTCAATCAAAGGCTTCTACCTAAATCAACTATTTTGGGATGGAAGGTGGTATTTTCTTTAAGCTCACATTCCTCCTTTCCTCCTTCGTAACTCTTCCCAACAAGATTCTCTTATTGAGTGGGATATATTCAATTTCCTCCCCTTCTTCCTCATCTTGATCCTCAAGTATGGTCTTTGGAACTTGAGAAGATAGAGTACTTTTCTTCTTCAACTTCCTCCTTTTTCTCTCCCACCACCATTGTCTTAGTTTGATATCTCTCTAATGTTGAGGAGGTGGCTTATGTTTGGGCTATTGGGGCTTCCTCTTCTTGGGCCTCTTCTTTCTTGGGCTGAGCATGTTCTAGTTGGGCTTGTTCTGGTTGAGCTCATTCTCATTGAGCCTCTTCCTAGTGGGCTCTTTCTTGAGTAGTCCTCTTTCTCTTCTTTCTATTTTCCCTCTCATCTTGGAAGTACTCCACTTCTCTCTTAGGTTGGTGTAATGTCTCATGCCTCACTATCAACTTTTCTAAATATGTAGGAACTATGACTTTTATTCCTTTACCCTTCTTGGATGAGGCAATTTCTTGCATAGTTGGAGCATTGGGAACTGCATCCAAGAGAAAAGGTTTCATGATCCATTCCTTGGTCAATTGAATAACATGTCCAACTTTTTGATGGATATCATCATTATCCTCTTGACCAATCCTTGCATTCATAATGGGCCGCTCATAAATCTAATCCTTATTTCATAGTGGGTCTAGCACATCAAGTTTATATTTTTCCCACACCCTTAGTGATATATCCAAATTAAGTGCCCTTTCTACTAGCTACAGATTTTTCCTAAAATAGTATGTAATCTAAATATTGTAGTCCTCTACATATTTTATCCAATGATCTTCAATTTCCACATCTAGTATGCACTCTTTCCCTACAAGATGTTTTACCATCCCAATATTGTCAAGGTAGGGGTGAGGTGCCAAATAATCCTCCAAGGGGTATGGATCCTATTTAGAATCAAAAGTGGTTATACCCTATTTTTGCTTGACCTCAAAGGCCCTAATGGTAATTGGCGAAATATATGTCTTGTTGTGTTGTTTGCATACTCTGTCATAAGATGACGCTGGTTTCCTCAATGTGTCCAATAGTATTAGTCTATTTAAAGGATAATGAGGAAGATTATTTGGGCATAATAGGGTACTAGCTACCTAGATATGGGTGAAAGTGTTGAATTGTATGAAGTAAGAACCTACTTGTGTTATTTGGGCCATTGCTTCTATTGAAATTCTTTTAGCATAGTCTCCTTTGATAAATTGAATGATGGCATAAATGAATCCATCATTCACCAATATATATTTAGGGCTCTAAAAAGGAATTTTCTTCTTCATGAGATGAGGGTAGACTATGTGTGGCCAAGAGTTCACATCTTGCATACTCCCTCTCTTGACCAAACCTAGAGCTAAGGGGTACATAAAATAGGAGGTCATGTAGAATCACATATCACTCTTCACTGAGATGAACTCCTTATCTAGGTTGTCACTGATAATTCTAACCCAATCAATTAACATTCTTTCCGTCTAGATGGTTTCTATGAATTCACCATCTAAGTCTCTAGGTGACTTGTTGTTGGGAGGTCCATGGCTCTACTCAAAAGGACTATAGATTATCAAATATCATCAATCATGTATCCTTAGATCATGTTAACCTTTACACCACTTCAATTCGATGGTGGCCTTGTGATGATGTATTTACCTTCTACTAGCTCCCTTGCCTTTGGCTCATTCTTCCTATACCACCAGTCTGCTATGTCATAAGTGATCTATAAGTATTGATCTTCCTTTGGTAGATGGAAGACCTCAATGTTTTATGGCCTTTTATCCAACACAATTTCTCCTATCACACTCTTAACCCCCTTCTTTGTAGGTATGTAATGATGAGATAGATTCATTATCACCTTAGAGGACAAGAAATATAGTAGATGGAAAGATGCATTCACTCACCTTCTCCTAATCAATGCTAACACCATTTCTGATCTTTCGTTCGATTTTTTAGACAACATTAGAAATGCATTCCAATTGATATGCCCCAATTTAGTTTCATGGATCTCTAAGTGTTTGTCTCTAAATTAGGCCATCTTTGATGCTCATTGATATATGAAACCCACTAGATTAGGAGTTTTATTTGTGGCCATGGAGGATGAAGGTGACATAATTTTATTTGCACAAAATATGAACATTAGTATATCATTAATAGGAGACTAAAAGACACTTTAACAAACTTGATCAAGCTAGCAAAAAGTGACCAAACCTGAAGAAATTGACACAACACCAGAAAACATCCTAAGAGTTTGAATAGAATAAAGTAATGTGAATAGAAAGAAAAGATGTATGTAGGGGGAAATATGATATGAGATTGAATATAGGATATATCCTTCACCCAAATTCCCAAAAGGAATGATCCAAATTGATTAACCACAAGGAAGTGATCAACACACAAATGAATCAAATAATGGAGAATATGAATAAAGGAGGAAATCCAATAATCTACTATAGAAATTAAGTACTTAAAACCTTAAATGAATAAAAGACAAATATTAGCCTTAAAGTAGGGTGAATATGGAAAATGCTGATTTGTGATGTCTATATATAGTTTCGGGGAATTTTGCAAGTTGCTTTGGAGTAGAAATTTCAAGATGGAGAAAACCCATAAAACTTTTGTCCTTCCAAAAGTAGGTCAACCTTGACCTAGATAGTGGGGAAAAATCTTACCCCAACGCACAACTGTACCCCAAAAAGTTGACCTTGACCTGCACTACTCCAATGAAACTTTTGTTCATGGATCCCACAAGTTTGGCAAAAAGAGTATCCAAATATACACTTTAATTTGTTGTCATGTACTTGTACCTACAAGAAAAATGGATTTTTTGTTTGGTTGATGGATTTACCTTGGTCAAACCCTAGTTTGGAATCAATCTTAATAATGGAATTGAAAGAGATAATGCTAGCAAGTAGTAGAAGTAAATCTAACAATGAAGCTATGATATTCAATAGATACGCAATTGTATTTGAAATGTAAACAAGTATGTTGATATGAAAGCTTGAACATAACATTAGCAAATATAAATCAAAACCTCCATGATTGTATGCTTGGAATCCACCTTGAGAGGTAAATGAATAAATCTAGAAGATGAACAAATGATCTTGAAGGAAGATCACACCACTATGATGGTTATATCTAGGATTTAAATGATGAATCTTGAATGATTGAACCAAATCCATTCAAAGGATTGAATGCTTGAATCCTTAATCTTCAATAGAGAACTTGAATGGAGACAATTTCTTGGATACTTCCTTGAAAATTCTTGATGGAATGCTTGCTTGATTGTGAAAATAATGGATCGTTTGAAATCTTCTTGTTAGAGAAAATGAGAGCAGGAGGCTTCCTTATATATAGATCTAGGGCACAAACTTCTCAAGAAGGGAAACATTGGAGAATTAAATCCCAATTAACCTTAACCCCTAGAAATGGACGTAGATTAAATGAAATTTAAGAGTCTACCATTTCAAAACCTGAAACAGTTGACCTACAAGTGGGAAAATGAAACTTTTCAAAAGCCTTATATCCTAAAACCTCTAGAAATTGAAAATTAGACCTGGGGTCAGGGATGAGGTCAACCTTGCCCTAGGTTAGGGTTGAGGTTGACCTTGACCCTTCAGGTTGTCCTTCACCTAGAAAGTCAAACTCCTTAGTTTCATAGAGAACGTTATTAGAAAGAGGCTAGAAATAGAGAAAGAGAAATAGAATAGGGGGGGAAATAGCTAGATCCATACAAAGACTTATTCAAGGAACTTGAGATAACCCTAGACCATTTACTTAGAGGGCTAAATGCTCTTAATATAGATGTGCTTCCATTTTAAGATGATACATTAAGGCCCCACTTTACCAAGAGTATGTATTCAATGTAAATTCTTGGTAAAGGAGAAGAAATAAGAGATCCAGGTGGATTCACAATGAGATAAAATAAAACTTAGTTAAGGAAATAAGCCCCGAAGCCAAGGATTCTAACTCAACATACACACACAAGAATGCAAAAATTAAAAATTAAAACCAAAACAACACAAAAGAAGGCTTAGTACTAAACAAACCCAAATCAACTAGCACAAGAAACCTTGCTTCATAAATATTTCTCATACTAATATCATATTTGGAAAGCTATCATAAAAGCATAAATGATTACAAAAAAAAGATAAGAGAAACACTATAAATAACATAGCTTCATGATCTAGTCCTACTAGCATGAAAATGAAAAGAAAATGTTATTATGTTTCCTAGTAATATGTCCATGTTACCATGAATCATCAAGGGAGAGGGAGATCCAAATAGGTGGCCAAACCTAATTGTTCACCCATAAATTGTACTTGCAATTGCAATGAATCTTCTAACAACTTCTAGAATACCCATAGATCCACTTTCTTGTATCATTATGAAAATGAAATGTGTGTCTGCTCAAGGTTTAACAACTTATGTGTGTTACCTTTAGAAGACTCAGTATATTAAAAATTGAAAAATGCATGTCTATTTAGGATTTAGTAACGTATGTGCATTACCTTCCAAGATTTAGCATGTTTAGGGAAAAAAAAAAAAACTATAGTACAAGGGAGACCCTATATATGCCCCCGTCTTGATCATGGCTATCTACTAGATATGATAAGGAAGAGGAAGAGAATATCTACTTCACAATGTAAGGAGATATCCTATTTAACAACAATGTATACCATATTCTTAGCAGGGGATATGGACCCCTACATCCAAGAGTATAGATAATTGTGAAAATGATATGTCTCTCATGAAAAAGATCCTCAAAGAAAAAGATCTTATCAAAAAGAACCCCACCATAGATGATAAATTTTGCATAAAATATCATCCTTCAAAGATAAACCAAGTGGGAAAAAAGATTCAATCATCAAGCCCCCTATAAAGAAGAGGAAGAGGAAAATAACTCTAACACCAAAGCAAAGGTAAGAGTTATAAAAACCATAATTTGCAATGTAGAGAAGAGGTGATGAGCTAGGACAAAAAAATCTCATATAAAAAGGGTATCCATAGTAAAAATATCTTTCAGTATGATGAAATAATATTACAATATAAATAAGTACCACTAAGCTAATGAAAGTAGTTCCCTAGACAAAGAGAAAGAAGGAAGAACCTTGACCCTAGGGAAGAAGACAAGGGATACCTTTGTAAAAAAATAATGTCTTATAAAAGATATCTTGAATAGATTCTATGAATGATGATAAACATAATACAAAATCATAGAAAAAAGGAAGAATGAATACTAATTAGGCCAAATAAAAGACCAAATCGATCCTAGTGGACTAGATGAAAATACACCTCTTGCCCCCTAGTCTAGAGACAAGTTGAGAAGAGATCTATATTATATCAGAATGAAGGGAATACCCCTATATAAAAGTTATTAAGGAATTGTAAAACTACACAAGAGTGAGATATAATTCCTAAAAAATCTCTTTCGTGAACATATAATTTGAATTATTTACAATCAACAAGTAAGTGTGTATTACGATAATGAAAAAGACATATGTGCTTGGATAAGAAATCTTTTGGTATAGGTTTAAAGATTTCTTTTTTTGAATTCATTAATTCAATATACACCTTTTTAGCCAGCTTTTGATGAATATCAGGGTTATCCAAGGTAGGTTTAATTAGGCAGAAGATTATGAAGAGGAGGACAATGTCTAACATCTCCTACCTTAACTTGAGATTGCAAACAACCAACACCATACAAATCTATTTTAGGGGGTATATGAATTGGATACTTAATACCATGCTCACTAACTCCAAGCCCTAAAACTTTACAACCTTGTTTAGTTATCATATTATATCCTTTAGTGTACATATCATGTAAAGTGCCTACAAGAGGTGATTGTTTATCATGTTCATGAGTAAAGGTTGTATAAGGTGGAATAATAGGTTGCAAAGAAGTTTCTTTACCCTTTCCTTCAATATCATCATAAATCAGAAGAGAACATAAATCAAACAAGTCTTGGACATCTGTATCTTGAACTATAGCTTGAATTCCATTATAAGTATTGGAAGAACAAGGATAAACATATGGAGAAATATTAGGCATTAGATTAGGAATGATAAGATTAGGATTAAGAATATTGAGATATGGTGTATCATCTAGCAAATCTGTCACATAATCCAAAATAATAATAAGTCTACCACATGAATCTTTATTGAAAGTTTTGAATGTAGGAAGACTAGTGTTGGTCAAATTTACAAAAGCATAAGCGAGAATAAAATGAAGAATCATCAACATAATAAAGTGAATGATACTCTCATACACATCAAAAGTATGGTAAAGAGATGCTAAAAGAAGGGTAATAAGGAACATAACCACACACCAAAGCATCTTAATAATCTTCATAGTAAAGAAATGCAAGGAATGTTTTTGGATTTTATTGAAAATAACTTCTTTTTTTTGTATTTGTGAATTTAAAATGCTGGTTCACCAAAATGAATAGAATAAAATAATGTGAATAGAAAGAAAATATATATGTAGGGAAAATATGATATGAGGGGGAATATAGGATCTTTTCTTAACCCAAATTCCCAAAAGGAATGATCCAAATTGATTAACCACAAGGAAGTGATCAATGCACAAATGAATCAAATAATGGAGAATATAAATAAAGGAGGAAATCCAATAATCTACTATCGAAAGTAAGTACTTAAAACCTTGAATGGATAAAAGATAAATACTAACCTCAAAGTAAGGTGAATATGGAAAGGCTGATTTTTGATGTTTGTATATAGTTTCAGGGAATTCTACAACCTGCTCCAAAGTGGAAATGTCAAGAAGGCCAAAACCCATAAAAAATTTGCCCTTTCGAGGGTAGGTTAGCCTTGACCCAGATAGTGGGATAAAATCTTACACTGGGGCATAATTATACCCCAAAAATTTGACCTTGACCTGCAGTGGTCCAAAAAAAATTATATTCATGGATCTCGTAAGTTCAGTGAAAAGGGTATCCAAATCTGCACTTTAATTCATTGTCTTGTACTTGTGTCTACAAGAAAAATGCTTTTGTTTCTTGGATGATGGGTTTTCCTTGGTCAAAGCCCCATTTGGAATCAACCTTAATAATGGAATTGAAATAGGGAATTCTAGCAAGTAGTAGAAGTAAATCTAACAATGAAGCTATGATATTCAATAGATATGTAATTGTATTTGAAATGTAAACAAGTATGTTGATATGAAACCTTGAACATAACATTAGCAAATTTAAATCAAAACTTCCATGATTATATGCTTGGAATCCATCTTGATAGGAAATGAATAAATCTAGAAGATGAACAAATGATCTTGAAGGAAGATCACACCACCATGATGGTTAGATCTAAAATTTAAATTATAAATCTTGAATGCTTGAATCCTTGATCTTGAATAGAGAAATTAAATGCAGACAATGGTTTGCATACTTCCTTGAAAATGCTTGATGGAATGCTTGCTTGATTGTGAAAATAATGGATCGTCTAATATCTTCCTATTAGAGAAAATGAGAGGAGGCTTCCTAATATAAAGATCTAGGGCACAAACTTCTAGAGAAGGCTGGCATTAGAGAATCAAATCCCAATTAACCTTATCTCCTAAAAATCAACCTAGATTAAATGTAATTTAAAGTCTACCATTTTAAAACCTAGAATAGTCGACTTGGAAGTAGGAAAATAAAACTTTTCAAAGCCTAATATTTTGAAACCTCAAGAAATTGAAAATTTCATAGAGAAAGTTGTTAGAAAGAGGCTGTAAATAGACAAAGAGAAGCAAAACAAGGGGAAACAACCAAATCCATGCAAATACCTATTCAAGGAACTTGATATGACTCAAAATCACTTATTCAATAGGATAAATGCTCTTAAGATTGAATTCTTCCATTTTAAGATGATACTAAGTGTAGTAGCACACCTAACACACTTGCATTAGTGCACAATGTATGGTCAATGCACTTTGTTCATTGTGTCAAATGTGAACACCACAAACGCATGGTGCACGTGCACATGAAACTCTATGTTGGGATGTTTTATCTTTGATATGAAGGACACACATGGTGCACCTTGTGTACATGCACAAGTGTGCATCTATAGTTGAGTTCCTACCTTGGACTCTAAAGATGAATAATGCATAGCCATGGATGTGCAAAGGTGTGTTCACTAGGACTTAGTGAATAAACATGAATTAGTGAGGGGGCAGGTCTTCTATTTATAGGCATACACCCTAGATATTTTGTGTACATAGCGGACCCCTCAAGGCATGTAAGGTGTGCTAGTACACCAATGCACTCTTAGGAAGTTAGGAAAAAGTGCACACTTTCCACACCTTAGAAAGGTGTGCATGTGTACCTTCTGTGTAGGTGCACACTTCCAGGATTTAATGAAAAATTCAACATCTTGGATAATCCAATTTCAAATGATGATGACTGATAGGACTCTAATGATAGACTTTGGGAGCCCCATTCTTTGAGGCACATAGGTTGTTGTCATGTTCTAGAAAACATGCTCTCCTAATTGCAAATAAAAAGGGGTCTCTATTTTTTAATTTTAAAGTGGGGCATGTGTTGTGAAGCTACAATAGATTGTTCAAGAAGTTTCTACAAAAATGGAGAGATGTCTTTGTAATCATAAGATCTAGGTTTATGGTTTGTAAAGTATAATAGGAAAAAAAAGAAGGAGAGAGAGAGAGAGAGAGAGAGAGAGAGAGAGAGAGAGAGAGAGAGAGAGAGAGAGAGAGAGAGAGAGAGAAGAGAGAGAGAGAGAGAGAGAGAGAGAGAGAGAAGTATTGCCAACAGAGCATAAAAAGGAAAGAAGATGACCATTGAATGATATATTGTTATATTCAAGAACTTGATTGGATCTAATATAGCAAGACAATGCAAATCATATATCACTTTATTTCTATTACTTTCTTATCATTGTAGTATTCAAAATACCTTAGACAAGGTGACATTCTTAGATTAGAGTGCTAAAATCCTTTCATAAGGTTAGTACTAGTAGAGTAAAGATCCTAATAGATCTAGAGGAAATTCTTTAACAAGGTACACTGAACAATTTTTTTAACCCTTAATCAAGAAAGCTTCTAACAGAGTGAATTCTAGAAGACTGCTACATTCATGAGCACCATTATTACCTCGTGGTTTTTACCCTAATAAGATTTCCATGAGATAAATCCTATTTTTATTATTGTGTATATGATTACACTATTTATTTAAATTTAATGTTCAAATAATCGATAACACTACGATAGATATAACTAGATTTTATCAATAAAATGTTTGAAAGTTAAGAATATGAAAGAATTGTTGAATTGTTGATTATCGATTCACCCCCCTAGTAATCACTCCTATACCTATATATGATATCATTGTAAAGTCCAAATTCTACATTTGATTTAGTCAATTTTAATGTGGTAAGAGGTCAAATGAAATCTAAATTCTGTGGTATTAGTTTGGTTGTATTAGATTATTTCTCTTCCCTATTGTGCTTAGTTGCCAATTTAGAATTCAAAATTTGAACCTTGAGAAGTGTTCTTAAAAAGGGATTAGAATTTTACCCTTGATTTGTAGATTGCATCTTTTAGCCAAAACTTTAAATTTTGAGACAATGTGACTTAGATGCTAAACTCCTAGGGGTAGGTCAATTTAATTTTAACCCAAATCTATGTAAATGTGAGAACATACTCCAATTTTTAAGCTATGCACTTTGTTTTAATAATGATTTTTTTGTACTTTCATCCCAAGTATAAACCAAGAGGGATTATTCCAATTTTTCTACCTTTTAAGATACTCAAGTTGTGGCTCATTACTTGTTTTAGTTGCACTATTAAGGCTATGGTATAGTTAGTCTTCCAATTATATCAATATGCTTGGGGTATTGATAATCATCTTAGATAGGTCATTATGTTATGTGATCTTGTCTTATAGATATAAAAGTACACCACAAAAAACTTGTTTTTACATTTGTATTAGAACAAAATATTAATAGAATTTTATCTCCAACATGTTAAGTGGAAACTTAAGACATTGCAACTTAATTTAAGCTTAATCAAATCTAAAATTTTCCAACAGATTTAGAGGGTGCTTCCTAAAATGACAATGTTTTCATACCTTGAATATACATCAGATAGACATGTTTTTTAAGCACATTTAGGTTGGAGTAGTTACTAGGATGGGTGACCTCCCAGGAAGTCCTAGTGCTTCACCCTTGTGAACATTACCTAGATCCAATGAGTGGGAAGTGTTCCATGTATTCTCATGAGAGATGGATTCATGTTCAATAACTACTCATGAAGCATGGGTCAATGAGTTTGACTTAGAACCACACAGTTAAATCCTAATAGAAATTTCATAATTTTACTTGCTATGGAAATCATCTCCTACTTATCAATTGATGAGCTTAAGGGGCTTTCTAATGAGTGGTTCATAAGGCACAACACTTGTTGAAGGTTTTGCAAATGGGGTTCCAAGCTTTGGGTTTAACTTGATATAAAGGTGCAAAGTGGTTTGCTACTCTTGGTCTTAGTGCAAGGCTAGGCCTAGCATAAGAGCCCCCTAGCTACCCATATGTGAGGCACCTTAGCCTTGACCTTTAGGCACTCAATCAACCCCCTACATCTATAGTCTAATAGGGGAGAGCAATTTTCCTGGATAGGCCCCTATCCTTCCTATCAGCTAGGGACCCTGCATATACACCCCAATGAACCCTACCTCTACCTATCTATAGTGGGGGCCCTCCTTAGGGCCTCCCACTATGAAACGTTCTGAATGTAGGGTGATACTTTAGCCCCCACCCTATAGGGTTGCGCGGGACTATAGTTTTAGAATTCTAGTTATCCTTTCAAATATAGGGGTAGGGGGTAGTGCCTCTCCATCAACCCCATACCTATGACATCTCCTTGACCCCAATTTATTGAGGTACATGCATGTGATTAATTGAGGATTGGTTCTACCTACCTAAGAATGGATTCAAAGTTGGGGATGAGAATTAGAGAAAAGTGAGGTGATGAAGTATTCAATCGAGGTGCTAACCAACTTCCTTCCAATTCTCCCTTTCCATACTGTTTATTCTATGCCCTAATGGGTTCAAATGGGACTGATTTCCCTTCCTTTATTTTAGCTTTCTTTCTTTCTATTGGTTTGGGATGGAGTGGATCCTTGAGACGCCCTAGAATTTTATGGGCATTGCTCTAGCAAAGGTTCCCATAAATTTTAGGGTAGGATCTATAACTCAATCCACATACCTACTAGAAAAATGTGCAAAGCCTAGTGGTACTCCTTCCAATGAAAGGTGCCTCTAGCCCTCCCTATGATTTTGGAGGGTATGGATCTCATTTAGGCTTTGGATCTTGCTTACGATCATCAACTCTTTTTGCTTGGGCAATTGTATCAAAGCCCTATATTTGAGTGGTATCCCCACTACTAGTGTTTTTTTCACTTGGTCAATTGCCCCTACTATCTATAGCCGACTTCACATAGATTCACTTTGGCCTAAAGAAACAATGGAGAACAAGGATGATGTGTTTCTAGTTATAGTAGTTTAGTGTAGTTTCTATTCTATCCTATTGTATTAGAATGCATCATTTTTGGGGGGCCCTCTATATACCTATCCATAGTTGAGTCACCCACCTATAGATAAGATTAAGTGCTCTTAGGGTGGAGTAGTACTGGGATGGGTGACCTCCTATGAAGTCCTAATGCTTCACCCCTATGAGCATCACCTAGATCCAATGAGAGTTAAGTGCTCCATTTATTCTAATGAGAGATGGATTCATGTTGAATCACCACTCATGAAACATGGGTCAATGAGTTTGACTCAAAATCACATAGTTAAATCCAGATATCATTATCATAATTTAACTTGCTATGGAAATCATCTCCTACTTATCAATGATTTTAAAGTATCAATAATTAAATTTTTTTTCTATAAGACAAGTTCGTACTCTCATGATTAAATTAAGTCATTAAAATTCCATCTTATTGTCTAGCAAAGACTTTCTCTTTGTTCTTGAAAGGTATAGTTTCAATGAACATTAAATGGAAGACTTTTCATGTGCAACAATATTTGAGTAGTGTAGTCACAATTATTTCTATTCCTAAATTTCCACACGTAGTTTGATGTCATGTCTTTTGCTCACTCTTAGTCAGCTCAACCTCAAGTCTCTCTCAAATATCAACCAATATTTGCCTATTGAAAATGATAGATTCATATATTTCCATCATCCTTTGTACGATAGTTTGACAATTATCATCTTTGTCTATTTGAAGGAAATACATGACCTCCCCTCCCTATTGTAAAGATAATACAAATTTTCATTTCTAATCCTTCATTATTGGTTTTTCTTCATTCATTTTCTTATCATATCTCACTATTGCCATGTTTGAAAACAACCTAAAAAATAATAATTAAATGGGAGGAAGGAAAAACTACCATATAAAAATCAATCCCGTCTTCATTGATTGTACTCCTATAGATAATGTGTTAATACCTATATAAGACATGAAATTAATTTCAAATATTATCAAGAGATGGTGGGAAGATACAAGGCAATGAAATATGTAACTTCATGATATTAAATATACTAGAAATTATATTTCAACAAGGTGCAATGATTATTTTGATAGGAAGATATAACACCAAAAATGTTAGAATAAAAGAGGAAAATAAATCTTATCATATCATTCAAATTGATTCATTTTCCCAAATATAAATTTGAAAGTTCAAGTTTGAAAATTTAAAAGACACCAAGATACTCTATCAAATTGCAAATTTTTAATTTTTTTCCCAAAATCTAATGTATAGTTATAGATTAGTTCTACTTAATTTTCACAACCATGACTTCAACACTTTTAGTTTCAAATTCCATTTTCAATCAAAAGATAATTAACCAATTCTGACATCAATACTTTTCAAATCAACTTCTCCTTGAAAATGTTCAAATAAAACATCAAAGAAACAGAAAATTCATTAAAAAATTTAGAAACAATTCATTGATTATTTTAATGAATAAGTTTGATTACAAAAACTACTTGAATCTTGTTGTAAAATTATAATTAGCACTTGCATGTTTAAAAAGTACAAGGGTTAAGCAAATAGTCTTTTATACCTTTGATGATGTTCTTAGATAGCTATTTATAATCTAGATTATAACAAAACATTAAGTATGTCCGAAGATTTTGTGGAAAACAATGCCTGAAAAAGTAGTTATAAATAGTTATAGCTATGTTCAAGATGCAAAAATCATCTTACTAATGAAGAAACTAGATATTTGATACCAATATAGGTTTTTTCTTCTCTACTCCTCTTCTAATATGTCCATATTTACAATGGTGAGCCATATAAAGTCAAACAAGAAAAAATTCTTTCTACTCCTATTTCAAAATGATCCATATAGTTACAATGATGAGTAATATGCTAAAAGTCAAAAGAAAAAAAAACACATTTTGAGGACTTATATAGATTGTCTTTCCCACTATTAGAAAAGTAGTTCAATCATCTCCTCTAAAATGATCCTCCCCAAAATTGAAAAGTGGAAGACTATTTGATTTACTAGATCCAACTCATTCATAGATCAAAAAAATCCTCTTCTTCTTATATGTATGTATGTATGTATATTCCCTCTTATTGATCTTATCCTCTAAAATCTTTCTTTTATGTAGTAACTTCTTCAATTGAAAAAATCACTATATTCCATCAACAACCTATTGGAAGGAGAATTGCTCGTTGCATCTTCAATTACATGTTTTGTAATTGTGTCAATACTAATCGATTCACCATCTAAGTGTAAAAAATGGCAATCTGTGGGTAACAATGTGGTAAGTAAGTTTTAGTGAGACATTATCAAACAATAACTAATTTTTGTATTAGATAGTTTATGAATGAAACATGTAGAAGGTAGAAATATCAATTGCAAAAAGATGTGAATAAATGAATAATTTAAAACATGTAATTTATTCTTAAAATTGTATAATATTAATATCTAAATAAAAATTGAAAATACTAATAAAATGAAAAATTTAAAAAATCATATTTTTAAAAAAAGTTTTCACATTTAATAAATTGTCACCAAAATTAATAAATCAAAATATATACATTATATTATGCTAACATATAATAAAGTTTACATTTATATTAACACTTATTATTATTATTTATAAAATTAACAAAACTATGATGCAAATACAACTAACAGTTTATCAAAGTCATTAAACGATATTTCTTTTCAATCTTAATTAATTTATAATTATTCCCCTAATAAACATTATTAAATTTATTTTATTATTTTATTCAAAAGAAACTATAGTTTTGTAGAGTTTAGAATTTAATTCATTTTATCGTATAAAGTAATGAAATGACAAAATGTATATGTACTTATTAAATATATTAAATTTCAAAATGATTCTAATCATACTAAACATATCTTTAATACAATTTCTCTAATCATACTAAAGAAGGATGCCTTAAATTAATAATAAATATTCTATGGCAGGAGGACATAGTGCCTATGTGTGCAAAGGGGCACTTCATTCAATGATAAAGAGATAGTTATCCTGATCCAACTTATACACTAGTAGCTTTCCCAACAACACCACCTGCACCCTTGAGCTTTGCACCTGTACTAGGCTCACTAAAATTCTATGGGCTCAATAACTCTATAGTTCCATCCATCTAGCTTTTTCCACTGCATCACTTATTCCCCTATCAATTCTATGGGCTGAGATGTCACACCTTGTTTTATATATGAGATAAATAAGTTGTGCATGGACCCCATTTTTCTTCTTGAATAGTTCTTAGTCGATGTTATTCATGGAGTACACTAATGTCACCTATAGTTAATCACTAGAGAAACACATTAAGGAGTGCTAGGTACATGCAGAATCGACGGGGTTGACTTAATGGTTCCCTACCATTTCCACTTTTTGTTATCTTGCTTATTCCTATCCTTAATCAAGCAACGAGATGAAGTAAATTGTGACAATGATTTTATTTCTTTTGGTGTTTGACAATGCCAAATTGTCATAACAATTCAGTGGCAAGCTTGATAGGAATAAACTTTTTGGCTAAATTATTCTTTCCATCTATTATCCTCAATGAAAAATTAGACTAAATGAATCCTATGAAAATATCACAATTATTCTTTATATCTATTACCCTTGATTTTATTTTGAAATATAAATATATTCATTAATAAAAAATTAAATGTAATTGACTAGCTCTGCTTTGTGAAAATGAGGAATATGATGAAACATCTTAAGAAAGTAGGAAAATTGACCATTCCTCAAAATAGAGCTCCCCCAAACTACTATGTGAACCAACAAAAATCAAAGGGGGGCAACAATCATCTAGTTAAAAATTAACATGTAGTCCTATCTACGATCCAAGATAAGAAAGGTTTTTGTAAAGTAGCAGAAAAGACGAAAAGATTTGAAACCCTAATCTAACTCCATGAAGAACGAAATGTTGTCATTCATAAAAATCAAAACAATAAAAATGATAATGAATGGGAGAACATTCAAAATAGAAAGAAGCTTAGACTACAAGGAAAAAAATAGATTATTAAATCATATATCAGGAATGAAGGTGTAAATCACCAACTAAAGGATCAAGAGGTTTTCTTCAAAAAAAAATAAATATAATAGTAGAGAAGATCACAAATCCTCATTGAGGTAAAGAAAAACACTAATGCATCAGCCCATTCAAATCTTTGAACCCAACAACATGCCCTTAGGCCCTTCTCCACATCAAGTTTAGGCTTTAGCAGAAAGGCATGAACATATGTTTCGATACTAGAAAATCATCCAAGAAAACTAGCTCGAAAGGGAACCAAGACATCCTCCTCTTTGATATACATTCCTATACATTAGAAGAAACAACATGTACCAATCAAACCAAGAGAAGGACTATACCCTAAGCCTAGTAATATAGCCAAAAGAAGCAACATAAAACTATTATCATTAGAAACATATACAACAAAGAAAAATGGCATGAATGCACTAAAAAAGGCATTCATGCTTATTGGAATAGACTAGAAAAATTCAAAAACAATCTAGAATGAAATCTTGCTAAAGTTTATGGAGAAAAGGTAAGTAACATAACTCCAGATGCAAATCAATATAGGTATGTACAATGTTAGGGTATAGAATTTAGAAAGGAATTATTATAATTAACAAACCTCTTTTTTCAAAGGGCACCATATAAATTTTACAACATGGCAGCATAACTTCAATGAAAACTATAACAAACATAAATAGGTAGTTAAATGGATGGAATGTGCCAACATACCATTTGAATTCAATGATATTCATATTATTAAAAGAATAGGAAAATCTCTAGGAACTCTAATAGGATTTGAAGTGAACAAACCTAAAACTAGTAAAATAAGATTTTTAGTAAAAACTAAATAAAGCAAACCCATAAATAGAAAAATTATAACAAACAGATCAATATACAATTTAATTTTTTTTTAATATACAAGAGAAATTAATAAAATTATAGGAATAGAATTTAACAGATTAAACATTAATAATAGCATAAAGAAAATACAAAGGGCAATTAGGAAAAAGGACAAAAAAGAAGATGAAAAAAGGGCAAAAAGAACAATAGAAAAGGAAAATAATCTAGACATGGAGAGAACAGAGACAATCTAAGACACTCAGAAGAATAATCCTAAAAGAAAGGAAGATCTAGAAGATGGAGGGATGAAAAATTCAGACTATCAACACTCTTTAGAAAAATATAGAAAATGTAAGGATTGCAGAACAGAGAAGGACACAATAGAAGAGATGGAGATTAATGTCAAAAAACTAAACATGCTTTCCCATGAGATATTGTTACTAAAGAATGACCTAGAAGACCAATGTATAATAGCAAAAGCCAACCATATAGAACACAAAGGTAAGAAGATCTGGGAGCTAGAAACAAAGATGGATCCAGAAAGCAGATGTAATATACGATTCAAATCATCAAAAGAAGAGATAATGACAGGACAGGAAGGAAAGAATTACAATTATCAAATAGAAATAGGGATTCATAGAGAAATAGAATCAAAGCAAGAAATGAATAAAGAATAGGAACAAAAAATGGAAAAGAAAGAACATATTCCTAATATCCTGCCAAAAGAATAACCATAAGGAAAAAATAAACAATGAAGAGTTATAAATTCTGGAAAACACCAAGCAATGGAAAGGATATGTTTGAGCAGGATAGAGAAGAAGTAAGAAGGGAGACAGACACAAAGGAATTATTCTTAGAAATAGAATAGATTAGAAAACAAAATAGCGCACAAAATAAAGAACAAGAAAAATAGAGAGAAGAGAAATAAATATGGGAAGAATGTGGAATTATGGAGGAAAGATCCAACTGAGAGGATGGAATAGAGAATGAAAGAATGGAGGAAGCAAGGTATAACTTAGAAGTAGAAGATTACCAACTTATTAAAGAAATATTAGCAGAGGACAATTAGGTAATAGAAGAGTTAGAAATTGTAGACAAAGAAAATATTCAACTAAATTTGGAAAATTTGGGTGTATTCATGAACTAGGAAGGATTAAAGACACCCAATTGTGGAAAAATAAAAAAGAAATGAGGACAAAAATCATTAAAAGAACTAAGGGAGGTATTAAGATAGGCAAATGAACAAACTAAGATCATAGATATTCTACTAGGAGGGAAGGGGAAGAACCTTCCCAAGGATCAATGAAAATCACTACATAGAATGCTAGGGGCCTAAATGCCCCTAGCAAGAAATGCTTACTAAAGCATAATCTAACACTATTTGACACAAAGATTCTATTAATCTAAGAAACTAAATTAAACAAAGAAGAAGTCTTAAAGTTAGGATAGAAACTAGGAGCATTGAAATCAAAATCTAAACCATAACATGGAGCCTCAAGAGGAATGAGAATAATTTGCAATAACCAGAAAGTCAATATAGAAGGTATAATCTCTTATACTAAGTGGATGGGAAGCAAAGTATCCAACACAAAACCTAATCTTCAGGTGATAGTGATAAATGTCTACAGGCCAACACAAACAATAGATAAATTAGTAGTTTGGAGTGAGATAAACATCTTTATCAACACATTGCAGAGTGAAAATATCATTATCAGAGGAGATTTTGATGGGGTAGGCTAGGATAGATTAGGTAGTTTATGCTTCTCATCCAACAATAGGATCTTGGTGTTTTCTCTACACCTATGTTGTCTATAGGATTTCTTGCAACTTAGAACATCCCATGACCTTCCCTAACCTTTCCACCAAGTTAAAATGATCAAATCTTGCTCCATGACTCACTTATCCTCCTAGGAGTGCAATTCTTCCAAAATGCATATGTAGGTCTACTAGGGTTCCACGGTAATACCCAGTCCAACCAAGGTTTTGATGAGTTTTAAGGTGCTATTGGAATACTTATTACCCTTAGGGATTCATCAAACTTGGCCTTAATAATATTTGTTTCACATAATACATACTCAAATATTTTTAAGGTTTTAGGCCACCAAAAAGCCGTACAACAATAATGGTAAAAATGAGGGTTTTGAAGGGTTTTGAGGGCTGCCTACTTTCCTCAACTTTCCAACACCTTATTCAACTCATAAAAACTTCTCCTCTTCAATAAATAACCTTCTTATATCCCTCTTGAATCCCTCCAAAGGGAAAGTCTGAAATCTTTATACTTTGCTCTTGAGAATAAATTATTTGTTGCTTGCTCCTAGCCGGCCATTGTCTAGCTCACCTAGGGCTTTGTCAAACAAAAGCTTGCACACATTTTTTGGGCCCTTTCTTGCAATATGTTACACATTAGGGTCTATAGTCTTGGAATACAAATTTCCATCAAAATCCCATGGTGGAAACAAGAGCTACAACCCGTTCATTGTTGACAACTCAAAACTAGACAACAAACTCTTACTTTTCAAGAAATTTACTAAAACCTTCCAAAACGTGTTTGCATGTCTAATATAATGCATGGATAATGGAGAATATATAAGATACAAACTAGAACATGCAAAAAAATGACAGTAAAAATGTCATTTTCTGCCAAACAACACCAAAAACAAGTAAAAATGTATTAAAAACCAATCACAGTTTGTTGTAGCAAGACAATGCAATGCAAAAACATGACTTGCAAGTTTTCAGCCACTTACACCAGTTAACTTTCTTTCTAATACAAGTTGCTCAATACTTTTGCATAAGTGACTAGAAACTTAGCAATTTTTATTTCTTTTCTTTTTTTCTCTTTTTGCAATTCTGTCACCAAGACCATTGTTGGGTCTTCTCAAAGAAATCCTGGGCTAAAAACTTCCCCCAATACACCATTCAATTATTTTAAGAACACCCTATGCACCTAGAAAGTAAAAAAAATCACAACATGACAATACATTGCCAATCACCTAGATCAAGAGCCTAAAGTAGAGCAAAACACACCAAATGAGTTAGAAACTCTTATTCTATCTACATACTTCTTAAGATACCATTATGCTTCTCTTGAATCAAATTTTCCCTGATGGATCCCTTAGGTACACATAGCTGATTACCTTTAAATAACAATGCATTTTGAATTGTATAATCTGCAAAATCACTATGAAAATGATTCTCAAACTCTAGGCATACCTTGTAGGCTTGGTAGAAGTTTTCATCTTCTATATACAAGTCTTTAAAACCTTCTATTCCAATTCTTTGCAACTGCACTTCTTGGATAGTCAAAAGCTTCCTACTCAAGGCATCTGCTACCTTGTTGAGTTGTCCCTTCTTGTGTTTGAGTCTGAATGTAAAAGATCGTAGATACTCCATCCACTTCAAATGCCTATTACTAAGCTTCTCTTGAGTGTTTATATAATTCAAAGCCTGATTATCTAGAAAGACAACAAATTCTTAATTGGGTAGGAGGTAATGTCTTCACTTCTTGAGAGATTGTACTAATGCATACAACTCCAAGTCATAACTTGAATATTTCTTCTTTGCTTCATTGAGTTTCTCACTGAAAAATGTTACAGGTCTTCCTCCCTGACTCAATACACCCCCTATTGCGACATTACTTGCATCACATTCAAGAGTCAATAATTTATCAAATGTAGGTAAGATTAAAATGGATTTTGTAGCTACCTCTTGTTTCAATGTTTGAAATGCCTTCTTTGTTGCCTCAGTCCATTTGAACTTTGTTTTCAACCTACCTTCGATGGTGTCTAGTATTGGTGCAAAAATCCAACTAAAGTTCCTCACAAACTTTCTATAAAATTGTGCTAGGCCATGAAAACTTCTCACTTCAATCCCTGTTCTAGGAGTAGGCCAATCTAGTATTTCCTACACTTTTCTTGGGTTCATTTTTAGATTACCCTTTGACATTAGAAAGCCCAAATAAACCAATTCTTGCTGCATGAATACACACTTTTCCAAATTAATGGCTAGTTGCTCTTCCTGGAGTCTCTTCAAGACCAACCTTATATGTTCTAGGTGCTCTTATTTTGTCTTGCTATAGATGAGTATATCATCTAGATACACTGCCACAAATCTACCTGTGAAATCGTTCAAGACCTCATTCATTAATCTCATGAAACTTCTTAGGGAATTTGTGAGCCCAAATGGCATCACAAGCCATTCATACAACCCATCTATTATTTTAAAAGTGGTCTTCCATTCATCACCCTCCTTGAATCTAATTTGGTGATAACCACTCTTTAAATCTAGCTTAGTAAAGTACTTAGCACCTCCTAAACAATCCATCAAGTCCTCTATTCTTGGAATAGGGAATCTATACCTAATAGTGATTCAGTTAATAGCCCTTGAATCTGTACAAAGTCTCCATTTTCCTCCTTTCTTTTCTACAAAGACCACTAGGACTACACATGGACTAATGCTCTTCTTAATTAGCCCTTGATCCAATAATTCTTGTGCTTATCTTGCCACTTCCTTATTATGATCCAGAGTAAAGTTATACGCTGCTTTGTTAGGAAAAGAAGCACTGAGTAAAAAATCAATCTGATGGTTGATTGCTCTTTTAGGTGGTAGTTCTGTTGATGTACCATCTAAAATAATATCTTTGAAATCATCAAGAATTTCTTGCACTTCAAGAGGTATTGGTTGCAACTTTGTATCTTCTTCCTTTTCTTTCACCACAACTGCTCGTACTATGGTTTCCTCATCCTGTAAATCTTGCAAGAACTCTTTGGTAGTACTAAGTAACACACTAGGTTTCTTAGAGGCTTCCCCTTCATTCTCTATTAAGGACTAAATTTTGAAAGTCCTTCCATCTTTCTTGAAATAAATGGCATTTTCTTCTCCATCATAGATCACCTTCCTATCAAATTTCCAAGGTCTTCCTAATAGAAGATGGAATGCATCCATGGCTAAGAAATCACAAAGAACTTTGTCTTTATAGGCTCCAATAGAAAACTCAACCCATGTCTGCTCATTTAAAAGTACACTTTGCTCTTGATTCAACCAAGTTATCTTATAGGGATTTGTATGTAGAACCTTTGTAAGTTTCAACTTCTTTGCTACCTCCTTTGATATAATATTATTTGTAGATCTAGAATATACTATAACCTTGCAAACTTTTCCTCAAATCTTACACTTGACTCTAAAGGGAGCCCTCCTCTGCTTAGGTTCACTTAGATTGGGCTGCCTTATGAGCACCTTTCTAATCATCAAGTTCTCACCCATTTCTAATTCTAGTTTGTCGACTTCATTAGTGCTTGAGCTCCCACTATCTTCTTGAGCATAAGCCACTAATGAAACCTCTACCAAAGTATCCCCTTGTGCTGATTTCAAAACTTTGTTCCAAGAGTCTACTTTCCCCTTGGTTTCTTGATTCACCACCTCTACTAGAACCACCTCTTTGATCACCTCTAGAATCTCTACCACTTCCTCTATTCTTGGAAGTATGGTCTTGATTTCTTTTTCCTTTCTCTTCCACCTTTAGGGCCATTTGATAACACTGATGAACTACTTTAGGAGTGACAAGGCTCTTTCTTCTTGAATAGACCATTTGGGCCATTTAGAAACCTTGCCAACTGGATAGTTTCATCTTCCACCACTTTAGACCTTAAGCATAACTTGTGGAATTCTTCAATATAGGAATGTACATCCATGTTTTTTTGCCTCAATTTTTTTCTCCTCCTTTGAAACTATATTTCATACTCTTTAGGAATGTAGGCTTGTTTAATTTTAGCCACCATTCCTTTCTAGGAAGTAATAGGACCTTTTCCTTCTGTTTCCCTCTCTATTTGCATAAATTTCCACTAGGTGAGAGCAGTGCCTCTCAATCTTGACCTTGCCACTTTAACCTTCAAAACATTAGAGACACCATCACATTCAAAATGGTTCTCCATTCCTTCCATCCATTCCATAATGAGATCATGATCTATCTTGCCACTGAATACAGGAATGCCTTCCAAGGCTTTACTTTTTATTGCTTTGATTGCCTTCAAGAAAAGCTTTTTTGGTAAAATAGGATCTGGTGTTGGAGTTTCTTCTTCCAACTCGATGTATTTTTGTTTACCTTCCTTCTCTTCTTTCTGCTCCATCTTTTCCTTGACTTTATCTGTAGTGTCTTGGATCTTGCTTAACAATTGTTCCAGTTGTGCCAATCTTTCTCTCAAAGACCTCTTGTCTTCTTCTTGCTCTTCTACCTTCTTGGCCAATTCAAAAATGGTTACCATTGTACTAGAATCACTAGATTCACTAGGTGACTACATTGACCTTTCTTTTCACTTGCTTTGTCCCACACCTTTGCAGGCTCTGATACCAATCTGATGGGGTAGGCTAGGACAGACTCGATAGTCTATGCTTCTCATCCGATAGTAGGATCTTGGTGTTTTCTCTAACCCTATGTGGTCTATAGGATTCCTTGCAGCTTAGAACATCCCTTGACCTTCCCCAACCTTTACACTAGGTGAAAATGACCAAATCTTGCTCCATGACTCACTTATCCTCCTAGGAGTGTAATTCTTCCAAAATGCATATGTAGGTCTACTAGGGTTCCACAGTGATATTCAGTCCAACAAAGGTTTTTATGAGTTTTAAGGTTATATTAGAATACTTTTAGTATGCTTGAATGGATGGTAACAATGGGTTCATACCCAATTTCTTGGTTTCCTCACAAAAAGGCTACTAGAAGAGCCCTTAATTAGGCCTCCACCTAGATTTATAGGGCCAATAAATTATTAACCTTAGGGATTCATCAAACTTGGCCTTAATAAATTTTTTTTCAAATAATACATAGTTAAATATTTTTGAGGTTTTAGGCCACCAAAAAGTTGTACATCAATAATGGTAAAAATGAGGGTTTTGAAGGGTTTTGAGAGCTGCCTATTGTCCTCAACTTTCCTACACCATATTCAATTAATAGAAACTTATACTCTTCAATAAATACCCTAATTATATCCTTCTTGAATCCCTCCAAAGGGAAAGTCTTGAATCTTTATACTTTGCTCTTGAGAACAAATTCTTTGCTGCTTGCTCCTGGTCGAGCATTGCCTAGCTTGCCTAGGGCTTTGTCAAACAAATGCTTGCACACATTTTATGGGAACTTTCTTGAAATGTGTTACAAATTAGGGTCTATAGTCTTGGAATACAAATGGAAATGGAAATCCCACAGTGGAAACAAGAGCTATAGCTTGTTCATTGTTGACAACTCAAAACTTGATAGCAAACTCTTACTTTTAAAGAAATTTACTAAAACCTTCCAAAACGTGTTTACAGGTCTAATCTAATGCATGGATAATGGAGAATATACAAGATTAAAACTAGGACATGCAAAAAAAAATAGTAAAAATGTGATTTGCTGCCAAACAACACCAAAAACCAGCAAAAATGTATTAAAAACCAGTCACAGTTTGATGTAGCAACACAATGCAATGCAAAAACATGACTTCCAACCCTTGGTTTGGGTTCTTCCAACCTTAAATAGGAAATCCCATGGTGTATGTGTTGATTTAGGGCATTTTTAGCCACTTACACGAGTTAACTTTCTTTCTAATACAAGTTGCTCAACACTTTTACATAAGTGACGAGCAACTTAGTAATTTTTATTTCTTTTTATTTCTCTTTTTGCAATTCTATCACCAATACCATTGTTGGGTCTTCTCAAGGAACTCCTAGGCTTGAAAAATTTGCCAATACACCATTTCAGTATTTTAGGAACACCCTATGCACCTAGAAAGCAAAAAAAATCACAACATGACAATACATTGCCAATCACCTAGACCAAGAGCCTAAAGTAGAGCAAAACACACCAAATGAGTTAGAAAATCTTATTCTATCTACATACTTCTTAGAATAATTTCATCAACCCAAAATTTGATATGGTGGGAGCCTTGAAAGGGTGCTCCTGCACCAGATTTAATGCAATATTAAAAAGAGATGAAAATTATGGTGGGATGAGGACAATATCTAGAGCTACAAAAGACTTCAGAGAATGGACAAAGAGGAACTCACTAATAGATATTCCTACACAAAATGGAGTGTTCACATGGAATAACCAAAGGAAAGATCATAATTACATAGCAGAAAGATTGGACAAATTTTTCTATAGAGGAGAACTAAGCAAGTTGGATAGAGAAATCAATGCAAAAATTCTACCTATGGCAGGATTAGATCATTTTTTGGTTAAAATTGAAATAAAGGAACAAGTTAAAACTAGTAGGAACCCATTCAAATGTGAAAAAATATTGTTTATGGACAAATTTTTTATGAATAATATATAGAAAACTAGTGGCAAGAACAATTTCTGGGCTCCAAGATGTTATGCTTTATATCAAAACTAAAAATCATAAAAGAAAAAGTATTAAAATGGAATAAAATAAAATTCAAAAATATAGTCAAAGAAAAGTTAGATATAGAAGAGAAACTGGAAAAATTAAATAAAGAAGTTATCAAAAAAGGAATGAACAATGAAACCTAGCAATTATAAAAAGAGTGTCTACTAAAACAAGAAGAGATTTTAGCTAAAGAAGAGGTGTATTGGAAGCAAAAATCTAGAGAAAAATGGCTGGAAAAAGGAGTTCATAACACAAAATTCTTCTATAATAGCATCTTCATAGAACTCAAAATAATATAACAAAAATTAAGAATACACAAGGTGAATCAATAGGCAATCCAGATAAAATAGAATTTTTTTTTTATAGAGTATTTTAAAGATATCCTTAATAATTATGAAACCTCTAACATAATAGAACAAGAAGAAATTTTGAAGTCTATACCTAAGGTGATTTCAACAGATGATAATAAAGTCCTTAGTAAACCATTCACATTGCAAGAAATCAAAATGACACTTTTTAATACTAACCCAAACAAATCGCCTGGACCTAATGGATTCAAAGCATTTTTCCTCCAAAATTTTTGGAAAATAATAGGTGTAGACTTATGGAAATCATTGGAAGCATCTAGAAATAGAGGAACTCTTTTAGCATAAATTAATCACACCTTCTTAACTCTCACACCCAAGAGAAATAGGTTTGAAGTACCAGGAGATTTTAGACCTATAGCATTATCCAACACAATCTATAAAATCTTCTCAAAAGCTTTAGCTAATCATCTCAAAAATCTCCCACCTAAATTAATTTTAGAAGAACAGCCAGGATTTGTACCTAGGAGATCTATCCTAGATGGTATTTCTATCATTCAAGAAACAATTCACTCAACAAACAAAAACAATGAATGAATCATGTTTGTAAAATTAGATATGCAAAAAGCTTATGACAAATTAGACTGGAGATTCCTTTGTCTAACTCTTGATGCCTTCACTTTTTCAAAACCTTGGATTAACATCATTTTTCAATGGATCTCTACCCTAAAAATGTCACTCCTCATTAATGGAACCCCAGAAGGGTTCTTTAGTATATCTAGGGGGGTCTGACAAGGTGATCTAATTTCCCCCCTTTTGTTCAGCATTATGGTAGAATCCTTCTAGAGAGCTATTAAAACAACACAACTTCAAAAAAAAAAATTCTAGGAGTAAAGGTTACCAAAAATGTAGAAAATACTACACACTAGTAATTTTCTAATGATACAATATTAGCTGGATAAAGTACTAAGAAAGAGACAGAATACTTCAAAACTATTTTGAACAGCTACATGAAAGCCTCTAGTCAAAAAATTTATGTAGAAAAGTCTAAAATCTTCTTCCTAAATACAACAACAGATAGAGAAGACTATACATGCAACCAACTAGGATTTGAAAAGGGCACCTTTCCATTCAAATATCTAGGAATATATCTGGATAAAGGAAATAAAAATAACGAATGATGGAAACAAACTCTGGGGAAAATAGACAACCAAACATAAGCTTGGAAAGCGAAATGGCTAAGTAAGGCGAGGAGATCAACAAAAATCAAAGTTGTGTTATCAAGTATACCTACTTACCAACTCTCATGTTTATAACTTCCCAAGAATATTAATCAAAAAATTGAGAACAAATTAAGAGATTTTTTTTGGAATGGCTTAGAAGAAACTAAAAGGTAGCATTGATCAGATGGGAAAAAATACGTAGGCCTAAAGAAGCAAGAGGACTAGGAATTAAAAACTTAGATCGGTAGAATGAATCCTTAGGAGCAAAAAAAGTATGCAGAATGTATCAAGAAAGAAACAAAAAAATGGGAAAGAATTCTATATAATAAATATCTTATTGAATTAGACAACACTTCATTATTTAGGACAAGGAATCCTCCTAGAGGGTCAGCAACATGGAATTTCTTAATGAAGTGTCATCCCCTCATATCCAATCATATGATGTGGGATATTGAGAAAGGTGATAAGACATTATTTTGGGAAGACTCTTGGAATGTACATCCCCTCCTTGTATACTCTGAAGTAGCTCATGATACCAAAATACACTTACAGATAATTTGGGGCTTTAAAGTGGAAGATTACATCCAAGAAATTCAAATCAATGAAGAAACTTCCTAGGTATGGAAATCCTTAGTTGATTGTGGTCTTAATTAGGTAGATCAAGTTATCCTAGAAAAAATTCTTAAAAATTGACTGATCATAGTCAAAAAAAGGGAGGATAGACTTATCTAGACTGCATCAAAAGATGAAAGCTAAAAAGTAAAAGAAGGATATAAAAAAATTATCAAATCACAAAGATGGGAAGCAATTAACATCCCAATGAACCTCTACTAGGATCTAGTAGGGCTCCCAAAAGAAGGCATTTTCTTATGGGTAGCCTTCCAAAAAAGAATTCTAACAACGAGTATAATTAGTAAAATGGGATTTGAAGGCCTGTCAAGATGTATTCTCTATAAAGAAGAATCTAAAACAATAGAGCACCCCCTTTATCAATGTAAATTTACAAAGGAATAATGGATATGGCTCAAATCAAAACTAAATTGCATTGCCCCTCTTCTAGAAAATTGGCAAGATCATTTGATAGGATGGCCAAAAAAGTAGAGAATAAAGTTTATGATAAACTCTGGAGAATTTCTCCAGCAATTCTAGTTTGGGAAATTTGGAAAGAGAGATATAGACAAATCTTTCAAGATAAAGAAATTAACATATCATCTCTCTACAAAAAAATCAAGGCTAACATTGTGGAGGTAATAAATTGAAATCTAAGGAAAACTATGAAAGAAGAAGGATCATTCACAGAATGGGATGCTAAAATTAAAAAACATTGGAAACATCTTATCAACTCATCCCTCTTATATAAGAGTAATAATAGTGTAGCTAGAATATAATGTAAATGGGAGCCACCACTGAAAGGATGGATGAAACTAAGTTTTGATGGAGCCTCTCGAGGTAATCCTAGAAAGGTGGGAATAGGATACATAGTCAAAGAAGAAATGGGAAATTGGATAGCAAAAATAGCAAAGCCTTTGGGAAGAAATCTAATAACATGGCAGAAGTAGAAGCAATAGAAGAAGGACTAAAAATATATATCATACTAAGAATCAAAAAAATTATAATTGAAGGAAACTCACAAATTGTATTAAATGCTCTCAAGAAATGGAAAAATCCAAATTGGATACTTAACTCACAACTAGAAGTAACCTTAAAACTTTTGGAAGAATTTGAAGAAGTAAGATTCTCTCATATATTCAGAGAAGGCAACACTAAAGTAGATAGTTTAGCCAACATAGGAATAGATGGAGAAAACATATCAAAACTTAACTTAAGCTTACTAAATATTACTATATAAAGTTAATAAAAATTATTATGACCCCTATCAACACTTCATGATATTTTAATATTGCACATATCTTGGCTCACGTATCTCCGCACACTCAAATTGGCCTCTCAAGGATATTGTGAATTTAAAAATTACTTCAATTATGATCTCAAAAGGAGAATCATCACTCAAATGAAGGAAGATGGTGTCACCTCCAAATCATTCCTGAATCTTTCTTTTAGCTATTTAACTTGGGTGGCTCATGGTTTATTTACCCCTTCTTACCTGAATTGGCTCTGCATTGCCCACATTATGGATACAAATATTTGTAGATGTATAATGCCTTTGAAAATAGAACCATGGCTTTCTATGGTTCAATCAAAATTGAAAGATGGAATGGGCTTCTTTAACCCATTGACGATATGAGTAGAGTAGTGGACAGTAGGGTGTTGGCTGAAGGGGTCATTATGTAGTGCCTACCCTCGTTCACATCTTTTCTAGACTTATTGTTGTTGTTATTATCAGACTATGATAGACTAGTTTTATGCTGATGGATTAGTGGTATTGTTTTGAGACTATCAGACATTATGTTATGGATTCAATGGTTATATGATGAGATCATTTAGACCTTACATTTCATGCATATGTGATGATCATTATACTATTTTCAGTTATTATTTATGATTGGATGGATGGTTTATTATCTTATGTGTTTTATTATGGATACTTACCCCATACTTGCATGTGTATGGTGTGCGTGTTTTCTTATTATATGGCATTTCTGATGTGGTTAAGGAAGGGAGTCATAGTCACCTGCTTAGTCGAGATCTACATGATGCACCACTTCTTGCCATTATCTGTTTAGCTTAGCATTATATATTGTATGTACATGCATGGTTTTTCTGCAGGTTGCAGGTACCGGATATCGACTTCCCTGAATTGCCAGGATGAGTGTACCCTATTATACTATCTCAATGATAAGAGAAGGGAGATAAATTCTCAAGTCCAAATCCCAAACCTTTAAGCCAATTGTCCTAGTGAGGTAGGACAAGTATCTAGATATTTTACCCATTGAATGTGTCGAATGACATGATTCATGATTTTTAACCCTTTAGACTGATTTTGAGAGATTTTCTCTAAGATGGGTTTTCATATTTTATCTTGGGGGTCTATGGTGAATTTTCTATTAATTAAGTCTTAATAAATAGATTTAATTAATAAATTAATTATTTGAGAAAAAATAATATAAAATATCATGCTATTTGATATTTTGATTTTAATTAATTAAATGGGAATTATTGAGGAAAAATGAATTAAATAAAGGAAAATTAGAAAGTAAAATTAATAATAATAATAAAATAATAATAAAGTAATAAATAAATAATAATAATAAAAGTTATAAAAAATAAAATGAAAGTTATAAATATTTAAATATAAATTATATAAAAAGTGAATTGGAGTTACGCACTTCTTTATTTCTCAAGTGTCAACAACACAGGGGTTAGTGCATCAATTAAGCACATGGTGTCTACAACCCTATGGCTCATCTTGAAGGTTGGAAAAGACCCATGCTTAGTTGGTGACACTTTCTAGTTGTTTCTAGAAGCATTCTAGATGTTTCCTGAAAGCTCTTTATATTCAGCCATTCATAGAAGCTTAGAGATAGCATTGGGAGTGCAATTGGAGCATTGGAGGACTCGAGAATTCTGAAGAAGGGAAGAGCTTGCTCTGCAAATTTTCTGAGGAAGAGCGATTTAGCATCAGAATCTGGGTAGATTCTTGTGATTTTATTTATGCTATTTTTGCATAATGCATTACCTGTCTTCTTCGTGTCTTCCATATGTCTTCTGAGAAGTTTCATATTTATATGCATTCTCAATATGTGTAGATTAATTTAATGAAGAATTTTATATGCATAGATCTGAAAGATCACGGGGCTAGGGTTTAAATTTATAGCCAAATCCATTAGAAAATCAATTGAGTAAATCTATAAAGAAAATGTTTTATTCTTTAATTGTAGATATAGTCTTTGTGGAAAAAAAAATATACATGTTTATGTATTCAGATCTACATAAATACATACATACATAGATACATACATTCATATATTCATACATACATATATACATACATACATACATACATACATACATACATACATACATACATACATAAATACATGCATACATATATATATATATGTATGTATATGTATACATTTATTATGAATCTATTATAAAATTTGAATATATATATATACATACATATATATATAATGCACCGAATTGAGCGATTGATAAATCGCCGAAACTTAATAAATCACATCGTGATTCATATCGCGTGGAAACAATGTTAAAAAAATGTATATATTAAAATGTCGTGGGCACAATTTGTACCCCATGCTTGTGGAAGGCAGAGGCCTACCGTCGTAGGTCTGCAGTGATAGGGGTACTATGTACCCGCTGTCGGCGTAGTGCCTGCGACCATAGGTACTGCATACCACAGCAAGAGTTGGGGGGGCGGGGGTTAATTGATGATAATGACATGCCAAAACATTTATGTTGCAAAAAAAAAGTTTATGTTAAAACGTTCATAAAAAAATGTTATACGAAATCGATTCTCAGTGTTATATAATATGGTGTCAATCGAAATTGTTAAATCAATTTTATGAAATGTAATAACTATTTATATATTTACATATGTATGTATGTATATATATATTTAAATATATATATATATATATATGTGTGTGTGTGTGTATATGTAATATGTAAATATGTTATTAATAAATTAAGTTAATATTATTTGATAAATGATTTATATTGAAGGTTTATTTTCATAAAGGTGACTCTTTAATAACTTTCAACTATTTAATAATTTAATTGTTTTAAATTATTAAATAAAGAATTGATATTTTGGTGGGGGATGTATCAAACAAATATTATAAATTGGAAAATGGGATTTTAGTTCTATTAAGGAAAACTTTTATCCAAAAACAATATATGTGTTCCTCCATTCATTTTTCAAACTTGGAAACTTAAACTGAGATCTCTAAATTTAAATTCAAGTTGTAAAGTTGGTAAAACCAAAACATGTGTTTGCATTGTGTATTCTTTATGCAATTGTTTTGGGTTTTGGGTTGACTAGTATTGACCAGTATAGGACGTCTACCAAAGGCTTGGGGGTTATGTGATTGTGGTGACATGATGATGTTTTAATCTCAATCTTTATAAACCAAACCATGGTTATGTGATGGAATGCTCTACGTATTGGTTGGGATTACTGATTTTTATAGTTGAGATTCTTATGTATGAGACACTTGACTTAACCATTATTTTCGTCATCGATCAGTTATCCTTGGTTATTTTCTAGTTGCCATGATGGGACTGTGATGTGGATTTATTCTTGATGATGTCATCTTGTGACATGTTTAACGCAACCATTTTTGGAGTCTTTGATTAGTTTGATTGAGATATATTTTGGTTATTGAGAACCATTGGATACTTTTATTATCAGTGATACTTTAGTTGCCAATAGAGAGCTGTTGTGTTCACGATTTTCTATGGATGTTAGCTCATGGAGATTTGATGCTTTTATGCATATTTGATGATTTTATGGATTATCTTTTGTGATTTTGAGATTTATGATTCCATGAGCATTACAGTAGGATATCTGCATGTAGTGACAAGAAGTGGCTTGCAATGGGGGCCGGGGCCCTAAGAGGCTGCCAGGGTAACTCATTGTAAGTTGGATTAATAAGTGATAACATTCACACCTAATACTAACTGAATGAACCTAAAAAGATAAGTGTTTTGTTCTCGCCCATGCCTTGAGTGCTTGTACAAGCTAGGATGGGAGTAGTGAGATGCATGGTTGCAACCTTGCATTCCGTAGTATGCCTCGTCAGTATTAGAGGATACTAGTGGCCACATGAAATCAGTATGGACCCATGGAGTTTAGCAAACTGCCAGGGTAACTTGTACGTGATAATTGTGATGACACTTTCTTGCTTGCGTAGTAGGTTCCTACATGTCATTGTGTGCCTCTGGGATTAGATGTCAGATTTTGTGTTTGGAACCTTTGAGTTAGTATACTTTTAGGATTCCTGGACTTATAGAGATTTGTGCTATGTGAATTTGATAGCATGTTTGGGACTTGAGATTATCTCCTCATCACGGTGGGAGTGGACCACTTAGGTACCACACAGTCAGGTGGTAGTGTATTTTCCACTCTTATCATTTTGAGAGTCATTGAGATATCGTGGCTAATGTGTCCTTCATGATGGTGGATATGTATCCTTTTTCATTGATGATTAGCATATGTTAGATGTTGTTATCTTATGTTAGATTACTTTCTACATATGATGTTGTATACATTAGGAGTGACATTCCTACTATGTAATACCATTGATCTCTTCGGTGATTTGGAATGTTACGCATAGAGGGATGGCTAGGATCCACGATGGTCTAATGATTCTATTAGTGGTTGGGAGGAACCATGCACTTAGTTTATTATGTTTGATCTTTATGATGGATGTGTATGTCTTCTATGATGTTGTATCATGTGTATCATGTGATTATCTCTACTTTGATATATCATGGATTAGAATAGGATGATGTACCTTATTCTATGTATGTGTATTCTTTGAGCTTGTCATACCCTGTGACATGTATAGTGGATGATTGAGTATTTGTAATGTAATGTATAAACATTGGACTTATCATTATTATTTCATGCGGATGTTGTACTAAATGGATTCAAGTATGTAATTAAACATTAAGATATCTTAAAGAATGTAATCTGTTATGTATGTTATGTTTACTTTCATGGACATTGCTATTGCTTTCGTTATTGTGCATAAGTTATACATGGTATTTACTTTCATTAAAAAAAAAAATGCTACTAAACTTAGTGAAATTCTAGGTTAATTCTTTGGATCCCTTGGCGGGGCATTACACATTAACTATGACTTCTCGTGGTGCATGAATAGTGATATTCTAGGGTTATGGATAGGATGTCTAGCTAGGGCTGGAGTAGAAAAATTGGACATCGTTAGGCTAAGCTATAATCTCTTTGACTCAAGTTGGTTGATTGGTTTAGAGGAAGTAGATTTTAACATAGATGGAAAACTCAAAATCCTCCTACCTCAAGCATTTATGGAGCATCAGTTAGGTAGCCCTAAACTTGCCAAAAGCCCCAAACACCCCTACTTGGTAATTAGGGATAGCATTATCTTCTTCTGAGAATGGTCAAGGATGGAGGCTAGTGTGTAATTCTTACTACGTTGGAGAGGCATTAAAGAGGACCCAACAAGTGAATGGCTCATGAATTATCTTTAGGATTTCAACACTTACATTCGCTTAGAAGTCGATCTCTCGGACCTAGAAGTGGTTGATTTTTGCCTCCCCAACTATGATAAATCAAGTAGATCGAGGAATGCCCATGAATTCCTACTTGGTTCTACATGAAGTAGAACCAAGAAGATTAGCCAGGTTCTTGGGAAGATTGATTATTTTTTTGCTTTGCTTTGGTCTTTTAACTAACCCCACTATAGTTATGAGTGGATATGACTGTAAATAGTATAAGGAATCTTAAGCTTAGCATATGCTGCATTTTCCTTAAGTAGCCTAAAGTATCTACAAAGTTATAAAATAGGGTATGTTTTGATGTACTACTTTTTACCTTAGTAGTCTATAAATATTGTAAGTCTAGAACCCTCTCATTTTTTGCACTTTCTTGGTAAAACTATCTTGTTAATTCTACTCATAATATAATATTATCTGTTATAGATCATCTCACTTCATTTTCATTAGGAATGGGTTTGGATCTTGGTTGTTTTGGCATTTTTGAAACATTCAAGGTCATTAAATTTGTTTTGTTTAATGTATCTTTGAATACTTAATTTGCAATTGACTAGGATGAAATCGAGTCGGCCATATAGATTTATCTATTATTATCAAGATTTCTAAGCCTAGTATGGAATCTCAAAAAAACCCTATGACAAAAAAAAAATTAAAAATATTGATATTAATGAAAACTATAATATAATCTTAAGAATAAAAATATCTCATCAACTCCTAAATAAATTATAAATAGAATAAATATTAATTGTAGAGAATGGATATCAATTTATTTTGGCTAGATCATCTATTATTAGAGTATGATCTTTTGGAAGTTTCATAGCATAAGGATCATCTTTTCAGGACTAAACTTTACAATTGCATATATTGAATGATTAACCATGTTTTTTGGTTAGCCTATGTTGTTGTTCCTTTCTCTTTTTTGCAGTCTCCTCCTCCTACCCTATGGTTATCATTCTCTGAGGGCTCTTGGTTTTCTGTCTCCTTTTGAATATATTGTATAACTTTATGTTAGGCATTTCAAGAATCTTTATTATTCTCTCTCACCAAGTTATGCCCCTTTTATTTCATGTATAAGAAAGGACCAAGGTCCTAGGTTAGACTAGAGGTTTTCTTTCTCCGTTCTTTCCTACCAGTGCCCATCAGAACAAAGAATATTGTAATCTTTTATTATTATTTCTAATATAATATAAGGCCTAGGCCATTTACCAATAAAAAATAAAATAAAAAATAGAATTTAAATAAAATTTATTTTATGATTTATAAAAACAAGATCACACTTTTCAAATTTGTAGTAACATAAACAAGTGCCACATAGTGGCTTGTATTTTTGGTATAGTTTAATTAAATAGAGTAGTTATAATAAAAATTTAATAGTCAATAGTGACTATAGGTGGAAATAATTCAAACAAAGATGAAAGGAGAAAAAAATTTCTCTAATTAAGTTCGCTAGTGGTTGCTTCACTATTCTTCTTTCTGGCTCTGGATTCTTATTTTTTTCTGGGTTTTCTTGGCCAGTGAAGGTGGTGTCATCGGAGGGAAAGGTGGTTGGTAGTGGTGGACAGCTAGATGTCACCATGTGTACAACAAATATAGGTGGTATCCCTCTCCTATCTTCCATTAATGTGCAGATTTTTTCAAATCCTCCTTTGGGCTCTTCAATGCCTCTTGTACGTCCTTGCTCTTCCAACATTGATGGTGATCCTCCTTCAGCTTCCAACATCACCTTCAAAGCCAAGATTTTCTCTAAGGTAGTTACCCATTCACCTAGAATCATCGATGCCAATGCTAGGTTTGTAGTTGTTGGTTCTGTACACAATGAGGTCACCCATGATGGTAAGAGCCCTCTAGCTTCCTTGGTTCCATTTTCTTTGACTCCTAATTTAGAAATAATTGCCAAAATTGTTAAGGAAAATAATAAGCTTAAGGACTACAATTTTTTTTGCCATGACTAAAATTGATAAATGCCCTCCTCACAAGTTTTTGGATGACTAGTTTCATAACTTCTAGAATACTAAATTAGGGTACCATATTTCATTTTGCAAAAAAATTTAATGAGGTTTATTTGTTATATTTTTTGCTAATTAGGAAGCTCGAAAAGAAGTTCCAAAAAAACAATACTGGGTGGTAGGATCGACCTTCTTCCACGCTTTGGCTTGGACCCCTAAAGTCGTCCATGAAGAATTTTTAGCTCTTTTAGCCCCCAGATAGATACTTGTGAAAAATATCTCTCCATTTCTTTGGCATTTTTTACCACAATTACTAGAAACCCTAGGAAAGACTATCTAGATGGATGATACTGTTAGACTTGTTCCTCACATGGATGCTAGGGTTCTCATCTCACTTCTTCCTCATAAAGAAATCCCCTCTGACATTACTATTAATTTGTTAAATAAAAGTTTTATGTTCCCTATCAAAGTTTTAGGAGGCTTGAATGCATGCTTCCTATGTAGGAAAGAGGGTCATTGCAGAAGAGATTGTCCCATTATCAATAAGTCTTCAACTAAGTCTTCTAGTAGCCCAAATCCTCCTCCTAACCCCTCTATTATTCCTCCTTCAGTTGGTCTTCCCACTAAGAAATTTCCTAACAGACCTGGTAGTGCCCAAGATGCTCTTGCTTCTAACTTGCCTCTTTTTCCTCCTCTAGAGATGGTGTTAGGGCCTAAACTTGATGAAGGTTTTATGATGGTTAGGAATAGAAAAAAGAGGAAAGGGAATACCTCAAGAAACCCTAAACCTGGATCCTTAGTGATAAACCCATCACTCAAATATTAACTTCCTCCTCATGTATTGATATGATTGAGGTTTCTAATCCCGTTACTGAAATTGTTAAACCTGCTTTGAATCCTCCGAAGTTGCTGCCAATTTGTTTTAAGGAAATTGATGATGAATATATTTTGGAAATCATTCCTACTTCAAAGTCACTTTAGAATAAAACTAATATGGATATGGAATCATTTGACTTGGATACCAATACCACAAAAAGGAATGGAAGGCCACCTAGGTCCAAAAATAAAACTGTGAATAAGAAATTTGGGGATAATTCTAGTAGTCCCATCTTGTCTGTTGAAGATGCATGTTGTACCACTTTCAATGTGTCTCAATGAATTTTTTACCTTTGAATGTTAGGGGGCTTGAGTCTCTAGATAGAAAATATGTTGTTAAGAATTTATTAAATTCATTTAACTCTGTTAATTTGTTTATGATGCAAGAATTTAAAGCTATTGGTTTAACTCTTGAAACTAACCTTAACTTTATCTGGAAAGATGCTATTAAGTTTTACACTAATCACAACAGGGGTAAAGGTGGAATTTCTATCGTTGTCAATCTCATTTGGGGGACACTCATCTCTGATAATGGTGTCTCTCCCTATCAAAAGGATATCTAGTTTATCATGAACATTAACAATAAACCTATTATTTTTTTCTCTATTTAGGTTGCTAATGATGTTAAAGATAGAATCTCTATTTGGAACTAGTTATCCACTCTTCCTGATATACCATGGTTTTTTGGAGGAGAATTCAACATGATAGAGTCCCAAATTGATAAAATTAGTAGAAATCCATTCAGATGGAAAGACTATAAAAATCTACATTGGTCTAACTTTATAAACTCTAAAAGCTTGTTTGATCCTCTTGCTAATAATAAGGATGCTCACTCTGGAATATGGCACACCTAGTGCAATTTATAGCAAGGTCAATCTAGGATATATTTGAGATTAGATCATTTTTTATGGAAATAAGGATTTCTTTTCTTTTCTTCCTGATAGCAAAGGTAATGTTGTCTTGGTCACTGCTACCACCCTGTCTAATCACCATCCTATTTTTGCCTGTATAAGTATTAATTGTGTGCATGTTCGATAGAAACTAGCCTGTACCAATTGTTTGTTGAATTCTAAATGTCTTAAGGATGAAGCTATTCTTTGTGCCATTCAAATCATCAGAAACATCAACTTTTTAAGTCTTAAGGATTTTTCCTTGGTTGACAAGTGCAAGGCTAATCTTCTGGCTTGGAAAAGTTTTCTTCAAACCATAGGTCAGAAACATGCCAAAGATTATAGATTCACTGAAAAGCGTCTTTACTCTAGACTTCAAAACACTAAAAATAATGTTCAGGTTGACCCCTCCAACCTAAATCTCTTGAACTAAGTGATTGCCATCAAGGATGCCCTGATCAAACACCAACAAACCAAAATTCAAGGAGCTAAAATTTGATCTAAGGCTAATTGGTGTCAACATGGGGATCAGGGGTCTAAATTTTTCTTTAACCTTCTTAAGAAAAAGTAGATTAAAGAGTCTATTGATAAAATTGTTATTAACAGTTAGGAAATTTTTGATCTTGAATGCATTTCTTTGGCCTTTGCTGAGTATTATAGTAAACTTTTCTCATTTGAGGATTCTATGGAGGTTGATGAAATTAGATTCAAATGTAGATCTCTTATTCCTATTAAATTGGATTAAGATGATGTCACTTCTCTCTCTAAACCTATATCTATTGATGATATCAAAGGGGCTATTAGAGCCCTTATGGATGACAAGGCCCTTGGGCCTAATGGGCTTCTTATCAAATTTTATAAGGCTAATATTAATTGGATTAGTAAAGATATGTGTGACTTGTATAATGAGGCCTTGTGCCCTAGCTCCCTCAGTCCCGAGATCAATAGGAGTATTATAAACCTACTTCTTAAGGAAGGGGATAAGACCCTTATAAGGAACTGGAGACCTATTACTCTCCTTAATGTTTCTTATAAAATATTAGCAAAATTTTTAGCCCTTAGACTGGTTCGCATTCTCCTTAAGTTCATTAGTAATACTCAAATAGGTTTTATTAAAGGTAGATACATATTGGAGAATCTTATTACTGCTTGGGAAGCCATGGATTGGGCTAAGTGTTCTCGTGAAAACTCCACTTTTCTCCTCCTTGACTTTGAGAAATCCTATGAAAGAGTTGAGTGAAAATTTATCATTATGATGTTACAATCTTTTGGTTTTCCTCCTTATTTCTGTATTGCTAATCAAACTCTGGTCCAAGATGCTTGTGCTCAAGTTGACATGAATGGATCTCTTTCTAACCCTTTCCCTCTCAATTGATCCATCAGGCAGGGCTGCCCATTGGCTCTTGCTCTATTTTTCATTGCTACTAAAGCTTTATACTATATTCTTAGAGATAACACCCTTGCCTTGAAAGTTAGAGGTTTGTACCTTCCTAATAATGATGAGTTTATTAATAGCCACTTTGCTAATGTCACCACTCTTTTTTTTGAGCTCACTATTAACAACCTTAAGCATCTAAAAAACAAGTTGGATTTGTTTTTTACTATATTAGGTGCTCATATCTCCCAAGCTAAATCTATTTACCTAGGCTGTGATGATCAACCTCCTGAATGGTTCTCTCAGTATAGGTTTCAATGGGGAGGTCCTAAAAAAGTTGTCAAGTTTCTTGGTATACCCTACTCCATTGATCCTTCTCTTAAGGACATGTGGCCTTAGGTTAAGGCTAATATTGAGAATAAACTTAATAAATAGCATAATAGATCCTTATCTCTTTCTCAAAGCATTCAAGTTTGTCAAAATTTATTATCTTCTTATAGTATTTATTACTCTTCTGGTTGGATGTTCAATAATTACCAAATTCTTGAAATTCAAAAAGCTATCAAGCTATTTCACTAGTCTTATGGCAAGGGCAAAATAAAATTCAATGCTATTAAATGGGATTGGTGTCATACTAATAAAACCCTAGGAGGGCTAGGATTAATAGACCTCAAGTTACAAGGTATAACTCTTTTCACCAAGTGGATCTTTCAATCATTAGAATGTGATAGCCTGTGGAAAGTGCTTGTTAGACACAACATTGAGAGAGGTTTCCTGAAGTAGGCTAGATATTGGAAGAATCTCCCATTTCGTGACCTTATTATTGGTAATTTTCTAGTTATGGTCCAAGGTTCTCCTATCTTCAAATCCATTTGGCGTGGTTGGGATCATGTCTAGAAATTTATCACCAATAAGGATTTTTATAATGATATTCAACTTCATGGTGAGAGATCCATTTGGTGGAATTTGAGCTTGAATGAAAAACCCCTAGCCTTCTACTAGGGCTGCTCTAACAAGTCTTGGGCTAAATATGGTATTACTCAATTTCTTGATATCTTTGAACATGATATTCTTATTCCTTGGGAAGATCTCAAGAGTAAGTTTAATTTACCTCATTCTCAGAAGAAGACTTATAATTTAATTTTGCAAGCTACGAAAAACCTTCCTTCTATTTGCCATGTGGACTCTTATAGACACATTATATGTAAATGGCCAAATGGAACTGTCTTAACCAAGCTTAAAGTTAAGAATATATACAAGATCATTGCTCACAATGAAGATATTATTATTCATATTAATAAAATCTAGTACCTTTTTTTTAATAATAAAGCTTGGAATAAGTTGCTGAATACTATTTGGAAAAGTCTTGTTGAGCCAAAAATTCAATGTTTTAAATGGACAATGTTAATTGATAAACTTTAGATTAAAAGAGATAATCAATATTCTAATTTATGTAATATTTGCAGGTTGCTTGATACAGGTAGACATTTTTTTTTTGATTTCCTTTTTGCTAAAGAAATATGGAAACTTTTTGGTATTTACTATCATATTAATGTGAATATCATTGAAATTGTTACAGGTCACATTAATGGTCTTAGAAAGGATGCTAATTTTTTTTGGAACATGATGTCTTCTAAGATTCTTTGGTAGATCTAGAAATGCAGGAATGAGGAAAATTACCAAGGTAAACCAAGGAATCTTATTGAGTTTTTTCGAAAACTCACATATTTTAAAATCTTCTTGCAGGGTCAAACTACCATTATAATTGAAAAGGATAAATTAAGAAGGTTTCTTAAAGATGGGAAAGCTACTTTCTTCTTTTATGAGCTAAAGTATGGCTATCAGTGGTGAAGGACACTTGTTAATTTGTAGATGTTTGAGCACATGTGTTGGAAGCTAAACCAAGTGATTAGGAGGATCCATAATGCCAAAAAGGAGGAGATCTTTATGTTTTCCCATATCCAGGAGCGGAAAAGTATTGTTTGGATGGAAGGCCCACTCGGCTGGACTGTATGAGTGGATACTTAGTGTGATATTCCACACTAGTTCTTTGCTATTCAATTTTTGTTGTATATGATATATCCTAGTTCTATCATTGCTACTTTGGACTCAGTTTGAGGCTATGCCTCTTTTTTGATCCTCAATGACTGATGTATCCCTTTTTTGATATCTCTATAGTTAATAGAAAACAATGTTTAATAGTCATAACAACTCAAAAAAAATAATAGTTATAAAAGAAAATTGTCTATATTGTAATGTTTTTATCATTATGAGAAAGGTTTGTTTTTACTTTGAGTAGAGAAAATGAGGTCTTTGTTGAAACTCTTTGATGTGGTGATTTTATGGATGGTGTCATATAGTGTTTGTAAGAAAATCCCTAATATTTAAGAACAATAGAACATAAATCAATCAATTAGTATATTAAATATAAGACATTTTATTTACAAAATCATATGACTGCATATAATAACCATAGTTAATCAATATTATTATTAATAAAAGAATTATACTTGGATTGATAGTGTACAGTAACATACATACATTTGCATTGCAGAATGTCATGAATTGTGGAATTATCATGTCCCCTTTTGTTATTTTCAAATAGAATGGTTGTAATTTTTTGAAAACATGAGTGTTCAATGAGTAAAAAAAGGTTTACATCATAATAATGAGTCCATATAAATTAGCAACAACTTTCATAGTACTATGTTGAAGCAATTCTTTCTTATATAGTGTTTTGGCTTTTGTCCTACTAAGATGTTATGGTCTATTTCCTCATTATGTAGTGCATTAATTTGGAAGAGTACTTTGAAAACAAGGATTTAACAGAACACATAATTGAAAAATGATTGACTCTAGATTACCCTTCTTCTTTTAGAACAAAATATATTGTATGATTTAAGTAAATATTCAGTTCCATATTGCTGAAAATATATTGAAAGCACTGTCCAAATATAAATGGAATATCTAGTCAACAATTTGGGATTGAGATAATATTGTATACACCATTAGAAATTGAATAGGAATGGAGGAATATACTAAACAAAATAACGATAGAAGGAATTATTTTATAAAATAGATTATTATTTTATTTTATCATATTATTAAATAAGAAACATTCGATACAACAATCTCTCATCATGAAATGGTTCACAATGTCAAAAGATACTTGGTAATTGCTTTGGCAGAGTAAAAAAAGGAAGGGGGAATATGTGCCAGCAAGAACCAATTTCAACACTTAGTATTGAGAGGTAGAAAGAAATGCATAAAGTAGCCAACTCAACATAGAAATAGATTATGACTCAACCTCTACGATTCACATAGAGATAAATCAATAATAATATTTATATATAATGTGAGAGGAAGAGACATAAAATATGAGGAAGTAATATATATTAAAATAATCAGAGATATAGTACTAGAATATTAGAAAGAACATGAGACATGCATACAAGATAGTCCTAAGAAAAAGTGGTGTAGTAAAATTTAATATTGCTAGAAGAAGGAGAAATATAGTCCTTATAACTAAACTCGAGAGTAATCATAAGCAATCATAAGAGATCTAGAAATGTAGTTGAAGTATAAACAAACTTTAAATCAATTGTAATGATAAAATCTTATATTATATAATTAATATTTCATTCATATTATAATTAATATTTTCATATGTTTGTATAAAAAATTTACATTTGTTTTCAGAAGATTAAAAAATTATCAGTTTTATAAAAGTACATATATAGAAATATTTGAAAAATATTTTTTTCATATACAAACAATTTTTATTCAAAATAATTTCTAATTTATGAAATTACCATTATAACTTAGTCTTATCTTAGTATATTAATTATTAAAAATGATTTAATATGTTTCATATATATTCTAAAATATTGTCCAAAAATAGGGATAATGCTTCCTTGAAATCGGCTCCTATAAGACCCAAATAAATGTACCAATCAAGTTAACGTAACATAATTTTAATGATTTTTAAACTTAAAATTTGTGTATATAAAATTAGAAAAAGTAAAAGTAAAAATAAAAACAAAAATATTTGAATTTGATTGGTTGAAATAAAAAATATTAATCACTAGTTAAAATCAAGTGATTGCAATCAATCATATAACATGTTCCATTATTATGTTTTCTTGATTGGTTATAACATGTTCCATTATAAAGATGAAATTTAAATTTATATGAATCATTTTAGGAAAATAATAAGATTAGAAAGAGATTTTATGAGTTGAATTAAAACCAATAAAAGATAAATAATAATAATAAAATACTTCCTTCTCACTGACAAATAATTGAGGTACATGATATGAGCTTGACCATTATTGATCGTTTGACAACCAAGGGGTTTATTAGTAATTATTAGCCATGTGGTCCAGTTCTTATACTTCTTTCAAATCATTTAGATTATTTCAAATAGTTGATGTGCTTTGTTGATAGTTTAATGGATACCTTCACCATACTTTGTGGCTTTTGTGATTACCAACTCCACATCATCATTCCATCACTTCCTAGATGATATTAAGCCTCTATTAAATTATTTTGAACTTGCATGTACATAAATTCCATTTCTAAATTAGACATTGTGAAAGCAATGCTGGTCCATCTGTCCATTTTTTGTCCTTATTGTGCACTCTTCAATTAGAAATCTGACCATCAAGCACTCTCATTTTGAGAAGAAATATTTTTGAATCAAATATGCAGCTTGGTATTGAAAAATGTATACACTAAATATTGCCAATATAACACAAAGGGTATCGGATGTAGGTGTTATCAAGGTAACAAATTAGCTTTATGTTTGCTGCTTCTATTGTGAACTAAAATTTCACATGGTATTTTGAAGATCTACCACTTACTCCAATGAAAACCCTTCAATATGCTCGTGAAATATAAGCCCTTCAACATTAGATGTGTGCCTTTGACCATATATGTTTCTTCATGTTGATACTTTTCCATATTTTATGATTCTTGGAAGCATTCTGCAAAGGTATAAGCTAGTCTCCATAAAAGGAAAATACCAAAAATAAAATAAAGTCAAAATTTTTCTTTTCTAGATTCACAAAAATATATTGATATTTTTCTAAATTTGTTGTTGTTTTCAATTACAAGCTATGCAGATCATGAAGATCAAATGCTGAAATTTTAAAAAAAATCCATGATTTTTTCAATCTTTTGAAAATTGGTCAACTATACACTTTCGATGGAAGATATGTAAATAATTATTAGAAGCATTTTGTCAAATTCACATGCCTCCACTCTACGTGTGTATGTCAAATATTATCAACCTTAGTTATTTGTTCTCTTCAAATATACACCTTTGTAATTAAATAATATTTATTTGAGGGGTATACAATTTGATCTATTATTTAGAAATATCTATAAAATTAATTGTATATATATATATATATATATATATATATATATATATATATATATATATATATATATATATATATATATATATATATATATATATATATATATATATATATATTATTATTATTATGAGTTAAATTTTTCTTTATTTATATAATTTATAGCTCAGTTTGTTTTCTTTTGATCTCTATAAAATCATAAATATTAGTGATTTATTTTTATTTAAATTGATATGATTTACACTTAATTTTGTATCCTTTTGATGAATAATGGTTTCTAGGTAAATGAAACCTTCTTATAATTGTATCAAAATAAAACTTAGTCATTAGAGGAATTCCAAGTAGAAAAATGAGTTAATATTAGAAATGAATTAATACATTTGGATTTATTATTTTGATTCTAAACCAATGGCATGAAAGCATTACGCTATAAATTGAAAATATAATGTGGAAATATCATTAGTTAAGAATCTAATGCAATATGCATTGTCTAGTCAACACATTGACACATTTTAAAATTCTATATCCATAAGAAGAAAACATCACACGAGGCAACATAGTAGATATATCAAAATAAAATAAATTGGATTAGTTTTAAAATAAAAATGCTAAAATATAAGGACAAGAGAAGAAAATCAATCTTTCATGTATTTAGGGGAGAAAAAACACCTCAAATTTTAGAAGAGGAGAAAGGGGCTAACTACTTGGGAGTTTGACAAGTCAATTAAAGCTTTTTCTTGCCCTTTCAGTCTTGATCAATAGGTAATTTAAAATTTATTAAAAAAGTATGTGCACTTAACCTTTACTTTTCTATTTTTACAAAAAAATATAAGAGAATAAAAATTTGTAAGGCATTCATTCCCAGTGTAAAAGATAAATACCCTAGTGTGCATGGTAAGAGGAAGGTGTTCTAGCTCCATAATTCCAAAGGATATGAACTTGACAAGAATATTAAATAACAAAGAAAAATATGAGAAAACATGTCAATTGATTTTTAATAAAAGAAATAAGGATGATCATTAGGCCAAGGTGTAGAAAAACACTAGAATGTCATAATGTGCCATATAATGTCTCATTAAATGTTACAAAATGTTATATTTTTTTTTTCTTGGAGTGCGAAATAATGTATAAGCGCAGATCCTAAATATTTGAAGCATAAGATGAAAGCCTAATAATCATTCAAAATGCAAAGGTGATGATAGGACTTTGAAAAGTTAGGAAAATTATAGTTCTATAAGAAATTTTGAATGTTAAAACAACACAAACAAATATAAACTAGATATTGTATGACTATTTACTTGAAGCATCAAAGAGTGTTGGATAATGTTATATACAACACTAGCTAGCAAGTAAAATACTTAGAGCTTTATACGATGGGAACAAAACATAGAAGTTATAGAAAACTAATATAACAAATGCAAAACAACAAAACCATAGCATTAGAATTAAACAAAATAAAGTTAAATTAAAATATTACTAATCTTTCAACAATTTTATTTTTAAAATATCTATTATCTTTTTAAATTAATAATTAAACATATTTCATCAAAGATCAATAAATTAAAAGTCATAAATATGTACATTTTATCATATATAAGGTGCTCTCTAAACTATGATTCATGCATCAAGATAAAACTTCTTGTAATGCCCCGCCAAGGGATCCAAAGAATTAACCTAGAATTTTCACTAAGTTTGGTAGCATTTTTTTTTTTTTGAAAGTAAATACCACATATAACATATGCACAATAACGGAAGCAATAGAAATGTCCATCTAAAAGTAAACATAACATAAATAATAGATTACATTCTTTAAGATCCCTTAACGTTGAATTACATACATAAATCCATCTAGTACAACATCCTCATGAAATGATAAGTCCAATGTCTATACATTACATTTCAAATGCTCATTCATCCACTGTATATGTCACAAGGTATGACAAGCTAAAAAATATACATACATAGATTAAGCTACATCATCCTATTCCAATCCATGATACATAAAAGTAGAGATAATCACATGATACACCATCATAGAGAACATATACATCCATCATAAAGATCAAACATAATAAACTAAGTGCATAGTTCCTCCCAACCATTAATAGAATCATTAGACCATCATGGATCCTAGCCATCCCTCCGTGCATAACATTCCAAATCACTGAAGAGATCATCGGTATTAACATAGTAGGAATGTCACTCCTAATATATACAACATCATATGTAGAAAGTAATCTAACATGCAAATAAAAGCATAAGATAACATCATCTAACATATGCTAATCATCAATGAAAAAGGATACACATCCACCATCATGAAGGACGCATCAGCCACGATGTCTCAATGAATCTCAAAATGATAAGAGTGGAAAACACACTACCACCTGACCATGTGGTACCAAAGTGGTCCACTCCCACTGTGCTAAGGAGATAATCTCAAGTCCCAAACATGCTATCAAAACCACATAGCACATATCTCTATAAATCTAGGAATCCTAAAAGTATACTAACTCAAATGTTCCAAAAAAAAAATCTGACATCTAATCCCAGAGGCACACAATGACATATAGGAACCTACTATGCAAGCGGGAAAATGTCATCGCATTTATCACGTACAAGTTATCCTGGCAGTTAGCTAAACTCCACATGTCCATACTAATGTCATGTGGCCACTAGTATCCTCTCATACTTACGAGGCATACTAAGGAATACAAGGTCGCAACCATGCATCTCACTACTCCCATCCTAGCCTCTACAAGTGCTCAAGGCATGGGTGAGAAAAAAAAACTTATCTTTTTAGGTTCATTTTGTTAGTATTAGGTGTGAATGTTATCACTTATTAATCCAACTTACAATGAGTTACCCTAGCAGCCTCTTAAGGCCTCGGCCCCCATTGCAAGCCACTTCCCATCACTACATGTAGATATCCTATCCTAATGCTCATGGACTCATAAATCTCAAAATCACAAAAGATAATCCGTAAAATCATCAAATATGCATAAAAGCATCAAATCTCATGAGCAAACATCCATAGAAAATCATGAACACAACAACTCTCTATTGGCAACTGAAGTATCACTGATAATCAAATATCCAATGGTTCTTAGTAACCAAAATATATATCTCAATCATACTGATCGAAGACTCCAAAAATGGTTGAGTCAAACATGTCACAACATGACATCATCAAGAATAAATTCACATCTCTGTTCCATCATGGTGACTAGAAAATAATCAAAGATAACTGATCGATGAGCAAAATAATGGTTAGGTCAAGAGTCTCATACAAAAGAGTCTCAACTATAACAATTAGTAATCACATCCAATACATAGAGCATTCCATCACAAACCATGGTTGGGTTTATAAAGATCGAGATTAAAACATCATCATGACATCACAATCACATAACCCCCAAGCCCCTGGTAGACGTCCTATACTAGTCAACACTAGTCAACCCAAAACAATAGCATAAAGAATACACAATGTAAACACATGTTTTGGTTTTGCTAAGTTTTCAAATTTGAATTTAAAAGTCTCAGTTTACATTTTTCCAAATTATATTAAGTGGAGAAATTTCACATTTTTCCTAACCCATGTATTTGTTTGATAGATAAAAGTTTCTCCCCAACACTATTAGACTCAATTTCCTATTTGATCTAATAATATTTTGTTTATATAACATTGTTGGAAAATTGACACTCTCAATGAATCAAAACTTCGATTATATATTCTAATAACTAATCTTAATTAAACTGAGTTTAATTAAATTAATTATTAATATCTCTTCATAATTGACAAGCTCAATATAAATATTTTAAATCATTAAAAGAGTGATCCATTAATTTAGAACTTTGTAATATTCATTTATAATTAATTATATATACATATATACTTATATACATATATATATATATATACACACACACATACATAAATATATATAGATATAATAACATTTAATAATTAATGATATTGCAACAAAATTGAGATTCATATCCAAATCTCATATGAAATAACGTTGCAAATAAAACTTTATATAATTTAAAACCAAACTCAAATCGCATTGCGATTTTAAAATCGTGCGGCCCAATACATCTGCACCGCAGGTACACTATGGATCATAGGTACCCTCCGATCTCGCAGGCCTGCAGTGGGTGGGGTATATAATACCCGCCCAACATCATATATATATATTTTTAACGCAATTTTCAATAATATGTTTTATAAAAATGTTCCCATGCGATATGAAATACTATTAACATGAAACTCTATCGCGATTTGACATTCGATTATTATATAAATATATATATATATGTATATATATATATATACATATGTATGTATATATATATGGGTATATATATGTATATATATGTGTGTGTTTGTGTATATATATACATGCAGAGTTTATCACCATCACAGCACATACATATATATATATGTATATAATGATATATACGTATATGTGTATGCAGATTCAAGAATATACACAGTTTACTTAGAAATTCTAATTTTCAAAATTTGCCTTTAAATTTTTGATCTTCAAATTTATCCAATAAATAATCTAATGGGTTTGGCTATGAATTTAAACCCTAGCCCCGTTTTCTTTCAGATCTATGCATATAAAGATTTCCACATAAATTCAATTGCCCATATTGAGAATGCATACAATAAAAATATGAAATTCCTCAGAAGACATATGGAAGACACGAAGAAGACAGGGAATGCAAGATGCGGAAATAGCATAAGTAAGATCACAAGAATCTACCCGAATTCTGATGCTAATTTGTTCTTCCTTAGAAAACCAGCAGAGCAAGCTCTCTTCTTCAGAATTCTCGAATCCTCCAATGCTCCAATTGCACTCCAAACACTATGTCTAAGCTTCTAGGGATGCCTGAATATAAAGAGCTCTCAGGAAACCTCTAGAATGTTTTTAGAAATAGCTGGAAGGTGTCACCAACTAAGCATGGGTCTTTTCCAACCTTCAAGATGAGCCTTAGGGTTGTAGACACCATGTGCTTAATTGATGCACAAACCCCCGTGTTGTTGACACATGAGAAATAGAGAAGTGCGTTAACTCCCATGCAAGCTTATAGCTCCAATTTACTTTTTATATAATTTCTATTTAAATATTTATAAAATTTATTTTAATTTTTATAACTTTTATTATTATTATTTATTTATTACTTTATTATTATTTTATTATTATTATTGTTAATTTTAATTTCTAATTTTATTTTATTTAATTCTTTTCTCTCAATTAATTCTCATTTAATTAATTATACTCAAAATATCAAAGATCATGATATTTTATTAATTTTCTCCAAAATAGTTAATTTATTAATTAAATCTATTTATTAAGACTTAATTAATAGAAAATTCACCATAGACCTCCAAGATAAAATATGAAAACCCATCATAGAACAAATCATACAAAATCAGTCTAAAGGGTTAAAAATCATGAAATATGTCATCCAACACATTCGGTGGGTACTCAACTCTGATACTTGTCCTAACTCACTAGGAAAATTGGCTTAAAGGTTTGGGATTTGGACTTGAGAATTTATCTCCCTTCTCTTATCATTGAGATAGTATAATAGGGTACGCTCATCCTGGCAATTCAGGAAAGTCGATACTCGATACTTGCAACCTACAGAAAACCATGCATGTACATACAATATATAATGCTAAGCTAATAGACAATGGCAGGAAGTGGTGCATCGTGTAGATCCCGACTAAGCAGGTGACTATGACTCCCTTCCTTAACCACATCAGAAATGCCATACAATATGAAAACATGCATACCATACACATGCAAGTATGGGGTAAGTATCCATAATAAAACCATCCATCTAATCATTAATAATAACTGAAAATAGTATAATGATCATCATGTATGCATGAAATGTAAAATCTGAATGATCTCATCATATAACCATTGAATCCATAACATAATGTCTGATAGTGTCAAAACAGTACCACTAATCCATCAACATAAAAATAGTCTATCACAGTCTGATAATAATAACAATGTCCAGAAAAGATGTGAACGAGGGTAGGCACTACATCCACCCCCTCTTGGGTTAGGCTTACTCTTGGAAGACTACAAAAAAGTAGGGATATAACTCCCTCACTCTAGCTACATCCTCCCAAGTAGCTGAAGAATCATCAATAGGGTCCCATTGGACCCTTACCTTCTTGATGGTTTGACCCCTGAGGGTCAATCCCCGCTACTCCAGAATACGAACCGGCTCCAACGCCAGCTACCCATCCTCTACCTGCAACGCATTCCAATCAAGAACATGCACAATATCAGGAATATACTGCCTAAGCACTGAAACATGGAAAAAATCATGAATCTGAGCTAGGATGGGTGGTAGAGCAAGACGGTAAGCAACCGGGCCAATCCTCTCTAGAATCTTGAATGGTCCCACAAAGCGAGGTGCTAGCTTAGAACCCTTTCCATATCGGATCGGACTTTTTCGTGGTCGCACTCTCAAGAAAACCTTATAACCCATAGAAAATTGCTTATCAGTCCTATGATCATCAACATACTTCTTCTACCTATCCTGTGCCGTAGTCATGTGCTCGCGGATATGCACTACCTATTGCTCCATTTCATGAAGCATCTCAGGACCCAACAGGATGCGATCCTCAAGACTATCCCAACTCAATGGTGTATGACAAGGACGTCCATATAATGCCTAAAATGGTGCCATACCAATAGAACTGTGATATCCGTTGTTGTACGCAAACTCCACTAGGTAGAGATAATCCTCCCAATGTGTCTACCTATCCATCACATACATCGTAACATATCCTCCAAAACTTGATTCACCCTCTCTATCTGACCATCAGTCTCTGGATGATATGCCAAACTGAAGTTTAACTGCGCTCCAACCTCATGCTGCAATGATTTCCAGAATGCAGATTTGAATATAGGATCTCCGTCAGAAATGATCTTTCTAGGAATACCATGTAATCTCACAATATCACACATAAAGAGATTAGTTATAGAAGCTGTTGTGTAGGAAGACCTGATCGGTGAGAAATGTGCCACCACATTCTCCTTACCCTGAATGTACTTGACCTCAAAATCATACTCACATAGAGACTCCATCCATCGCCTCTGGTGAGCATTCAAATTAAGTTGAGTAAAAATGTACTGAAGACTACGATGATCACTGTGTAGCTCAAATCTGTGCCCCAACAAGAAATGTCTCCACCTTGTCAAAGCATGAACTACTGTTGCTAACTCAAGCTCATGCATAGGATAATTTAACTCATGATCCTTGAGCTTGCGTGATTCATACGCAATCACCCATCCATTCTACATCAACACTGCCCCAATCCCTTCAAGAGAAGCATCTGTACATACCATGAAATCACCTTCCAGATCAAGTACAGCTAGAATCGGTGCACTGATTAAAAGCTCCTTAAGCTTCTCAAAAGCTTCCTCACATTTCTCTGTCCATACAAACTTCTTTCCTTTCGTTTGAAGAGAAGTGATAGGATGTGCTATCCTAGAGAAGTTCTGGACAAATCTATGATAATAATTAGCTAAACCCATGAAACTACAAATCTCTGACACATTAGTCAGTGTAGGCCAATCTATTATCACCTAAATCTTTGTAGGATCCATTGAAATACCATCACCTGAGATGACATGCCCTAAATACTGAACCTCCGATTCAAAGAATTCACACTTAGCTGCATTGGCATAAAATTGATTGTCCCTTAAACACTACAATACCAACCCCAGGTGTTCCTCATGCTCCTTCTGAGTCTTAGAATATATCAATATGTCATCAAGAAACACAAGTACAAACCTGTCAAGATATGATCAGAACACGCCATCCATCAAACTCATGAAAATCGATGGAGCATTAGTCAATCCAAAAGGTACCACTGTGAACTCATAATGCCCATAACGAGTTCGAAAAGCAGTCTTGTGACTATTTGCTTCCTTAATACGAAGTTGGTGGTATCCTGACTTAAGATCAATCTTGGAGAATACCGTAGCTCCCTTGATCTGATCAAATAAGTCATCAATCCTAGGTAAACGATACCTATTCTTAATAGTCACCTTATTCAACTGTCTATAGTCGATACAAAGGTGCAAAGAACCGTATTTCTTCTTCGCAAAGAGCACTAGAGCTCCCCATGGTGATACACTAGGTCGAATGCTCCCTTTGGCCAGAAGTTCCTCTAGCTAAAGACGTAGCTCACCCAATTCTTGTGTAGTCATACGATAAGGAGCTTTAGAGATAGGCGCCACTCTAGGAATTAGATCAATACTAAAGTCAATGTCCCTCTTTGGAGGCATGCCTGGAATCTCACTTGGAAAAAAATCTACATACTCCTGCAAAATTGGGTGATCCAAAGTCTTCCTCACAGGATCTTCCTCATCAAGATCATTTACCATAACTAAAAATATCTAACATCCCTTACTAAAACTTCGCTTCATTTACATAGCAGAAATCATCCGCAGAGATATAGGCCTCGATATCCCAACTATCTTCACATCATTCCCTTGGTCATCTTGGCACAAAATGGTCTTCTTCCTACAATCTATGCTGGCTCTATGAGATCCAACCTAGTCCATGCCTAAAACCACATCGTAGGAACCAAGGGGTATGACTTGAAGATCCACTGCCATAACAAAGCTTCCTAAGCTAAGCTCACACTTATGAACTACAAAATTTGTGGAAACCTTAATACCTGAGGCTAGTTCCACTTGCCAACCATGAGCTTGCTTCACCGCATCCAGCTTACACTTAGAAACTATAGATGGTGAAATAAATAAATTTGTAGCTCCTGAATCAAACAATATTGAAAGAGATATACCTCTAATAGCACCTGTGGTCTCAACCACTGTTCCTTGATGATCTACCTAACGCTGATCAACTGCTGCAAATACTCTATGAGCTCTACCTGCATCACCAATTGTAGGCTCTAAAACTGTAGGTCTAGGTCCTAAAAACTAAGGTGCTCGCTGAGGACACTGAGCTGCATAATGTCCAATCTAACCACATGAAAAACATTTCGTATTTCTGCCAGAACCTCTTCTCATAGGTGGTACATTAGATTGCTAGTGACTTTTCCTGCTCACAAATGATTGGCTACTCTAAGTTGGCTGATTGGTTTGATTTTGTTTATTGCATTGAGCATTGCGGTTGTTCTTGGTGTTAGAACCTTTACCACTGCCTTGAGCTTGAGAATTAGAGCCCTTCTATTGCTGTGTCTGTTGAGACTACTGCTGATACTGTTTCCCCTTAGAGAAAGAGAACTTCTTGTTACCACCTGAATTGTAGTTGCTTTTAGATCCTGATGCCACTGGCGCTCCTAAAAAACCACCTTGACCAAGATTGACACTTTCCTCAACAAGGATAGCTCAATGCACCGCATCCTTAAGGGTTTTTGGTTCAAATACCTTAACTCCCCCGATAATATGGTTATTCAAACCCCTAATAAAATGTTGTGTCAACTAAGCTGAATTTCCACTGAACCCTGAGAAAGGCATAAGCTCATAAAACTTACACTCATAATCGATCACTGACAAAGTGTACTATTTGAGATTATGAAATTCATCAGCCCTTTTCTATTTCCATTCCTTTGGTAGGAATCATTCACAGAAGCTCTCTAGGAATAATTCCCATGTGACACTACTCATATCGATACCCAACTTCTTCTCCTCTATCGTCCACCAAGTGGCCCCAAAATTCTCTAGATTAGTGATCACAAACCTTGCCTTAACATTGTTGTTGAACTGCTGCATGGGAAAAATCCTATCGAGAGAAATAAGCCACTGCTCGGCCACATAACCAAAACCTTGCCCATTAAAAGGCTTAACCTTGGATCTTGAAATATTCTTCATCTAAGTGGACACAATGGACCTCTGACGATCCTTTTGAGGACTTCTAGATCTGGGTCTATGCTCTTGTTCTGTCTGATGCACTTTAGGCTATTCTTGAACAAGAGGTAGATGTTCTAGAATAGTTCGCATCATTTGCCTCAAACCAACCTCCTTAGACTCAGCTTGGTCCTCTCTACGGCTCTCTTCCTACTGTCTACTAGAGTGCTCTTCCCTACTCTCTACACGAGCCGATCCCTCATGGGCAGACTCATGGGCACTAACAGTTCTACCACGACCATGGCCTCTAACAGAAAACCTAGTCCTAGATACCATCCTACAACAGTACAAGGTACTAAGTTTAGTTCTCTGTCTAGGTTTAAGTTAAAATTTCCAGTTTTGAAAACTAAGTGTTGAAGTATGAAAAATATACAAGTAACAGTTCAAGTTCTATTTCAGTTCACCTAGTTTCAAATTGAACATATACACTTGATAGTTCAAAGTTCTAGTTGTTCCAAAATACCCAGAGCTGCCAATGTAGAAACTTGGGCTCTGATACCAAATGTAATGCACTGCCAAGGGATCCAAAGAATTAACCTAGAATTTTCACTAAGAGTTGTAGCAATTTTTTTTTTTAAAAAGTAAATACCACATATAATATATGCACAATAATGGAAGCAATAGCAATTTCCATCTAAAAGTAAACATAACATAAATAATAGATTACATTCTTTAAGATCCCTTAACAATGAATTACATACATAAATCCATCTAGTACAACATCCTCATGAAATGATAAGTCCAATGTTTATACATTACATTTCAAATGCTCATTCATCCACTGTATATGTCACAGGGTATGAAAAGCTCAAAAATATACATACATAGATTAAGGTACATCATCCTATTCCAATCCATGATACATCAAAGTAGAGATAATCAAATGATACACCATCATAGAGAACATATACATCTATCATAAAGATCAAACATAATAAACTAAGTGCACGGTTCCTCCCAACCGTTAATAGCATCATTAGACCCTCATCGATCCTAGCCATCCCTCCATGCGTAACATTCCAAATCACCAAAGAGATCATCAGTATTAACATAGTAGGAATGTCACTCCTAATATATACAACATCATATGTAGAAAGTAATCTAACATGCAAATAAAAGCATAAGATAACATCATCTAACATATGCTAATCATACACATCCACCATCATGAAGGAGGCATCAGCCACGATGTCTCAATGAATCTCAAAATGATAAGAGTGGAAAATACACTACCACCCGACCGCGTGGTACCAAAGTGGTCCACTCCCACAGTGCTAAGGAGATAATCTAAAGTCCCAAACAGGCTATCAAAATCACATAGCACATATCTCTATAAGTCTAGGAATCCTAAAAGTATACTAACTCAAAGGTTCCAAACACAAAATCTGACATCTAATCTCAGACCCACACAATGACATGTAGGAACCTACTATGCAAGCGAGAAAGTGTCACCGCATTTATCACGTACAAGTTACCCTGGCAGTTAGCTAAACTCCATGGGTCCATACTAATTTCATGCAGCCACTAGTATCCTCTCATACTTACGAGGCATACTACAGAATGCAAGGTCACAACCATGCGTCTCACTACTCCCATCCTAGCCTGTACAAGCACTCAAGGCATGGGTGAGAACAAAACACTTATCTTTTTAGGTTCATTTTGTTAGTATTAGGTGTGAATGTTATCACTTATAAATCCAACTTAAAATGAGTTACCCTGGTAGCCTCTTAGGGCCCCGACCCCCATTGGAAGCCACTTCCCATCACTACATGCAGATATCCTACGCTAGAGCTCATTGATTCATAAATCTCAAAATCACAAAAGATAATCCATAAAATCATCAAATATGCATAAAAGCATCAAATCTCCATGAGCAAACATCCATAGAAAATCATGAACACAATAGCTCTCTATTGGCAACTAAAGTATCACTGATAATCAAATATCCAATGGTTATCAATAACCAAAATATATATCTCAATCATACTAATTGAAGACTCCAAAAATGGTTGAGTCAAACATGTCACAACATGACATCATCAAGAATAAATCTACATCTCAGTCCCATCATGCCAACTAGAAAATAATCAAGGATAACTGATCAATGACCAAAATAATGGTTAGGTCAAAAGTCTCATACACAAGAATCTCAACTATAACAATCAGTAATCACATCCAATACATAGAGAATTCCATCACAAACCATGGTTGGGTTTATAAAGATCAAGATTAAAACATCATCATGACATCACAATCACATAACCCCCAAGCCTCTAGTAGACATCCTATACTGGTCAACACTAGTCAACCCAAAACCCAAAACAATAGTATAAAGAATACACAATGTAAACACATGTTTTTGTTTTGCTAAGTTTTCAAATTTGAATTTAAAAGTCTCAGTTTACATTTTTCCAAATTATATTAAGGGGAGAAATTTCACATTTTTCCTAACCCATGTATTTGTTTGATAGATAAAAGTTTCTCCCCAAAACTATTAGACTCAATTTCCTAATTGATCTAATAATATTTTGTTTATATAACATTGTTGGAAAATTGACACTCTCAATGAATCAAAACTTCGATTATATATTCTAATAACTAATCTTAATTAAATTGAGTTTAACTAAATTAATTATTAATATCTCTTCATAATTGACAAGCTCAATATCAATATTTTAAATCATTAAAAGAGTGATCCATTAATTTAGAACTTTATAATATTCATTTATAATTAATTATATATACATATATACTTATATACATATATATATATATATATATTTATATATATACATACATATATATATATATATATATATATATATAATAACATTTAATAATTAATGATATTGCAACAAAATCGAGATTCATATCCAAATCTCATATGAAATAACGTTGCAAATAAAACTTTATATAATTTAAAACCAAACTCAAATCGCAATGCGATTTTAAAATTGCACGGCCCAATACATCTGCACCGCAGGTACACTGTGGATCGCAGGTACACTACGGTCGCAGGTACCCTGCAATCTCGCAGGCCTGCGGTGGGTGGGGTATATAATACACACCCAACATCATATATTTTTATTTTAATGCAATTTTCAATAAAGTTTTTTATAAAAACATTCCCATGCGATATGAAATACTATTAACATGAAACTCTATCGCGATTTGACATTCGATTATTATATAAATAAATAAATATATATATATATATATATATATATATATATGGGTATATATGTGTGTGTGTGTGTGTGTGTATATATATATATATATATATATATATATACACGCAGAGTTTATCACCATCACAACAGATACATATATATATATATGTATATAATGATATATATACGTATATGTGTATGCAAATTCAAGAATATACACAGTTTACTTAGAAATTCTAATTTTCAGAATTTTCCTTTAAATCTTTGATCTTCAAATTTATCCAATAAATAATCTAATGGGTTTTGCTATGAATTTAAACCCTAGCCCCATTTTCTTTCAGATCTATGCATATAAATATTTCCACATAAATTCAATTGTCCATATTGAGAATGCATACAATAAAAATATGAAATTCCTCAGAAGACATATGGAAGACACGAAGAAGATAGGGAATGCAAGATGCAGAAATAGCATAAGTAAGATCACAAGAATCTACCCGAATTCTAATGCTAATTCGCTCTTCCTCAGAAAACCCACAGAGCAAGCTCCCTTCTTCAGAATTCTTGAATCCTCCAATGCTCCAATTGCACTCCAAACACTATGTCTAAGCTTCTAGGGATGCCTGAATATAAAGAGCTCTCAGGAAACCTCTAGAATGTTTCTAGAAATAGTTGGAAGGTGTCACCAACTAAGCATGGGTCTTTTCCAACCTTCAAGATGAGCCTTAGGGTTGTAGACACCATGTGCTTAATTGATGCACAAACCCCCGTGTTGTTGACACATGAGAAATAGAGAAGTGTGTTAACTCCCATGCAAGCTTATAACTCCAATTTACTTTCTATATAATTTCTATTTAAATATTTATAACTTTTATTTTAATTTTTATAACTTTTATTATTATTATTTATTTATTACTTTATTATTATTTTATTATTATTATTGTTAATTTCAATTTCTAATTTTCTTTTATTTAATTCTTTTCTCTCAATTAATTCTCATTTAATTAATTATACTCAAAATATCAAAGATCATGATATTTTATTAATTTTCTCCAAAATAATTAATTTATTAATTAAATCTATTTATTAAGACTTAATTAATAAAAAATTCACCATAGACCTCCAAGATAAAATATGAAAACCCATCATAGAACAAATCATACAAAATCAGTCTAAAGGGTTAAAAATCATGAAATATGTAATCCGACACATTCAGTGGGTACTCAACTCTGATACTTGTCCTAACTCACTAGGACAATTGGCTTAAAGGTTTGGGATTTGGACTTGAGAATTTATCTCCCTTCTCTTATCATTGAGATAGTATAATAGGGTACACTCATCCTGTCAATTCAGGGAAGTCGATACCCGGTACCTGCAACCTGCAAAAAATGATGCATGTGCATACAATATATAATGCTAAGCTAACAGACAATGGCAGGAAGTGGTGCATTGTGTAGATGCCAACTAAGAAGGTGACTATGACTCCCTTCCTTAACCACATCAGAAACGCCATACAATACGAAAACACACACACCATACACATGCAAGTATGGGGTAAGTATCCATAATAAAACACATAAGATAGTAACCATCCATCTAATCATCAATAATAACTGAAAACAGTATAATGATCATTATGTATGCATGAAATGTAAAATCTAAATGATCTCATCATATAACCACTGAATCCATAACATAATGTCTGATAGTGTCAAAACAATACCACTAATCCATCAACATAAAACTAGTCTATCACAGTCTGATAATAATAACAATGTCCAGAAAAGATGTGAATGAGGGTAGGCACTACACTTCTCTAGTGATTATTGGTTTGAGCATTCACAAGATAAAACTTCTTCCTCATCTTCAACATTATTTGATTTGATCTTCTCCATTCATTCATTATCTTGTGTCCACCATCACTGATTACATGTTGTATCTTACGTATTTAATCTTATGCATTTAAACCTTTGGTAGCTACCTACATTTCTCTTTGTTTTTGAAATAAAAGTAGATGAAACAAGGGTGTTGGCCCATTACAAACAAGCTGGACAACTACCAATAGAAAACCATCAGAACAAAACTAACCCCTAATGCTTTTTAAAGAAAAAACAAAAGTTTATACTCTAATTATAAAAGTAACTACATTCTTTAAAAAAAAATGTCTGTTAACAAGATGAAGTCACCTAACAAAAACAAAGGTTTTACAGCCTTAAAATCAAAAACATCTGTAAACTAGTGGATTAACAACATGCAAAAAATAAAAGAAGGGGGGAGCCCTTATGATGTCTTGACCTCCTTATTCCCTAGAAGGACATTCACCCAGTCTTCCACCAGGAAGTTAAAAAGCAATTTGGAGTCCTCCTTGGGTAGGTCCCCTTTAGCATCCTTCAATAGGGATAGAGTGGTAGCCATTGCATGAGTGACTTTAACCGTAAACTTGGTTAACAATCCCATTCTTTCCTCCAATGCCTAGATTCTCTCTTGTAGCTCATTACTAACCTTATCTAAATTTCCCAGATGTCTGCCCCTACCAACCTAAGTATCCTACACAACCAAGGGGTTAGCGGCCTATATGGAAGCTACCTTAACAAGGGAGGAGATCATAATAGGGGAAGGCATCCTATCCACCATTTTAGGGAATTGATCTTTTGTTAAGTCTACACACTTGAGCATAGCCATCATCAAGATATGAAACACCTCCTTATTCTCCTTGCCATTACCTAAGTTTGACCTAGAGGAATTTGAAATCTCCTCTTCAACCTCCTCCATACCTCCCATTGCCAAGTTAATAGTTTTCTCCTTCAATCTTCTTTTGTGGCAGACCGAATCCTCGGAGTCTGAGTCCACCTCCTACAAGGCTCCCTCCCTTAACTTCCTCTTAGCCTAAGACTTAGCCAACCTCCTCGACCTCCTCATTCCACCTCTCTCCTCATCCTTTGACTCTGTCTACATTTTCTCCTTATCTTTTCTTGTAGTTCTCTTTGTTATTTTTCTATTTTTATTTCCAGTTGTAAACATTTTTAAATTTTGTTCAATTTTGATTGTTGTGATCTCTAATGAAATAATCTAAATTGTTGCCATGGATTATTCTTCCATTTTCATATTCTCGTGCTATTCATAGATGATGAATGGCAATGCCACCCACATGAAAGAGATGCTCTTCTTGCTCTCAAGAACCACTTAAATCCTATAGATCTATTGCATTCATGGAAAGGTTCTAACTACTGTGAATGGAGGGGAGTAGAGAATGTGAATGATTATTGGGGTAGCCCATTTAATGATAGACTTGCTAGAGAGTTGTTCCATTTAAAATAGCTGGATCATCTAGATCTAAGCTTCAATTATTTGAGTGGCATTCTTCCTAAAGGTATGTCTAACAAAAAAAACTTTCATATTTTATATTTTAAGCTTTCCATTACTTTAATTTGAGTAGATTTTGTTGTTGTTTAACATTTAGGTCTATTTTCCCTAAAAGAATTGAGACATCTAGATTTGAGCTTCAATTATTTTAAAGGTGAATTACCAAATTAGTTGGCCTCCTTGCACAACTAATTAGCTTATTTCAACTTGTGTAAATAATAAAACATGCAGAGAAATGGAACAAAGGACAAAATAAACAAGATGGAAGACAATAACACAAGCATTTATCGTGGTTCACCACAACTATTGCTATGTCCACACTCAAATTGGAAATCATTGTATTAATCAATAACCAATGCATAGTGCGTGATAGTCTATCTCTATTTATACTTTTACATATAGCCTTCAAGTGAAGAGCCACAAAAGATTAACAATCACAATGACCATTGGACTTCATATCCCAACCATTTGCTCCTTGAAGGCCAACCAACGAATCATGCCTAGAGATTCCCTACATTTCAATTTCAAATCTCAATTAAACCTTGAGAAGATCTCATAGTTGCTAGACTCTATTCTAGCAGACTCTGGATGAGTCTTCTCCACATTAAATCAAACTCAAAAATATCTTCTCCATTTTTTGCAAGATACATTTCTTTTTCCTCAAAAGAATTCATAACATTCTTTACTTTCCTAAAAATATTTTGTGCACCCATTTTCTTGAGTCTCTTCATAAAATCATTTAACTCTATGATATTATGCTCCTCATACATGCTCTCCATATGTAGTTGGTCTTCAAGAAGCAAGCATAGCTAGAGGATAGCCAAATGATATGTTGTACATTTTCTTATCTTCTCTACAAGTTTTGATATGTGTAAAGTCATATAATCAATAGCTGCACCTTTAATATTATATTTTTTAATCCCCCCATGTCATAAGTCTCTATCCATTCTTGAGCTATTAGAAAATTGATAGTACTTTATTCATTATTTGACCAAGTTGAATTCCTTTTGTCTAATTGTTTATTGCACATAGGTTGTGTAGAGTGTTTTGTCACTTTATACCTACCATCACATGGAAAATTGTGGGATGGAAATGTTTGCAGAGGAGTTGGAAAGGAGTTACCCAAAGTTTTATGGTAGACCAGTGTGTGTTGATGTGTAGCAAAGAACATAGGAATGTGAGGAATATTCCTATTGTGGGTTGATTCATTGACATTTCCAATCATGTCTATGTTTCCAATTTAGGATACATATGATTCTCACTATGGTCTGTAGACTATGGGACAATACCTTGCATCTCGTGTGCTTCCTCATCATCATGGGGGCCAATATTAATTGAATTTGAATCCCCAAACTAGCATCTAAACAATAGTGTTTCTGGCTTATTAGTTGACCTCCTGTGGCTATCCTCAATCTTGAAATTTTCCCCAGGGTAAATTTTTCAACTTGTATTTTGTGTCAATGATGGAGAATGTGATGGGCTATAGTTTAGAGGTCCAAATAATCCAAAACTATTATTGTTAACAATTCCTTTGCTAACATCTACAAATACTTGTGATAGATTTTCTGGTGAGAAACAACATAGATGTTGAGTTTGAGCATGTTAATTGCAATGGTGGAAGAGTATAGCATGCATGTCCATGAGAGACTAGGGACACTCATTCTCCACATGTTATGTAAGCCTCTTTTCAGAACTCCTTACCATTGTATATAAAGAGTCTCCATCGTGGCTATGAGCCATGTCCTTCAGCTGTGTAGAGATTTGAATTACCTCATCAAATAGACCTCCATTTTTTCCAAATAAATTGCCACTTTCACCAAACATACTACTCGTTGGAATTTTCTATGGGGTGTTGTACATAAGTTCATTTTGCTACTAAATCTCTTGTGTTGCATCTCTATCAATTTCTTATAATCTCTAAGTGTGTAATACCTACCCCTAGTTTACTTTTCATGTTGGATTGCCAGAATCTTTTAGGCCAGTTTTATGATTATATTTTATGATTAGTGGTACTTGGTTATTGGATTTCATTAGATGTTATTTCATACTTAGTTGATTTATGTGATGAGTTACTTTGTATTAGTTATTTCATGTTTTCATAATTATTTTGATGATGATATATGTATGTTCATTTAGTGATTTTTAGTTATCTCATGATGATAGTTAGATGTGTGATTTATATGTAGTTTCTATGAATACTTACCCCATACTTGCATGTGTATGGTGTACTTGTATGTTTTACCTTATGTTTGACATTCTTGATGTTGTTGAGGGAGGGAGTCATAGTCACTTGCTAGTTAGGATCTACAAAATGCACCACTTCTCACCACTTCCTATTTAGTTTACATTTATATGTATGTGTACATGCTTGGATTTTATGCAAATTGTAAGTATCAGGCATTGACTTCCCTAAATTGCTAGAATAAGCATGGCCTATCACAGTATCTCAATGGTAAAAGAGGGGAGATAATTCTTGAGTCCAAATCCTAAACCTATGCTAATTTTCCTAGAAAGTAGGACAAGTATCTGGGTTATTTACCCTTCTAAATTTTTCAAGTGATGCAAATTTGTGATTTTGACCCTAGAGTTTGATTTTGTGCTTTCTTTCAGTTGAGTTTTTGGATTTAGTTTTGTGGGTTTTTTGTGATTTTTAGTTATAACTAAATCAAATTAAAAGATAATTTAATGATTAGATTTAATAAAAAAATTATAAAGAAAATCCAATATTTAATTATATTTAATTAATTAAGAATTTAAATATATCAAAGAATTAAATTTAAAGATATAGTTAAAGTTCTAATTTTGCATATTTATAATTATTTAATTTAAAAATAATTTATTTAGGAGTTTCATTTTAACAATAAACTCTGAATAATATTATTAGTTAAATTAATGAATATATTACTAAAAAATGTCTCGCGACTTAATAAGAGAGAGAGAGAAGAAATTAATTTAATAAAGTTATTTTAATTAAATTGCAAAAAGTTTGCACATGAAAGTTAAAATATAATAAATAATTAAGAAGAAGGTTTTTCGTGATTGCAAAACTGAATCCCTAATTAGGGAAAGCTCTTTATTTATGGAATTAGAGCTCGTTTCTCCATACTGAGATTTGGAGGAGCCAATTTCTAAGAAGAGGGTTTTTGAAAGAAGGATAAATCACTTGTGAGCTCTGTGAATTCATTGTTTTAGCATCAGATCTAGGTAGGATCTTGTGCATTTTGCGTAGTAGTTTTTGTTCTTTGAATTTTCTATCTTCTCTGTGTTTGTGGATTTGTTTTCATAATTAAATTGAGTTGAAACCCTTATATGTCAATTTATCATTCTTCAACTAAGAAATATCTATATATGAATTGAAAATTAAAAACCCTCATTTTGTTAATTTTAGAGAATTGAAAATTAGAAATCCTCATCGGCCACCATGCAATCAGACTGCTAAGCATTGTGCGACCATAATTGCTACAACAACCTATGACTATGTACAATAGCACATGATTGCTTGTGTAGTTGAGACCATGAGAGCCCAAGGGTCATGATCGCAGGTCTGACAAAAAATCTTTTCACATTGTTCTTTTTTTTAGATTTTGTTTCATGTAATTTAATTCTTATTAAATTTAACTTATTAAATTTTTTAATATAGTTTGTGTTGTTAAATATTAATTAACATAATTACTATTAAGTAGTATTAACTATTAATTAATATTAAATATTATTAATAATTATTAATAATATTTATTATATTATTAAATTAATAATAATTTTTCCAACTTCATTAAGGACAATGATTTGATTGATAATGTTTTAGGAAATGGGATGTTCACTTGGACAAATAGGAGACAAGGTTTCCTGCAAATTGCTGAAAGGTTAGACAGATATTTTTTGTCCTAGAGTTAGAAGTTGTTTCAGCTTGATGTATCTTTAGAAGTGTTACCGTTTACTGGATCTAATCATTATCTAGTTTTCCTAAATATTTATGTTGGTCTCTTAGTCCATAAGTCCACATTTTCTTTCAAATTCTAGAACATGTGGTTTAGACATCCACACTTCTTGCCATTACTCAAGCAGTGGTGGATTAGGGCACCATTTGTGGAAGCGTCTAAAATGTTTTAGTTTTATTAAAAAAATTCTGCATGTTAAAAGAAATATCAAGAGTTGGAACAAGCATGTGTTCAATGACATCTTCACACAAAAGGATAAAGTGGCTTAACAATTAGAGAAGATTCATCATCATATTATTCGGTATGGTTTGGACTAGGATCATTTTGTTAAACAAAAGGTGTTGCAAACTAAATGTGAAGAGCTTTGTGGGAGAGAGGACACATTTTGGAGACAAAGTCAAGAGAAATATAGCTTAAGGATGGTGATAAAAACACTAAGTTCTTCCATATGTCACTAAAACAAAGGTGGGCAACTAATCATATATTCCAAATTGAGCATTATGAGTCTAGTTTACTCTTGAAGGGGCCTAGTTAATTTTTTTTTAAACCTTTACCTCAAGGCCCTCAACCATCTCCTTAGCTGGAAGAAGATTTACTATCAGTCATTCCTTAATTGGTCACCCCTCAAGATAATGTAGAATTAGTGAAACCATTCACATTAGCAAAAATTAAGGAGGCAATTTTCAATATGCTTGCGGACAAGGCCCCAAGACCGGATGGGTACACTAATATTTTCTTTCAAAGATGTTGGGATTTTAGTGGTTTTGAGTTTCTTGTAGCAATGGAAGAATATAGGAATCATGGTTTTATTATCAAGAATTTTAACACCACCAATATTGCTTTGATTCCCAAGTCTTCATCCCCTAAGAGATTTGTAGATTTTACACCAATCTCTTTGTGCAACATGGTTTACAAATTCTTCACCAAAGAAATCTATCTTAGGCTCTAAAAGCTTTTTCCCAAAATAATTTCTTCAAAGCAAGGAGGATTTGTGCTAGGGAAGGAGATAATGGAAGGTGCCTTAGTTGCTCATGAGGTTCTTCATTTGGTAAATACACATCAAATACCATCCTTTGTAGTCAAATTAGAAATGATGAAGGCTTATGATAAAGTTAACTAGAACTTCCTCATTAAAGTGCTTCTAAAATTTTTCTTTTCTTCTAAATGTTACAAATGGATCAAGGCATGTGGATTAGGGGCTTCATTCTTAGTAATTATAAATGGGGTTCCTTCAAGTTTCTTCTCTTCCTTCCAACAAATGAGACAAGGAGATCCGATCTCATCGTCACTTTTTATTATTATGACTGAAACATTCAACATATTGATCTCTTCTAAACATGCTCTAAATTAGTGGAGGGGGATATAAATACCAAGATCTACAATTTTAGTCACTCACTCCCTCTTTGTAGATGATACTCTCCTATTTTTCCATCCAATAGTGCAAAAGGTAGAATTATGAAAAAGGTCTTGGATTTGTACACTTCAATATCAGGATAAAGCATTAGTGCCCCTGAGTGTAAACTATACATCTTCTTTACAAATGCAATTATTTCTTCTAAGATAGTTCAGATTTTGGGGTTTCAACAAGATCTTCCTTCATTTTACTTGGGAATTTCCTTTTTTTAGGTACAAACGAAACTATGCACTAGAAGACCATTGTGGATACGATAAAAAATAAAATTTCTGCCTGGAAAGTTAGGTGGCTATCTTTGTTAGGTAGAATTCTCAAGTAGTCAAACCTATTATTTCAGCTATATGAAACTATTTCATATTTGTTCTTCATGCTCCACCAATAGTTATTAAACAAATTAGGCAGATCATTACCAATTTCTTATGGAGCAGCATTATGTCAGGGTAGAGGAAAATCCCTTTAATGTCTCTCCAAGAGATGGCCTTAGATAAACATTGTAGTGGGGAGGGTCTTCATGATCTTTCTCTTAGAAACAAAGCATATGGAGGAAAATTGATTTTTCTGATGATGAAGAAATCAAATAACATATGGTGCAGGATTATGTAATAAAAATACCTGGACTCTATGGATCCCACTCATATCATCTCTACTACTTCTCTACCCAAAGGCTCTAAGATATGGAATTTTATGGCTGCCTCTAGATAAATTGTTGGTGATTAGATATCCTAGGAAATTAACAATGGGTGAAGGGCATAAGATTCATGGAATGACTTCCCCCCTCTAGTAAGTATTCCTAAATTTCCTGATTCAATCCATGTTTTCAAATCCTCTTGGGGGGATAAGCTGTGTCACTATATAGATCATGTGGATCTAGTGTCACATTGGGTCACTTGGAAGGAGCCTAGTATTCTTCCTATTTTTGATTTTTATGCTAACCTTTTCAAGGATATTTTAAACAAGAGGAAGGTATTTTATCAAGAAAATGAGGATTTAGTTTTTTTGGCTGCTACATTTGATGGTAATTATTCAATTAAGGCTGGGTACATGGCTCTTAGTAGAGTATTGGATTCTAGAATCAAAAGTAGGGAATTCTCATTTTGCTAGAATGATTGCACATAACCTAAAGCCAAATGTTTCTCTTGCCTAGCCCTTCAAAAGAGACCATTCACTAATGATAGCCTAGAAAAATTCATAATTTCTTAGAAGTTTAGATGTCTCCTTTGCAAACAAGCTCTTGAAGATGCAGATCATGTGTTTCTTCAATGTGAGTTTGCCCAAGAATGCTAGAAATTTGTTCTTAATAAGTTAAATTTTGTTATGCCACTCCCTAATACCCTTTGGGATTTTTTTGAATCTTGGCCTTCATTTTATACTAAATCTCTCCTTGCATATATCTACATATGTTCTCCATCTCTAATCATTTTGTCATTATGGTGGTAGAGAAACAAGTGCATCTTTAGGCAATCCCCTTCCACAATGGATGTTGTGAAGATTACTATTGAAAAGTCTATAGTAGAACTAGTTTTAGCCAATATTAAGAATAATTCCTTACATATCCTATTCTCTAATTGGTATGATGCTACAATCAAGGAGTGGAAATATATTTCTCTCCCAACTTTCCTTACTTTTAATAGGGCATCAAGAGGACTCGATAGGACAAAGGTTAAATGGTCCCTACTAGAACATGGAGTTTTTAAGGTTAATTTTGATGGAGCCTCACACAAGAACCTGAGTAAGACATGCATTAGGGTTTTCTTGAGAAATAATCTTGGAGTTCCTATTGCCTTATATTCATCTTCCATCCATCAGGGTATGAATAATGTGGTTGAAGCTTCAGCATTATTACAGGGGTTAGTGATTACTAGTTCTTTGGGATGCACTTGTATCCATGTTGAAGGGGATTTCATGATTTCTATTCATGCCTATATTAACAAAAAAATTGTTAACAAAAACTTGGCCTATATTCATAAGCAAATTTGGAGGCTTGTTGACTCCTTTGATTCATGTACAATTCCTCATATATACCAGAAAGGTAATTCAACTACTAATCATCTTTCTAATCTGGGTTGTGATGATATTTTGATTGTGGACTATGACATGGATAAGGTACTTTATCTACATCCCACATTGGTGGACATCATATTTGAGGAGCAACCTAGGATTTGATTTTGTCAATTTCTTATATTATTCGTTTAGTTAGTATGAAGTTTGGGGAAGTGCAATCTATCCTTTAACTTCATACTCAAATTGTATTTGTATATATCTTTTTAGTAATGGGGTCGAGAAGCAGGGTTTTCTTCCTAGTTCTTTCCTTGTTGAGCCTTTGAACTAGGTTTTATGTTTATATATATATATATATATATATATATAGATATATATAGTAGCTTCATCTACTTTTCTTTAAAATTTATTATTATTATTATTATTATTATTAAGTAATAATAATATTATTTTATTATTGATTTGATAATTATTATAATAATAATTTAATAAGTTATTATATAATTTTAATAATGTTTATAAAAATAAATAAATATTATTTTAAGTTTAAATTTTATGAGATTTGGAATTTGAGTATTGATTTAAATCAACAGGGAATAATTGTGTTATTTAATTTTTCTTTAAATCTATAATTGATTTAATTGAATAATTATTCATTTGGTAAAAGGAAATTCATAAAATTTATTAAATCTAAGACTTATAATGAAATGGAAACATGAATCATGTTTGTAAATCATAATAATTTGTTTTTCAAAACCTAACAAAATCTATGAAACTACACTACTATGTTGTATGATTTCTTTTGTGTTGGGTTTGAGGTTGACTTAGAGTGTTGACCAGGTTTGGATGTCTACCAAAGGCTGAGAGTTACAATTTTGGTGATGTCATGATGATGTTATGTATATGATCTTTTATATGTGACCATGCTGATGTGTCATGTTTTCTATGATGAGATTATATCAGTTGTTTGTGAATGGTTTCCAAGTGCTTGTATAGAACTAAGGTGAATGGTGTGATTTTTTCTAATGTAACCTTTGAGTTTTTGATTAGTTGTCTTTTGATGCTTTCCAGTTGCTTGTATAGAACTGAGGTGATTATTGTGATTGGTATTTAGGTGCTTGCCAGTTGCTTGCAAAGGACTGAGGTGAATATTGTGTTTTTATCTATAGGTGCTTTCTAGTTGCTTGTAAAGGACTGAGGTGAAAATTATGATTTTCTGAGTTATACTTTTTATGAGCCTAGGGTACGTAATCTATGTGTATGTTAAAAAGTGGCTTACAATGGAGGCTGGAGCCCTAAGTGGCCACCTAGATAACCCATTGTAAGTTGTTTTGATAAGTGATAAGATTATTAAATGAGAGTAAAATGAATTAATAAGAGTCATTATATTTCCTTGCCCATGCCTTGAGTGCTAGTACAGGCTAGGATGGGAGTAGAGAGGATGCTTGGTTGTGACCTTGCTTTTTTAGTATGCCTTGTCTATATGAAAGGATACTAGTGTCACATAGAGACACTAGGGGGCCAAAGTCTAGAGAGGTTATTAGGGTGACCTTAGAGTTGGCTCATGCGATGACACTTGCCCACTTGCATAGTAGATTTCCAATGTTTCATTCTTGTCTTTAGGTTTAGATGATACTTGTATCTTGGTACCTTTGAGATAGTTTTCTTACAAGTGTTTCCTTGACTTAGATGTTGGTTATGATTTGTGGTTTGATTTCCATTTGGGACTTGAGTTTAGCTCCTCAACACGGTGGGAGTGAGCCAATTAGGTTTCACGAGGTTGGGTGGTAGTGCATTTTTCTAATACAATTAAGATCTAACTATTGGATGTCATTTTTGGATGTACCTATGTAGTTATACCTTTCTTTCTGATCTTGTGTTTTTTGATGGATGGTTATACTCTGTTGTATTGTATTTGATTTCAGAGATCTTATGAGATGATGTATTTGATTGATGATGCCTATTCTTTGAGTTTTTCATACCCTGTGACTTGTACAAGGGATGATTATACATTTTGATTATTACCAAGTGGCATCCTATAATTGCATATTATTTAAATGGATTTGTACTTATGATTATTCTTCGATGTGGATTTTTTATGTATCGAATTTAATTTTAACTAAACTTAAATGTGATTCAATGTCATGGGACCCTGAAGAGATGTAATCTATTTTGATGGTTGTATGTATGTGAGTAAATGCTTCCACTATATTTTATCTATTGTTGTTAAGTTGTTACCTTTAAAAAATAATAATGAAATTTTAGGTTAATTTCTTTTGGGTTCTCTGGTAGGGTGTTACATCTCGCATCAAAGTCCAAGTTTCTATATTGGGAGCTCTAGGTATATTGGAATGCCATCAGTTGACAACTAGTGAAACTGAAATGAAACTTAAACAGTGTTAAATCTAACTTTTACAACTTGAACACTTGAAAAATTAAAACTTTTATACTTGAAACATAGAAAAAGGCAAAAATCTTGATTTGTATTTTAGACATATTTCCTTATGATTGTGCTTTATGGTAGTATGCCTATTGAAAATAATTGATCAATTGTATATTGTCTTTGATAGTACACAAAATGTCATATCTTTATTAGTTAGTGTCTATCAAGCTCACTCAGGCAATGAAGATAGTTTCTTATGTCTACCAAGCATTCAAGTGTTTCCCAAGTTTAGAACATAGTGTCTACCAAGTTCACTCAGGCAAAAAAGAAGTTCTCAGAAGTTCAATCTTGATCGAGAATACTTGGTTAACAAATGCAAATTGGCATGGAACTAGTGTTAACCAAAGGAAGTTTATGAAGTTGTAGTGTTAACTAAGTTCACTTGGTTAACATAGGAAAATCATTTATGAGTTAGTGTCTACCACAATGTGTTAGCTAGCGAAGGATTTTCTTATTTTAACATATTGAGTTTAACGGATTTTTTTGTAGGTTCTAGCTAACTAAAGAGATGAATATTAATTTTTTTAAATTTTATTCAAACTGACTTCACAATTAATATGATATAAGTATAAGATCAAGTTGAGGGATTGAATGTGTAAGAGTGTGTGAAGATAAGAAGATTCTGAGAGGAAGAAAATTGGATGGATAAGTAGAGTATCCTTGTTGGGATGAAAAGATTTATTTGATCAAGAAGGATTGAGTATTCAAGCCAAAATTGAGATTTGAAATTAGCAGAGATAGTTGTTTTAGCAATCAGGTCAATTCATTGCTACTCTCTAACCATTGTAGTAGTGAATCAAATCTCTTAATAGAGTTAGCCTAACAACTTTTTATAAATCCTCTAATAAGGTGGCATTTCTAGATTCAAGTGTCTAAAGACCTCTAACAAGGCCACTCCTAATAGGTTGATTAAATCCTTAAATAGGGTCACACCTAATAGTGTGTTTTGTAACCTTTAATAGGGTTGGCTCCTAATAAGGCTCACTTCAGAAGAATGAAAATTAGTAACTAGTTACAATCGGTGGTTTTTCCCAAATTGGGTTTTCACATTAAATCTTGGTGTCACTTGTGTTCATGCTATTTATTTTTTGTATCATGCTTATTATCTTAAGATCTTAATTTTTATTAAATTTACCTAGTTACAATTTATATTATAGTGCTTTCTGAGTAACAATAAATTGCTAGTGTAAACCATGTGCCTTCGTGTTAACCAAGTCTCAATAGAATTCAGTTCTAGCAGAGTTTATGGTTTGATTTGTATTGAAATCTAAGGGATCTAAGATTTATTTTTGTGGTAATTGATTCACCCTCCTTGCTCAATTACTCCTCTTATATTTCCAACAATTGGAATTAGAGTTTTCGATGCTTGTAGAGATTGTTTCAAAGACCTAAGCTAAAGGGGATTGAGTTGTAAAAGTGGGCACTATTACCTTAACTCCTCTACCTTTTCCTAGGTAGGTTGTAGTGTGGAAGACTACTGTTTGAGGAATTGGATCTAATTTGATAGGTCTTTTGATCCAATCCTTAGTCATTTTGATGACATGCCTGGCCCTATGATTAATATCTGAGTTATCTTCCTTATCAATCTCAACATTCATAATGGGTCGATCACCAATCTTGTCCCTATTGAATAATGGATCAAGGATATCCTTAGTATCCTATTGAATAGTCTTCAAAGGAACCTTTATCTTCAAGGCACTACTCCCCAAAAAGAGAGTCATCCTACAATAATCCCTTATACAGATATCAAAGTCATTTCTAGTGAGGCTGGAAATAGTCACCAACTTGATAGAGAAGTTGGATATTATAGGGCTTAGAAAGGTAAAGGCAAGAGGAAGAGAACTTCTCCCCAACAAGTCGAGCTAGAAGAGAAACCATATCAAGCACCACCATAGCATAGGGTAGAAAATGTACAAGAGTTAGAAAATGTTGAAGCTACACAAACCCAAGACAATCCTCAAGTACCACCAACTAAACAAGGGCAAGGAGAAGCTAAAATGGAAGTACAAGAAGTGTCTCCACTACAACAAGAGGTACAAGCTCCCCATCCACTCCTAAGAGAAGGAAGATCAAGATTTTAGTCAAAAGGAGACAAAAGGTGATTAGGAGAGTTATTCCCTTCCCATTGTGAAGGTTATCCCAGAAGAAGTGGAAGAGTTACATAAAATTGATGATTGGATAGAGAAGATTGTGGATGGCAATAAAGTAATGGAAACATTACATGCAAAGATTCATAAGCTTAAGGATCAAACCCAAGAGAAAATTTTGGAGGTAGAGAAACATTATAATGATGCATGCTTAGATATTTTAAGATGATTCAAGTTACAAATTAATGAAGATGGAAGAATTTGTTGGAAAATTTTGGAAGACTTTTTAAAAGCTTCTAATGATGATAATATTAGACAAGCATTCATAACTAAAGAAGCATTATTAGACTTGGATGTTGAACTAGGAGATTTTGTGAAGACTCGCATCAAGGTTGGAAACTAGAGGAAGAAAGTGAAGGAAAAGTATTAAGCCTTAGATTTTCTAGATTCAGTTCAAGTTACCAAGATTATTGAGAAATTCAAGAGCAAATACCTAGACATAGCTCTAGTATGAAGGAGAACAAAACCCATAAGCTAGAATTTTAGTTTTGATACTTGGTGAAATCTTGCATTTTTTGAACCTATTTCTAAGGTGTGCTGAATTATTTTGAATAATTTAGAGGTGTGTTGATATTTAATTGCTAGTTCTAAATTTAGAGCTTTCCATGCATCAAAAACATATTTTGATGGCAATTTAACTCCTACAAAGACCTAGTGAACATGGAGCTTCTATTTTTGGCACTTTGAAAGACTCCTACATCATCTAATGTATTTCTTCTTCTTATTTTCTCATGGTTTCTTTATTTTAAGACATGTAAAGGATCCATTTAATTATATAAATATGAATGGATTCCTACTAAGCACTAGTTAGAGAGTTAGGTTGCACATAAATAGATTTATTTTATTAGTTTAGAAACATATGTTTGCATAATGATATCTCTCAATCTCAACAAAAAATTGAGGAGAATATTTCTTACAAATTGAGGAATGTAATATGTATTCTAGACCATTATTTTGTTGCAATAATATATGCTTTTGGTACTTGCATTTGGATTATAGTGATTCTTTCCTAAGTGTGTTATATTTTGTGAATGTATGTGAACATGAAGTGTAATTGAGCTAATAGTTTTATTGTGTTATTTTTATTGTGCAATCTTTTAATTATACTATTTTCTATAGGTCTACAAATTTCAGTGACATACTTAGTTCAAGAAGGGATCACCCTTATTGTTCTTGTATAGCTTTTTGTCTCACATGAGCACACTTTCCATGGCCTTGTGATTTGATGAAAAGTGAAACATCTTATGGTTACTGAATTCCCATCAAAAATTGGATCAATGGAATTAAAGAAGAATTGCTCCTACTTTTATTAGCTACCTACTAATCTTTTTGAAGGCTTAACTTGCAGATGTGTTGTTTCCATAGCTTATGTCAGTTAGGAAGTTACTTTACATTTTATATTCTTCAACTTTTTGTTACCCTATCTTCGTTATTTTCTTTTACAAACACTTGGTTAATTTAGGAATTCATATAGTTGCATTTTTAGATTCCATTCATTAAAAATAGAAAAATAGAAAAATATATTTCATTTTGTGTGTTTTATTCTTTTGAGATAGCAAGTAGATTCTACATCTTTTCTGAATTGTTCAAACCAAAAAAGGCCTCCCTATGAAAAAATACATTTATCTTCAACTGAGTGGATTCTAGTACATTACAAGATTTCCTTGAACCATTGAGTTGATCCTAGATTAATTTTTCAGGAGAGGAGTTCGAAAGGATTCTTGTCATTTAGCATCATGCAAAATGACAACTCAACAACGTCTAAAATACATCTAGTCATAGGACCAAATACAAAGTGATAGTGCATGTGTACAAAATGTGAATGGTTTGTATACCCCATATTAAATTTATTACAAATTCCTTAATTAGAGAAATTGATTTAATAGAGCATACATTCATCCATGAGAAATATTTCCAATGTTAAATATCCCCAGGAAAGGACAAGTCAAGAAAAACAGGCACATAGAAAAAAGGAGTGTGAAAGGGATCAACCAACTCAAGGGTTAGTATGATCATAATGTAATATTTATAGTATTATGTCAAAATTAAATATCATCATCTCTCAAATACAATAGAAATACAATTACAATGGAGGAAACACGTGGAAGATTTACAAAGAAGAGTCTTTATGGGTTTGCATCATGAAGACTAAAAAGAATATATAGCTAAAAATTTTAATTATCCTAAGAAAGTAACACAAAAGAGAATTTATGAATTGTAGCACATGCACACCATAACATGTACAACAAAATATAGAGGAAAAGAGATACAAAAAGAAGAATGTGCATGACATTTTAAATTCCTCTAAATAAATCTAAATAAAATAGTCAACATGTAGCACATCACAATGGAAGAACATAAGAATAAGAAAACACATGAAATCCATGGCATGAGAGTATCTAGTAAAGCATATCACATGTACCCCTATTTAGGCCCATGGTGTTTAGAAAGGCAGGAAACTTGTAGGAGGAGCAACATCAAGAACATCAGATTAAACAATAGCTAGTTCCAAATAAAGACCCTACTATGAAGATAGGTCACTTTCTTTTTCACTAGGAGTAATAGATTATTGTTTAGAAATAATATATGGTAAATCATTCTCAATATCAATAGTCTCATATATGTCATCAGAATCACTATCATTAATATGGTTGATAGAATCAAGAATATCATCACCAAGAGTATCTTTTTCATCTAGAGTAATTGTATAGAATCTAATATACGAAGAGTATCGTCATGTTTTTACATATTTATTTTATTTAAATTTACTTCCTTCATAAGCTCAAGCATGGATTGGTCAAAGGTAAGATAAGGATGAGGAGGGGTATGTGCAAGATCATGGTGTGCCAAAAAGTGGCAATATGAAAAAAGTAGAGTTTGAAGACGTCTAAAAGTACTTCAAAATCTGCTCTGACTTTTTTTCACCTATCTAGGTACCAAACCTGGAAGGTAAGGCCGAGCCTTATCAGATATCCGATTTGATAACGGATATCTGATCTCATATCAGATATTCGATAATTAGTAAAATAATATTATAACAATATATTATATTATAATAATATAATATAATATTTTATATTATAATATATAGTAATGTAATATAATATATATAAAATATAATAAAAACAATATTAAATATAATATAAAATATAATATAATGTAATCTATTATATATAAAATATAATATTATAATAAAAATGTAAGATATTATATGTTAGCATTTATATATAATATTGCATATTGGATATCCAATACCTGTGCACAACATAAAATAAAAACACAGACCTGCGAGCCTATTATTACATTATTTGGGGCTAGTTTTTTGCAAGGGCGATTGGATATACTATTAAATATCGAATATCAGATATTAAGGCATGTTTTTTTCTTTTCAACTCCTTTTTAACTTAAATTCAATAGATTTTAGGATGATTTTGTTTGTTTTAGTTGAATCTAGAGTTTTTTGAAAAAAAAAATGTTTAAATTAATGTCTTTTTAATATATATTACATTTTGCAATTCAATAGGAATGGCTAATCAGAATGATGACACTAAGGTAGGGAATAATATTCCTTGTAACCCCCATCAAATGATCTAGTACCCCCACAAAATTGTCCACCAAATGATCCTATACCCCCTCAAAACCCTCCTCGAATCGAGGATTTTATAAATGAAAATCTCACCGAGTTGAGAGGTTTGCATAGAACATATAATACTATACCCGCATTGGCTCCTATGTTATCCACATTAAACACCATAGTGGATAACATTAAAACCCTTACAAACCAACAAAATGTCACTCTTCATTGGCATGATGAAATGCATAAGATGTTTGATGATGGTTTGGATTATGATGAGATTACGGCCCTCAACATAAGCAAAGATGATTTGGCTAGCCTTTTTGCAAACCCAAAAATGGGTTTACCAATTGACCCAAAAAAATCCAAACTATCAATTAAATGGTGCACAAATGATGCCATATGTGAAAATTTTTTGGATCATTGGTGGATGGTCTTTGGTATCCCTCCACATGGCAATTTAGATATACAATTTTATTTCCTTATAAAATTATATGCAAAATTTTTGTTGAAACTTAAAGTGAACTATTGGAGCATGAAGCCCAACATGGGTGTAGGACTAGGAGCTCCTCAGGATAGACCCTCTTCCCAGCAGAAGAAAGCTGGCACCTTTTCCCACCCACTGATATTTCCCCCCCTCCTCGAGTGCAACATCTAGATATTATGATAGAGGCTAGCTCTCAGACCATCAGAGCCATTCATAGGCTGAGTAGCCTAATGATATCTCAGGCTAGGTTAGTCCTACCTCCTCATGTTGATGATATTGGTGCCAGTTCATCATTGGCTAGCTCATCACACGTTTGTGTGCCTCACACTTGCATTATGTGCAAGAATATTTGCCTAGGTCCCATAGGTGATCTTCTTGAGTATCATTTTGTATTAGATGAGAATACACCAAACACACATGCAGATGCTACAGACCCTAATGCAAGAGAGGAGGGGAATGTAGAGGCATGGACTCCTCCAGTGTCAGTACATGTATTTTTTTTTGTTATGACGTATGCAATTTAAAGTTAATTTTTATAATAGAGTAATTTTAATTTTTAAGCAATATTGACTTTTATATGTATGTGATCTTCATTCATGTTTAGTTGATGACCGAGGAGGAGCTCAGATAGATTGATGATGCCACGCTCTCAGACATTTCGTTTGGCCTTGAGACATCTATGGTACATTATGTTGTGTTCACATTTTTTATTCTATTTGATATTGTAGCATATATGGTTGTTAATCTTTCTTTTATCTTGCAAGTAGCACCTGTCCTAGGGGGATAAAGTGTGGGGGGTGAGCCAGCATGCATTGAAAAAGGAAAGGTAATTAGGTACTTTCTATTTGATTAAATATCGATGCATTCTTGTAAAATGTTTGTGTTAATCCCATTTAATTACATTCTTTATTCTATATAGGGCATGGCTACTGGCGATGAGCCTATACAAATTACGCATCATAGACCATCAGGGATTTCCATTCGCACTAAGAGCCCCATTGTATGTATAAGTATCATTTATTTTTTATTATACTTATCTTCATAAATAAATTCAAAAGTGATTTCCATGATATTAACAACTACTATTTTGTATGTCATAGGAGACTCCTAGTGCACATGAGGTCCGACGAGAGAGTTATGTAGATTTGATGATGTGGCCACTCACTCTTGAGGAGGAGCCTACAATAGTAAGTTGTATTTTGAATTAATGATTAAATATATTATAAATTTAGCATGCTATGAATTGTAATGTTATAGTTTAAATTGTAGATTCATTTGACAAATGTATTTGAACATATACAACCCACAATCAAAGAGGTACCAGCATTTTCAAGGGCATACGAGAGGACTCCTGATCGGTATAGGAGGTTGAAAAGAGAGATATTTATATGAAATTTTGATAGTATAAATATCCATTACAAAAAATATCATTATGCATTTGATTAATTCAATGTTAGATACATAGAATCATATAAATTTAGTAGTCTAACTTTAAGTTTTCCCTTTTTGTTTATGTAGGAGGCATCTGATCCACCTAGTGCAATGAAGAGGTTGCATTTTCATCATCCACCAGCACCCTAGGATAGTATAGTTGTTTTGGGATGCATCATGAGACATTTTGAGATGGCATATGCCATATTGTATACAGAAACATTGATATTATACACATTCTGATGGTATGATCAGCAACATTTTGTAGATGGATCTATGTATTTTGATATATATTTGAGTACTTTGTCTATGGATACATGATCTTTGATATATATTTGTGTAAAAATTTTTCTATGGATAGATGTATTTTGATATATATTTTTTTCATTTATGTGCACAATGATATACATATTAATTTAGTATCTAGTATTGTTCAATTTATTGTGCATCATGTGTATTATTCATGTTTATGGAATATAATTAATTTTGATTGTGTTTGTTATATTTGATTCAAATGCAATAATTTTTTAATAACATTTTAAAAACTCTTACTATCAAATTTGGATGCAATGTATAATTTGAAGTGCTATCATGACATAAACACACTTGTTAACATCCTAAAGAAGGTTCAGATAACCCCAAATCTGATTTTAAACTCCACCTTCAACCTTGAAACTAACTCTTGGCTTCAAATCTAATCCCAACACAGTTAAGGATGCCACTCCTCAACCATGGATTCTATTCCCAACCACCAAGTCATTCATAGATTCATAATCTTTGATAACTAGCACTTCACTTTGTTACTATCCTCATGCTACAACTTTTCAATTTCAACATAACTTAAAAATATCTCAACTTAAGAGACTTGATTGGATAGTTCATCGATAGCCCTCATGAGCTTTGAGTTATTTAAGGCCTTAGCATCACCGTCTTTTAGCATTCAATAGTTCAATAATAACCCTCATGAGCTCTGAGTTATGACCCTCAAAATATCAACCTCAAAATGCACTTAGAGCACCTTGGAGACTCCTCAGTACGGGGTGGCTGCAGACGATGGATGGTCTCCATGGCCAAAAATAGGGTTCCACTAAGGTTAACCCACCCACCCAAAGCTAATGGCACTAACAATTTGATTCCAAGATCAGTGATTTCAAAGTTATGTTGCGGTGCACCTATGAACTAAGGCACACTGTGAGTTTTGACATCGAGTGCACCTATGAACTGAGGACCCCTAGGGACATATTAGAATTAATCTTATGGGTCAAAAGGGTTCATAGGGTGACCTATGACCCCCTTCAACCCATTACATGATGACATATGTCCGCAGGGGTCTGAGGACCCCTAGGGACATATTAGAATCATTCTTGTGGGTCAAAAGGGGTCATAGGTCAACCTATGACCCCCTTTAACCCATTCAATGATGAAATATGTCCCTAGGGGTCCTAGGAACCCTAGGGACATATTAGAATCATTCTTATGAGTCCAAGGGCATCATTGGTTGACCTATGACCCCCTTCGACCCATTACATGATGACATATGTCGGACCCCTAGGGGCATATTAGAATGCTTCATGTGGGTCAAAGGGGGTCATAAGTTGACCTATGACCCCCTTCGACCCATTACATGATGACACATGTCCCTAGGGGTCCTAGGACCCCTAGGGACATATTAGAATCATTCTTATGGGTCAAAGGGGGTCATAGGGTGACCTATGACCCCCTTCAACCCATTACATGATGAGATATGTCTCTAGGGGTCCTAAGACCCCTAGAGACATATTAGAATCATTCTTGTAGGTCCAAGGGGTTCATTGGTTGACCTATTACCCCCTTCGACTCAGTACATGATGACATATGTTCCTAGGAGCCCTAGGACCTCTAAAGACATATTAGAATGCTTCATATGGGTCAAGTGGGGTCATAGGTTGACCTATGACCCCCTTCGACCCATTACATGATGACATATGTCCCTAGGGGTCCTAGGACCCCTAGGGACATATTAGAATGCTTCATATGGGTCAAAGGGGGTCATAGGTTGAGCTATGACCCCCTTCGACCCATTGAAAAATGACATATTTCCCTAGGCCTCCTAGGACCCCTAGGGACATATTAGAATCATTCTTGTGGGTCCAAGGGGGTCATAGGTTGACCTATGACCCCCTTTGACCCATTAAATGAGGACATATGTCCCTATGGACATATTACAATCATTTTTGTGGGTCAAAGAGAGTCATAGGTTGACCTATGACCCCCTTCAACCCATTACATTACAACATATTTCCCCAGGGGTCCTACGACCCCTACAGACATATTATAATCATTCTTGTGCATAAAAGGGGGTCTTAGGTTTACCTACGACTTGTTTTGACCCATTACATGATGACATATGTTCCTAGGGGTCCTAGGACCCCTAGGGACATATTAGAATCATTCTTATGGGTCAAAGGGGGTCATAGGTTGACCTATGATCCCCTTCAACCCATTATATGATGACATATGTCCCTGGCAGTCCTAGGACCCCTAAGGACATATTAGAATCATTGTTATTGGTCAAAGGGGGTCATAGGATGACCTATGACCCCCTTCAACCCATTAAATAATGGCATATGTCCCTAGTGGTGCTAGGACCCCTAGGGATATATTAGAATGATTCTTCTAGGTCAAAGGGGCTCATAGGTTAACCTATGACCCCTTTTGACCCCTTTTGACCCATTACATGATGACATATGTCCTTAGGGATCCTAGGACCCCTAAGGACATATTATAATCATTCTTGTGAGTCAAAGGGGGTCATAGATTGACCTATGACCCCCTTTGACCCATTAAAGTACGACATATGTCCCTAGGGGTCCTAGGACCCCTAGGGACATATTAGAATGCTTCATATGGGTCAAAAGGGGTCATAGGTTGATCTATGACCCCTTTCGACCCATTACATGATGACATATGTCCCTAGGGTTCCTAGGACCATTAAGGACATGTTAAAATCATTCTTATGGGTCAAAGGGGGTCATAGGCCCCTTTGACCCATTTCAATATTATATTTAATAATTATATTATATTGTATATTTTAATATAATAATAATATATTATTAGATTATATAGCAATAATAATGATATATGTACTAGATTATAGATTTAATAATAATAACAATATATATTATTATATAGAATAATTTTGTCATATATTACTATTATATATTTAATAATAATAATCATATATATTAGTGTAATGTAATAAATATTATAATATTAATGTTCACAGAGTCATGAATTATATAATTACTTCTAAAATTGTCTAAAGTTATTGTTTTATGTTCATTTCCATTTAAATTTGTTTCCCTCCATATTTAAAATTGAAAAAAACTTGCCTTTTGAAATTTTCCACCAAATAGGCATTGGATGTCACCTAGCCTAATCGAATATCCAATCTAAAATTGGATATCCGATTTGAGATTGGATATCCAATTAGGCTTGGTATTTACCAATCCTGCCTGCTCAACCCAAAAAACATGTTTAAGGAGGGTTTTAGTGACACTCAAACTTCAGGTAGCCATCTAACAATGTTATTTTGATCGAAATTGAATGAAATGAAAAGGGTTTTTTAATATCACTCTCAAGATTCTATCGATATTATTTTTGTCAAATTTTGAGTTCGATAAGTATTTATTAGTTAATTATCGATTAAGATTATTATAAAGTGTTGATTGACATATTGATTGAAAAATAGCTATAACTTTCAAATGGTATAACATTTTTTAAATCTAAAAGTTGCATCACATTCTATGCTTCGCCTAGTATAAGAAAAAAAAATTGGTAAAATTTTCAATTAGTTAAGGTGGTCAAACACTGGAGTTTTTTTTTTCCAAAAATGTTGTGGTAGAAAATTCATATTTAATTATTTATTTGGAATAAAAATGCCAAAAAATATGCGTCACATCCGAGCATGAGTCTAGTTTTTATATCTATAATTATATTTAAAAAAATTATCATTTGATTTTGATTAAGGTGGTCAGACATACACCTACTTTTTTATTTTTTCCCTGAATTTTTTGTAGTACTACATTAAAATCCAAACTTTTGACCAATCAATTTTTTTTTCTCCTGATAAGGCCTACTAGTTTAGAAACTACATTCATTTTCCTATAGATTTTTATTTATGACTTTTTGATATAAAGTCCATAAGCACTTTAAAATTATGTGTCAAGTTGACATAACCCTGATTTGCTAATTTCTCACTGCCACTTAAGGCCATAGTTTGGTACACCATGATCTTGCACATACCTGGAGGTGTATGTGGTAAAGTACTATTTTGAGAAGCACATTGATGGACTCTAGCTTGGTTCTTATGATGAAAATGATAATTGTGATAGTTACATTTAGTTTTACTAGAGATTTTGTTTTGGATGGGATCAATCAACATTAGATCATTTTCTTCTTCTCAAGGAAGAAGGGAAGGAACTATTGTTTGAATATATAATCCACTGATATAACTAGAGCTGAAGGGGTGAATTAGTTATCCAACTAATATCACAAAAAACTAATTAAATAATCTTAACCATATGAGTAATGTAAATTGAAACCACAACAAGATACTCATACACAATAACCCCAAATATGTTAACTAGGGAAAACCCCAATAGGGATGGTACCCACAAGATGATGTACTAACATAAATATCATTTGTTAGAGGATAGACCCTATTGGGATTCTATTACAACATTCAATACACGTGAGCCCCTATTAGATGAGTTTCAATCCCTGTTAGGAGATTCCAACCCTGTTAGGAGTTATGGAAGATAGTTGGACCCATTGACCAAACATCTTTGAGGGAAAGACCAATGAACCCACTATCCAAATGATCTTTGTATTATTCCTTATAGAATAATAGAACTGAATTGAACTTCTTTCCTCTATCTCTACCCTATCAACCAAACTTTTGATCCTTTTGATCTTGTAACTAGATCATGAACTGCACATCTAATAATCCCTTGGATCGCTTACACACATTCAATCAACACTCTACTCCTTTTTGCACTTTGCAAATACAATCCACAATAGATAATTGATACACTTAAAATCAAGGAAAATATCTTTTCTTTATACCATACCTTCATAATAATTCCTTGATTTGGCCTTAAGGCTTTCCCAATTAATTAAAATAAGATATACAATTAATTACAATTATAATAGCACCATCTGCTCATAGTCTATACAAAACTCTACACATACAACTCCAAGTTTAGTACACTCACTAATGTCATCACCTAACTATCCTCTATCACTAGTTGATTATGCATCACCTCATTCTATCTTGGCTGAAAGATATAATGCAAACATCAAAAACTACTAAATAGATGCTCTATTTCTACATTTCTCACAATAAATCAAATATAACTATCGTACATCTTTGATTCTAACTTTATCCTCTTAACCACATCATCAAAACACTCTCAAGGACATGTCTTTAATTTCACATCACTTAACCCATACTCAATTATTGTGCAACATAAGATCTCTAACTATTATTCTTCTAGTCTCTAATAGAAACACTGCTATATTGACATCAATGTCAAACATACTCATGAATGCAACATATCAATACTTTCCAATGCTTAGGATGCCTCCCTAATGTAGTATCATCATCGTTCATGTTAACAATCTCCCCCTTTGGCATTGATGACAACATAGATGAAAAACTATCTAAGTTCCGAGAATACCAAGTAAATTTTTGTTGTTGCTTATTGTTCTCATCTCGTCAAATCCTCTTCATTACTCAAATCTGAGATCCTATGGAACACTGCTATGTTCATCTTCTTCTTCTTCTTTAGACATCAATTTTTCACTTTACACTAAACAATTTACAATACAACAGAATCTTTCTAAATCTCTCTAAAATGATATCTCTCCCCAATTGCTTAGGAGTACTTCTCATGCACATCTTCCTCTATGCCTTAGGAGATGATTTTCATGCCTATCTATCCCCCACTAACATTAGTGTCCAAGGTGTCAATAACAATACCAATTATTAATCAACTACTCAAATGATGAAACAACTCAAGTGTCCAAAGACATTGTTCAATACCATATACCAAATGCCTTGTTCAAGTGTAAAAGTACAAAGTTGTGTCACCTTTCAAGATGACTTATTAGAATGACTAAATTTGAGTATTTCTATCTAATCATAAATTTTATTTGAATATATGATCTAGATAAATTCATTCTACCTAAGTTATATATGGTATTACACTTTTCCAATTGGAAATGTCTATTAAATACATGTTTTATACTAGTTTGTATCCAATTACTAAAGAAATATAATTATTTCAAAAAACTGACATTTCAATCTCTCTTACTCTTTTTTATGATATATTTTTAATAACTTATAAACACCATTTTATAGAGCTCAAAGTCAAGAATAATCTCATATAGAGTTTATAGTGTTTTAATTAGATACAGTAAATAATAATTTAAAAATTCTACAAGCACATATTTTAACACTTGAAAAGGTGCCAATTTTGAGAAAAAAATATTAAATCATATAAAAAAATTTAAAACTTATATGATGTTCTAGAGGAGAGAGTCCTCTTCTAGAATGTATAATTTTTATTCTAGTTAGAATACATTTGTTTTGAAAAATATGGTGGGAGATGAAAACTATCAATTTTAGGTGAGTTGAACTTTGAATGATTATAAAAGTAAAACTATAAGTCTAATTTTTTTCTTTCTGAATGTTCTAGATATATATGTTATCTATAACATACTTTGAGATCAAAGCAAAATAAGTTTATTTCCATATAGTTTTGTGGTCAGAAATAGATCCCTAATGTTCAACAACTAAAACATTATCTATAAAAATAATGAAAATATATTTATTCTTTATCCAAATAATTATTAAAAATTATAATCCTAAACTTGATCAGTTTCTACACATTTCATTTGCTAACTTCATTTTCAAATTCTAAATAATAATACTAGTTTTATATCATTAAAGGTGAACAATTATACTTTTGTTAGCCTTTTCCTTTACAAAAGGGTGACAGAAGTTTGTGCTTTGACCAATCGGCTACTCAAATCATGAACTAGTTTGAGTGTCCAAAGACATTGTTCAATACCATATACCATATACCAAATACCAAGAGTCCTTTATGACTCGATACATACCAGATACTCTCACATTTAGGAAGCATCAATATCCAGTCCAATCAAATAGTAGTGATATGTACCACTCGACTGATGCACTCTTTGCATCACCAACTTAGAAGTAGGTAGGGACATAACCCCAAGCATACATCTTTAGTACTCAAATGTATCTTTAGGCAAAGGCTTTTTCAAGATATTTGCAATCTAATCTTTGGTACTTACATACTCCAATTTGATCTCCTTTTCTACTCCTTTTTCTCTAAGAACATGATATTTAATAGATATATGCTTTGTCTTAGAATGCAATATAGGATTCTTAGACATACTCACTCTACTTGTGTTATCAAAGTAAATGATAATAGGTTCTTCAATCTCAATTCTGATATCCTTCAACATTTTCTTCATCCACATAGCTTGATTATAGTTATTTGCTGCTACAACATTCTCTGCCTCAAGTGTACTTTGTGAAATACAATCTTGCCTCTTGCTTAACCAAGAAACTAGTCTTCCTCCAAGAACTAATGCTCCACCACTGGTGCTCTTTCTATCATCCATACTACCTACCCAATCAGCATTAGTATATGTACATAAAGTGAAATCATTTGATCTGTCATACCAAATTCTATAGGCAGATGTCCCTTTCAAATATCTGAATATTCTCTTTACTACTAGAAAATGATACTCTTTAGAATCAACTTGAAATCTAGCTACTATCCCAACTATATTTGCTAGATATATGGTCTTGTGTGAGTTAGATATTGCAAATGTCCAATCATTGATCGATAGTTCTTTTATTCTACTACAGGTGTCTCATCTTTGGTAGATAACCTATGACTAGTTATCATGGGTATACCAATAGATTTACAACTTTCCAAACCAAACCTTTTCAACAAGTCTTTCAGGTACTTTTTTTGAGATGAATATACTATCATTATTTTGCACAATCTACAATCCTATGAAAAACTTCATTTCTCCTATCATTCTCATTTCAAATTCATTCTTCATATATCTTCAAAAAATTTGTCACTAGTTTCATCATTACCTCCAAAAATGATGGCATTAACAAATATTGCAATGATCAATAAACCATCTTCAATTTCTTTTAGATACAAATTACTACCTACTATACCTTTAGTAAATTCAATATTTTCCAAGTAATTGTCCAACCTTGCACACCAATTTCTTGGTTTTTGCTTCAAACCATAAAGAGCTATCTTTAATATGCATACCATTTATTTGTCTTCTGATATGAAAATACCTTTAGGCTACTCAATATAGACTTCTTCTTCTAGCTCTCCATTCAGAAATGCAAACTTAGCATCCATCTAATAAACCTTGAATTTCATGTTCATTGCATAAGCCATGAACATCACTACTACTTCCATTATTGCTATAGCTATATGTGTTTCCTCAAAATCAATTCCTTGTTGTTGTGAATAACCTTTATAAACAAATCTAGCCTTATTTCTCACAACTTCTCCTTGCTTATTCATCTTACTTCTGAAAACCCATTTTGTTCCTATCACATTCCTGTCCTTTGATCTAGGAACTAATTCCCATGTGTCATTTTTTACTATTTGATCCAAATATTCCTTCATTTCTTAGATCAAATGATTATCCTTGACTATCTCATCTGTCCACTTTGGTTCAACTTGAGATATCAAACATATCTCCTCATTTACTTTGTTCCTTATCACTAGTCTATTGTCTTTACTTCCAATTATCTACTCAAGAGTTTGATTCCCTATTAGATTTCCATTAAGGGTAGGCATTGACATCTTAACTCTTATATCTTCTCTAGGTTTAGATCTCTACTCTTCTGCTTGTTTAAAAATTTGCACATCATTCTACAAGTCATTGTTGGCCTTAAGAAAAACTTGAGCATTCTGTCTAACAATTCTAGAGTTATCCATTTCTTTATTTGAATTATAATCTATCATCTTTTCTTTGGTTCCAAACTTCTCATGAATCCTTACATCTATGCACTCAACTATTGTTTTAGTTTTATAGTTAAAGCATCTATAAGCCTTAGTTTTCAAAGAGTAGCCAAGAAACATATCTTCATCGTTTCTGTGATCAAACTTACCAATGTCATTGTTTCTCTTAATATAGAATTTTCTCCCAAATATTTTGAAATATTTGACTGATGGTAAATTTCCAAACCATAGTTCATAAGGTGTCTTGTCCATACCTTTTATGCTTGGTACTCTATTTAGAGCGTACACTTTTGTATTCATTGCTTCTCTCTAGAATGTTTTAGAAACATCATTCTCAAATAACATCACTCTAGCTGTCTCTACTAAAGATTTATTTCTTCTCTCAATAATCCCATTTTTCTCAGGTGTTCTAGGTGTAGATAGATGTCCTTTGATTCCATTTTCTTTAGAGAGTATGTTAAATTCTCTAGAGATAAATCCTCCTCCTCTATCTCATCTCAGACATTTATCTTAACACCAAGTTCATTCTCAACTCTATTCTTAAATATCTTGATCATATCAAAAGCTTTTGATTTCTCTTTAAGAAATGCTACCTACATCATTCTAGTGAAATCATCAACAAATATCATAAAACACCTTTCACCATAGAATCCTTTGGTTCTTTTAGGAAAACTCAGATCTATGTGAACAATCTCTAGCTTCTCTATGGTAGTGAACTTCTTGCTAGGAAAAAATACAATTCTCTACTTAGCCAAAATACATTCCTTGCAAACAACATTAGTAGGTTTAACAATCTTAGGCAAATATCTCACTAAAAATTTACTACTAACCTTCACAATATTATCAAAGTTTGTGACTAAATCTTCTATGTGACAACCAACTATTGTCAACTTTGTTTACCAAACATATCATCTTAGTACGATTCAACTAAAATACATTACCTTTGGACCTAGTGCTAGTTCCAATCATGTTACCATCTGTATCTTTGATAGTGTAGGTCTTCTCAATAAACTGCAACTAATAACCCTTATCCACCAACTATCCAACACTCAACAAGTTATGTTTCATTCCATCAACAAAATAGACATCATCGATGTTAGCTTTACTATCAAGAGTAATGGATCCAATTCCTATAATATGATAGGCTGCATTGTTACCAACTCTAACAATTCCTCCATCATGATTCTTGAACTTAATAAACTTATTTATATCACCAGTAATGTGATGTGAACAACCACTATTAATTATCCAATTATATTTCCTTCCACTTGGGTAACTAGAGCTCTTCTCTAATTTCTTTGTCAAGATCATCTTTTGTGGTAGCTACAAATCCTCATTCATCGTCACTTTTACTTTGACCTTTTTCATCAGATTCTTCATTCTCATTTGCATATAAATAATTTCTATCTATGTCTCTTCTAGGGTTAAACCTTCCATTATACTTTTTATCTTGTTTATGACATTTAGATGCATAATGACCAAATTCATTACAAGTCCAACATTTAATTATTTTCTTACCATCTTTTTCTCTTCTCACAAGAATGGCTATTCCTTCCTCAATCTTCTTGTTCTCATCAACTCTATTGCTACCAAAAAAACCTCCACGGGTGCTTGCACTCCTTGTCAAATTAGGTTGAATGTTTAGGGCACTAAATATTGTTTTGACTCTTGCAAGTTCACCAAACTATCTTAGATCTTCTTCTATCAATTCTAATCTACCAAGAAAAGTTTCCTTGGTGAAATCCTTAGTGCAAGGCATCACTAGCTGCATCATTTGAGCTATTAGCTTAAATGGTGGTGATAAATTTTTCAAAAGTCTTCCATATGAATTCATCATCATCTTTGGCTCCACCATGAGATTGAATTCCTGCAACCATTTCTAATATTCTACCAATATAATTTCTTATAGATTCATCTTCCATCATCTTAGCATCTTGATATGCACATATCCAACTTTGTGACCTCATTCTTTTAGCATGATCATCACCTTCAAAAGTAGATTCTAGTGCTTTCCAAATTTCATGAGATGTTTCAAGTGACTTTACCTAACTGTATTCACTCTCTAGAAGGGATTATAATAGAGCCTCTCTTTCCCTCATGTCACACATGAATAGATATCTTTCTTCCTTACTACAATCTTTTATCTTTGATTCTTCAATAATTTTCTTCTTTCCCTTTATCATGATCCAATATCATGGACCAATGCATAATAGATGAGTCTTCATCTTTGTCTTCCAGATTTCATAGTTGGCCCCATCAAATCTAGGACTATCTTTCTAAAAATATTCTCCATCAATCTCCTAAAGTTGTTAAGCTTATCCTTCAAGGACCTGATGCTCTAATACCAATTGTTAGAATATATAATCCACTGATACAACTAAGAGAGAGGGGGGGTGCAACAATTATCTAACTAATATGAAAAATAACAACTTTAAACAATCTTAACCATATGAGTAATGTAAAATAAAACCACAACAAAATACTCATACATAATAACACTAGCTATGTTAAATAGGGAAACCCTTGATTAGTGGGAAAACCCTAGTGGGGATGATGACCACAAGATGATGTACTAATATAAATATTCTTTGTTAGGAGTCTATTACAATATTCAGTACATGTGAGTCCCTATTAGGAGACTTTGAATCCTTGTTAGGAGTTGTACTAACCCTATTAGGAGTTGTGGAAGATAGCTCCAGACCCACTTCCCAAATAGCTTCCAAGGCAAGACCAATGAACTGATTGTCCAAATGATATTTATATTATTCCTTACAAAATAATAGAACTAAATTGAAATTCCTTCCTCTATCTTTGTCCTATCAACTAGACTTTTTATCCTTCTAATATTGTAACCAAATCATGAACTATGCATCCAATAATCCCTTGGATTGCTTACACATATTCAATCAACATTTTGCTCCTTTTTGTACTTCACAAGTACAGTGCACAATAGATACTCGATACACTTAAAATCAAGGGAAATATATTTCCTTTATACCATACCTTCATAATAATTCCTTGACTTTGCCTTAAGGATTTTCTAATTAATTAAAATAAGATTATAATTAATTACAATTACAATAGCATTGTCAGCTCATAGCCTATACAAAACTTTACATGTGTGTATCCAAGTCTTGCGCACTCACTGACCTCATAACCTAACTATCCTCTATCATTGGTTAACTGTGTATCACGTCATTATAAATTGGCTCAAATATATAATGCAAACATTAGAAACTACCAAAGAGATGCTTTTTCTAAGGCTTCACATAGTAAATCAAACACAACTATCATATATCTTCAACTCTGACTTCCTCCTCTTAACCATGTCATCAAGACACTCTTAGAAACATGTCCTTAACTGCACATCACTTAACCCTTACTCAGTTACTATAGATCTCTGACTATTATTCTTCTAGTCTCTAATAGAAGCACTGTTATGTTGACATCAATGAAAAAAATAGTCATGAATGTAACATACCAATACTCTCCAATGCTTAGTATACTCCCCCAATGTAATATCATTAGCATTCATTCTAACAACTACACCATAGTGAGAGATGACCAGAAGAAGATTGAAATACAAGAAATAAGAGGTAGAACATAATAATATATAGGAGGTATAGGTGGTGTATGAAATACTCCACATCTAGGATCATCCTTAGGTTTTCTAAGTTCACAAATATTTTGAACCTTGTAGGATTGATATGATCAAAATAGATAGTTAGAACATATTTTGAGTTGGTTGAGACATAGAATTCTAAAAAAAATCAAGGTCATCCAACTCTCAAGTTATAAGAGGTTGATAAAGAGTATGGTTAACCTATATATTTCCTCCCTTTTATGGAAATTTAACACTTTTTAATAGGAGAAACCACAAGTTTGATCAAAATTTAAAATGAACAGAATGGCAGTATCTTTTTTTTAACAAGTAACTTTGGCAAGAAATGAATGGAACTACAGGAAGGATAAAGGAAACCATTTCAATTTTGAATCACTACATTTGATTTATCATAAAAATATTCTTGGAACTATTTATAAAAATATTTTCTTTAGTTATCAGATCCACCATACAAGTAATGTTAATCCCAAATAGTATTGAGAGAGTGGGTGAATCAGTATAAATTATCCAACCAGTCTACTATGTAATCACACCGAATATTTGACATACTAGTTTCTCAACTATTAACACAATGATGAAATAAGTAACATTGAAACATAGAAGTTTACACAAAAATGCATACATTAAAGACATGCAAATTCTTGTATGTGGAAACCCTCAATGAGAGGATGAAACTCCTCCAAAAATATGACTTACACTTTTTTTGGATGAGGAAATTACTCCAAAAATGTGCAAGATGAATGTTTGGCCCAAAAAAATTGATAGAAAGTACTCACATAGTTTCGATAGAAAGTAAATGTTTTCTATAGAAACTAACTAAACCCAAAGAAGTCCGCCTAAATAGTTTCAATAGAAACTAACTAAAAATAGTTTATATCAAAACTATTAATTTTTTTTCATAAAATGTTAATTTCTATCGAAACTAGTAAAGTAGATGGCTTTTAAAAAGTCTATAATCTTTTCATTTGTTTTCATGGCTTCTAGACTCTATTTCTAGGTTCAAATAGAGCACTGAAGAGATGTCATTTTGCTTGACACACATGCTCAGAATTAGCTTTCTAATGACTATAGATTTGATACATTTTGTTTTTAATGTTAACTGAAGAGAGGTTCATTAAAAGGAAAAAAACCTCTATATTGGAAACTCATAAAAAATAGTCAATAAGACATTAAAATTTTTGAAAAAAAATATAGTCTCCGTATTTGAGTCCTATTTCAATCAAAAAAAGAAATTTTGAAATAGGATAAGTATATAATAATATACATGTGTTAAAAGCGATGTATGTCCAAATTACTATTAGGTCAACTTTAAACTCTGATAAAATATGAAATACTAAGGATAAACACATCATATCACTTCCATGGTTTTAGTGTGGATGTTATCAAACTAAATTCAAAAGAATCACATTGATATCTATTATAGAAAAAGAGTTATGTGTGTCAAAAACTATGTCACATTTTAGAAATCAAGTTTTTGATAACGTAGAAATTTTAGTGGGAGAAAAAATCATTCACTGCAATCAATTAAAATAATAATTTAATAAATATATTTAGAAACTACTCATAAAATCCTTAAAGATTCTAATTTACTTCGTCTTCAAATTCCAAATCATTAAGTGACAATTTGAATTTGAATATGAAAGTTTTCTTGGAAATTCACAATTCAATGTCAATTTAAGCCAAAAAGTGTAACCCATTATTGTGGGTCCACCATGACATCAAGTATGTCTAAGAATCTTTTTTTGAGAGAGAAAGTTGTAGAGAAAGAGATTAGAATGGAGTATATTAGTACAAAGGAGTAGATAAAAGATATATTCAGAAAGCCTTTATTGAAGGATACATTTGAGTACCTAAGAGATATGCTTAGGGTTATGCCCCTTCCTACTATGAATAGTTGATGCAAAGATTACATCAGTCCAATGATACATAGCACTATTAGTTGTCCAAACTAGATGCTTGATGCTTCCTCTATAGCGGAATATCTTTGATTGACATGAGTTATGAAGGACTTGTGGTAAGTAATATTTAACATTGTCTTTTAACACTTGATCTTGTTGAATATCTTTTGTAGCATATTGACATAAAGATGTCTTTATCATTGATGTCAATGGGGGAGGAGACGTACATGAAAACATCTCATTATACACTGAAATGGGGGAGAAGATGTACATGAAAAACATCCTATGGAGAAAGTATTGATTTCAATAAGGGAAGATAATCAATAAGAAAGTACCACATTGATGGAGAGTCATTCTTGATTTTTAGATATGATTAATGAAGAGGATTTAAAAATAAAGAGTACAATTGAGCAGTTGCAATATGTTTGGTATTCAAGGAACTTAGTTGTTTTTCATCTATGTTGCCATTAATATCAAAGGGGGAGATTGTTAGCACAAATTTTGATAACATTCCTATGGAGGAGTATCCTAGCATTATTGGAGCATTGGAGATATTTTTAGTATGATTATATGTTGCATTCATGGTAGTGTTTGTCATTGATGTCAACATATTGGTTATTTTTTGAAGAGTAGCAAAGCAATAGACAAAGTTTGAGGTCACAAGATTCAAGGATTGAAGATGTGGTTATGCACAGTTATGGAATGTTCTATGGAGTGTCCTAATTATATGGTTAAGTGTGCATGCAGAAATATGAAGACAATTGAGAGTTATTTAAGATTTCTTGAAGATAGTACTTTGGCATAGTTCCTAAGAAGCAGTTCTAGTAATTGGATTACATATCTTAATAGAGATAGAATATGGTTAAGTGCAGTCACACATAGGAAGAATACATCATAAAGATGGGGTGATTGATCATGTTAAGTTTGAGGTTGCACATGTGAACAATTGTGAAGTCTGTGAGCTGACAATGTTATCTAATTATGAAAAGATGTAATCTAACATGTATTAATTGTAATTATAAATTGAAAAATCCTCAATGATGACTCAATAATTAGTTTGAAGATTTTTATAAAGTAAAGATTTTTTTCCTTTGTTGTAGAGGTTTATGATTGTGTATCAAGTGTGGATTTGTGAGCTTGTGATTAAGTGAAGAAAGTGAGAATCAATCTAAGGGATTATATGTGATGAGTGTATGTGAATTAGATGTAAGATCTAGTGAACCTGATATTGAGATCATAAAAGTGTTTTGTGTGGATAAGGAATAAAGAGATAATAAGATATTGTATTTGGAAAAGAGATTGTAGTTGGATAGTTATTTATTTATATTATTTTGTGAAGGATAGTAGTAAGATCAATTGGATAGTGAGTTCAGCGATCTTTCCCTTGAAGCTGTTTAGACAATGGATCCTTCTTTCTTCCACAACACCTAATAGAGTTAGAATCTCCTCATATGGATTCAAGGTTTCTTAATAAGGACTAATATGTATTGAATGCATTTCATTGACTCACAATAGGGTCCATCCTCATACAAGGAACTTATATGTTAGTACATTATTTTTTGGGTACAATCCCCACCAAAGTTTTTACTCTTATCAATGGTTTCCCTAATTAAAAAATCTAGTGTTATTGTGTATGGTGATCTTTCTATGGTTGTTGCACTTATTGATTACATGTTTTAAATTTAATAAGGGTGATAAAAATTATTTTGAGTGGATGATTGATCCACCTCCCACCTCTTTGTTATCTTGGTGCCCTATGGTCTCTTTAATAACAACATGAGCATGATCTCTTATAACTTTGGAGTGATTTGGAATGTTTTTAAGTATGTTGCATCCAGTTGTCTATGAATTTATGCTTTGTATTCTGGTCTACATTCCTCCATAATTATAAACATTTGTTTAAGGTTTTGATGATATCTTGATAGATGTGATATTACTTCAATTCAATTTTTCATGTGGTATAAAAGTGATAAGGTTCAAAATTTATTTCTAATAGTTTCTCCATGACTAAATAGGTGCTTTAGGATGTCCACTACTTGTCAGCATAATGTATTTTGCATTATGATTTTGGGAGAAGCTTAAGGATTGATTGTAATGTTTGGTTTTCATTTAACATCAATTTACATTGTACCTATGTCAACTTATCAAAGTAAAATGTGTGAATTATTTTTAGAGCTGACTCAATTTTGAATGAAGTGTATAAACAAGAACTGAAGTATGTTTGAATTGGTATATATATGATACATCTTTTTTGGAAAAATGAGATGATATTTGATAGATATGTTGAGTCAAATATTGCAAACTAGGATCAATTTTGAAGTGCAAAGTAATCAATCAAAATCTAATGAAATCTACAAAATTTGTTTACTAAGGTTTCATAGAATTATACTTCATTCATATGAGATGCAATTGCAATAATTTAAACTTTTGATGTAGTACCCAAGTACCTATTCATAGTAATGCATTCTATAGAAGGAAAACATGTAGAAAACTATAGATTTAATAAACATATTTTGAAACTTTCATATCTTCCATTAACCAACCTCCTACATCTTTTTGCAACTTCTCAAATAACTAAAAATTCTCTAAATTCAAAAGAAATAGAAAATTACCCTTTTTGGTAGATTTTAAAAAATCTTCAATTTTTCCAATTTAGGTAACCTTTGAAATAAATTCCTAAAAAGCTGAAAATAAAATTGGACTTTTCTTAAACTATGACAACTTGACCTGCCAACTAATCTTTGAATTTGGAAATATCCATTTGAAGTTATTACAAAATAAACTCTAAAAAACACACAAAGATTATGACAACTGAATTTTGGGGGTCTAAATGGATTTTCTAGGACCTGAAAAATAAATTCTTCTAGACACAATGGAGCTAAGATGAATATTTAGGCCATCAAACTCCCACTTACAAAACCACTATAAAATTTTGAGAGAAAACCTAGGTCTAAGTCAAAAGTTTGACTCCCAAAAGTTGATGCATCATTCTCCCCTTCTTGAAAGAAACGTAGCTTCTTTAGGTGGTTATTGGTGAATTGCTCCAATTTTTTTGGTTCTAACTACATTATTGCACACTCAAATAACCATGTACTCTCTACATTATTTCCCACTCAAATAACCATGTACTCTCTATTTCAAGTAACCCATACCACTATATCAAGTATCTGTTATGTTGGCAATGCCTTGTGGAGGTAGTCTACTTCTTAAGAATTTTGGCAATCTTTTCCTTCTTCTTATTGGGAAGGTGATGTTTCCAATCCACTTCTTGTACATCATCTATGTTTGGCACATCTCCATGGAATGTGTATAGATTAGAAATGTTATAAACAAGGGAGATGACAAGATTTTCTGGTAAGCCAACCTCATAAACATTATCATTGATGTTTTTGATGATTTTGCAAGGCCTAATCTTGTTATACTTCAATTTACAATATGTGTCTATAAGAAACTATTCATGGTTCAACTAAACCATCACCAAGTCACCTGTAGAAAATATTTGTTTTCTCTAAGTAGCATTTGCACCAATTTTGTACTAGCATTACTATCCTATAACTTTTGTTTGACATTTTGTTGGAGCTGGTGAAGGTGTCTAGCAAAAGTAACTCCATCATCACTAATTCTATTCCCCAATGGAAGTGACACAAGATCTAGGACACCTTGAGGGTTATGACCATGGACAGTTTGAAATAGAGATTTTCTAGTGATCTATTAACAAAACTATTTACACAAATTATGCTTAGGGAAATGCCAAGTCTCACTATTTAAGCTTCTCACACACAATGTAGTGTACTAGATTTCCCAAGCTTTGATTGACTACCTCTATTTGTCCATCAGTTTGATGATGCTAGGCACTACTATACTATAATTTTGTTCCTAACTTTCGCAAGAGAGTCCTCCAAAAATGACTCAAGAACTTAGCTTCTCTATTAGGGGTAATGGTATTTGGAAGATCATGTAAGCAGACAACTTCTGAGAAGAATAGTTCTACTATTCTAGTTACATCATTACTCTTTTTACAAGAAATAAAGTGGAAATTTTTTTAAAATTAATCAACAACCACAAAAATAGAATCATTACCTCATTGAGTGTGTGGAAGACCCAATACAAAATCTATGCCCAAGTCAATCCATGGTTCAATGGGTACTGGTAAAGGCATGTATAATCCTGTATTCTATGAATGTCCTTTAGCCACTTGAAAGATTATGCACCTTATCACATATTTAGTGATGTCCCTCTTTATCTTTGGCCAATAATACTTATGTTCAACTAAGTTTATTTTTCTATCCTTTCCAAACTATCCAACTAGTCTACCATTATGAATTTTTCTGATAATGTTTTTCCTACATGGATCCACCTGGTATACGTAGTTGTTTACCTTTAAGGAGGTAACAATCCTACATAAAATAGTTAACTTTCACATGATCCAACTTACCGAAAGATGAAGCCTTTAGCTATTCTACAATTTCCTAGAAATCATCATCAGTTTCATACAAGTCCTTAATAGCATCAAAACTAGTGACTTAAATTTCCATTATGGTTAATAGTGTAGCACACTTGCTCAAGGCATCAGAAACCTGATTTTTTTTTCTAGACTTATGTTTTAGAACAAAGGTATATCCATGTAAGAAAGATACCCACTTGGCATGTCTACTATTCAACTTCTTTTGTGTGTTGAGATATTTTTGAGCAATATAATTAGTAAATAGCACAAACTTGTGTGGGACAAGATAGTGGCTCTAGTGTCTTAATGCTTGAACAATTGTATAAAACTCCAAATCATAGGTAGAATAATTCTTTCTCAATTCAAACAATTTCTCACTAAAGAAGGCTACAAGCTTACTTGCTTGGCTAAGAACATCACCTATCCCAACATGTGAAGCATTACACTCCACTTCAAAAAATATCTCAAAATTTGGAAGTGTCAATATAGGAGCTTTTGTTACGTTTTTCTTCAAGAATTTAAAACTCTCCTCAGCATCTATTGTCCATGTGAATTCCCTTCCTTTACTATAGTCTATTATGGGTGCTACAATACTACTAAAATTTTGCATAAACTTTGTGTAGAAATTTTCCAACCCATGAAAACTTCTTACTCTTGTTATACTAGAATGACTAGGCCATTCTAAGATTTCTTTTACCTTTTTTGGATTCATTAGAATGCCAACTTGAGAAATGAAAAAGCCTAGAAAGGTCAAACTAGTTTGCATGAACCTACACTTCTTCAAGTTTTCCAAGAGATTCTCCTTCCCTAATATATTCAAGATTATCCCTGGGTGTTTTAAGTGGTCTTCCTTGCATCTACTATAGATCATCATATCATCAAAATAAACTACAACAAACATACCAATGTAAGGTCATAGCATAGTATTCATCAACTGTATAAATGTGCTAGGTGCATTAGAAATCCAAAAAGGCATAACCATCCATTATAAAAGCCATCTCTTGTCTTAAATGTTGTCTTCCATTCATCCCCCTCTCAGATGTGGATTTGGTCATAGCAACTTCAGAGATCAATCTTGCTGAAATACTTAGTGCCCACTAATTCATTTATTATGTCCTCTATCTGAGGAATAGGAAATTGGTATTTAATGGTAATCTTATTAATTTTTTTTCTATTAGTGCATATCCTCCATATGCCATCCTTCTTTGGAGCCAAAAATGTGGGTACTGCACATGGACTCATGCTTTCTCTGACCAGACCCTTTTGGATCAATTATGTCACTTTTTTATTTAGCTCTCCATGTTGTGTTAGATTCAACCAATATGCTACTTGATTAGGTAGACATGATCTAGGAATAAGATCAATGTGATGTTGAATATCTCTTTGTGGTGAGAGACCATCAGGTATTTCATTAGGAACAACATTAGAAAAATCATGCAACACCTTCATTACTTTAGGTGGAATCTATTGAAGTTGATGAAAGATCAACCCCATAGCTCCTAAGAATCACCTACATCTAAACACTCGTCACAGAAGAGAGAAGCAAAAAGCTATGGAGGTTAGAATTGCTAGATCCATAGATGAGACATTATTGATGAGAAGAAAAAGGCATTGACATTATCAAAAGTGAATGAATAAATTATAAAGAGATCTATCCTTATAAAAGGAGATTAAAACTCTAATAGGGTAAAACCTAGGTTGGATGATAATAATTAATAAAAAGAATTAATTATTATAAGTCTAAAGTTTATCCAAAGTAAAATAGAGATAATAAGTGACTTAATAATTAAATCCAAATGATTTAATTAATAAGGTAATATCTTATTACTCTACCAACCCCCATTATGATAAACTTAGGGAGTACATAAAAACCTAGAAACTGTTGTTGAAAGAAAATTGGACCCCAACAACAAGGCCTAATGAGGTATACAAGCACAACAAATATCTATAAAGAGGAGAAATAGAGAAAACCACATAGGGAAAAACCTACTCCAAAAAGAGATGGAAAGAATGTTCTCGAAGATAGAAACAAAAGATGATCATGAAGAACACCATTGAAGCATGAAGTTGCAAACACTGCCAATCTACTGATCTAAAGAACCTCCATTGTATAGAACATGACTCGAGGTAGAGAAGACTAAGTTTGAAGAGCTAATCAATCAAAGATGGAAAGTAACTTCTATTAGAGTAAATAATTATTATTTACTCTTTTTCTTATGTTTACTTAGGTTAATGCATTTATTTATTAGTTGTAGTCCAGGAGCTATTGACAACATGGGAGTTTGTTCCTATCTAAGTCATACTTATCGTCTCACCTTGATCAAGGATATCTCACCTTTTGTGGACGTATGCTTAGTTTCCATTCTTATCTCCTAGACTTTTTTGCACTTTCTGAGTTTTTTCTACAAGCTTCCTAGAGGCCTTTATAAATAGGCTCTCCCTTTGCATTTTTGTACAATAATTTCATTTGTCATCGTTGCAATATAATTTCTCTTTGACAAGTTATTTGCATGTAGGTGATCTTGGCATGCTATGAATTTGGCTTTCATGAAATTATACATGGTATTAGAGCCTCCCTAGTGCTTCTTGGTCTAAAGGATTTTTGAAGCCACAATTCAAAGACACAAACCCTAGCTTGTTTGTGATTTTTTTCTTCAATCAGCAGGAAGTGCATTTTTTTGAGGCAAATTTTTTTTTTTTAAAGTTTTGTATTTATATTTTTTTTGTGAAAATTTTGTGTGTGTGTGTGTGTGTGTGTGTGTGTGTGTGTGTGTGTGTGTGTGTGTGTGTGTGTGTGTGTGTGTGTGTGTGTGTGTGTGTGTGTGTGTGTGTTTAACAATTTTTTTACAAAAAAGTGTAAATCTACCATGTTCGTGACACCTATTTTTACTCGATGATACTAGTGGCACCGCCCTAATCAGCCACCACCACCATGGAGCACAACCCACCTACCACCTGGCCACCACTACTCAGACTAACATCATCATCTTGATGTCCAACATTAGCATTCTGGCAGCTAAATTTTTTTTTCTAGTGACAGGCTGTTGACGATGGTACAATCATCAAATTTTTTTCCATCTGTGTCAAATTTTTTGCCATGTCTGTAATTTTCCAGTGAGCCTATCTTTTGGAGTAGTAGTTGGTTTTTTGGCCATAACTTGAGCATACAAAGGTTTTTTTCCAATCCAAAAGGAGTGCAAAAAATCTGGTTCAAAGATGGAGATGTTGGTTTCATTTTGTTTTGAGTTTTTTTGAGGTTTCATTTTTGGCATTGAAGTAGAGGCTTCTATTTACTTCTTCTCTGCATCTAGAATCCAGGTTCTTTTCTTAGTTTTTATGCTTTCTATAGTTGTTTCTTTGGTATTTTAGGGATATGATTATTAGCTATGGGGGGAGGCATTTTCTTTTCTATAATTTAATTTAGAACAAGACCCTTCTACTTCCATCTTCTTCTCTCAATGTCAGATCCTTTTGTGACCTGGCTCATGCCACACAACTATCACACTTGAAAAGCACAAAGGACTAGACTTCTCATGTCACAAGGTCTATTGTCATGTCTAGATGAGAACTAACCTATTTTGCAATTCCCTTTTGAGGTTCTTCAACATAGAAACAAAATGGATGAGGCCATGGAATTGATTGAACTAAACATTTCAAATAGTCTACTATTTCACTTGGATGGTTTGACCACTCCACAAGCTTATTGGACCAAATTTCAGACATTGTTTGGCATAGTGAATGAGTTCTAGGCACTTTAGCTTGATGCAAAGTTGACTTCATTTTCACCAACCAACTTTCCCACCATTGGAGACTTCTTGCTAAAGTTAAAATCTATCTGTGCAATTTTACAAGGATGTGAGAAAAACAAAACAAACAATGAGTGTATCTTTTTTATACTCTCAAATTTGTAAGGACAGTATTAGATCTTCTCTTCCACTTTCTACTCCACTATGGATGCCTTGGATAATAGACATCAGATGCTTTCTTTTGAGACATTTTTTGATCGGTTGACATGGGAATAGTCCAAGATCACTCAGATGGATTCACTTATAGGTTCATAGTCATAGGCATTGCTTGCAAGGGATACACAAGAGTAGAAGCCAAAGCAGATATTTGATTCATCTTCTTAGCACTCTACTGGTTCATCATCTTCTAAGAAGGAGAAAATTAAGACTAAGACTCCTACCTATTCCTATTATTAGAAGGGATCTCATGATGAGTTACATTATTTTCAGAAAGAGGTTTGATGGCTATGAGAAATAGATTTTTGATTTGCAAGCTCTCCTTTAGAAGAACACTATTTACTCTCCATCCTCTCCATCCTCTCCTACCTCACAAGGATCTTCTTTTTAGGCTTCTTCCACCTCTTTGACATCTTCACTAGATCTTGGAAAGGGTCATGCATTACAAGCTTTCATTGCATCTCCTTCATAGGTTCCTTGGATACTGGATTCAAGTGCTTCTCACCATATGACATCTTCTCAAGGTATCTTCTCCACTATTGAGGCTTCTCCCATTCCTCATATTTTCATGGGGAATAACAATACCCTACTAGTTTGTGGAAAAGGTTTAGTTTACATCCAAGATGGTATATTCAATGATGTATTGTATGTTCTACCTCTATTTGCAAACCTTCTCTTGATTTCCCAAACTACACGTAGTGGATCAGGGAAGACAGTTGAGTTCACTGCTAATTTAGTCTTCATTTAGGATTGTGCAAAATTAGGTCTTATTCTTATAGGGATAGTTAATCCTTCCACTCATCTCTATACCTTCTCACACTTTGGTCCACCATCTCCATTGTTAGAGCACACTACTTCTCTTTCGCAGAGGCATCATGTGGTGCAATTAGGATACTTGAATGTTTGTATTGTTCTTGAGATCCCTATTTTTACTACCACACCACATCTAGTTGAGATCTTTTCTCTTTAGTACGATTCTTCTTCTACTCTACCTGATCCTCCAACTCCATTCATTGAGTTTCCAGGTACACCTATTTTGGATTCTACAATGAAAATTCATGACAGTGTCATCACACTTGCCTTGGGGATTCCCTTTTAGGATCCTCATATTTTCTCCTTTGAGAATTAGCTAGGCCTTCCAATTTTCCATCTCATCCAAGGGTTCCCTTGTTTCCTTCCCTTGTTTACTTTGCATTGGAGTTTCATTGGTTTGATTCTTTCTCTAGGGGATCCATTATTCTAGGGGGGCTTTGGCATCTTTTCTCTCTCATGGGGGGGTTGGTTGTACTTATGGTTTTGAAAAAGTCTCTTGAGCCATTTCTAGTGATAGTTGTCCATAGGGGGTCTTGTTGAGGCCATCCTTCCTTTTTTTGTAGCATGTTTGTTCTTACCTCTTTTTCTTACCTGGCCTTGTTGTTGGAACCCATTCTGCATTTCATCTTAACTATTGTGAGCTTAAGTGAATTTCCCTAAGTTGCACTTAAGGGGGGTAATTAGAGTAAATAATTATTATTTATGCTTTTACATAAGTTTACTTAGGTTAATGAATTTATTTATTAGTTGTAGTCTAGGAGTTTTTGACAACATGGGAGTTTGTTCCTATCTAAGTCATACTTATCCTCTCACCTTGATCGAGGATATCCCACCTTTTGTGGACATATTCTTACTTGTCATTCTTATCTCCTAGCACTTTTTAGCACTTTCTAAGCTTGTTCTACAAGCTTCCTAGAGGCCTTTATAAATAGGCTCTCCCTTTGTATTATTGTACAACAATTTCATTTCTCATTGTTGCAATATAATTTCTCTTTGTTACTTAAAGCCCTTGTTCCTTCTTTGATTTCTCTTTGGTAGGTTATTTGCATGCACGTGATCTTGACACACTATGAAGTTGTCTTTAATCAACTTCTACATCTTCATGGCCTCCAAAAATAGGAATGAAAGAATGTCTATATGGTAAATGATCCATCTCATTGAAATGCATAGGTATCTAGCCATTGCAATCGACTAGTACATAGGATCAAATATTGAAGACATAGCTCAGTTCATTGAACCAAGAAAGCAATAAATAGAACCAACATAACCCCCTATAATACTGAGAGGTAAGAGATAAACATTGAAACTCAATGCAATATCTCCTGGAGAAATAAGAAGCAAGAACATCAAAAGTGCAAAAGAAGTGCAAACACCTATAATGGCATGTGTCATCAACACATCATGAGGCTAATGTCATGGAAGGAACACTCACTTGATAAAAGAAGATGGAAAATATGGCCAACATTAAACCCCCCAAGGCACTTTATAATCTAGTGCAAGTATAAAAAAACACAAAGATGTGCAAGATCTCAAAATGCAATAGAGTGGCACTTTAGCTCAACGCATTAGCAAAAATATCACAAAATGATGTCAACAAAGATCAAAAAGAGACATAAGTCTAAAAAAATAGATAGTACAACCCATGAAAAATCATTTTAAAAGACATAATTGGTCCTCACACCTCAAAAAAACTAAGATATCCATTAGAATGCAAAAAAATAAAAAAATTGAATGGGATGTGCTTGGAGTAGAATCTGGAAAATATAATGTCTTGAGATATGTCTTCGGGAGTGAAAAATAGAACTTCTAACTTTGACAGCCAATATAGGGCACCAAATAGCAGAAAAAATCCAAAAAAACAACACCATCATGATAGGCTCAGAATCATCTTTTTGGCACTTCTTTCGGATCAAAAATCAGAGTTTGGATGAGCATGTTATGGCCCAAAAACCACATCTATATAAAAAAAAGTGCAAGAAAAGAAAAAAAAAAAAATTACTACCTCAAGATATGTGCAAAAATGTCTCAAAAAGAGTGTCCAATAGTACCAAAAATTCCATTGAAAAGCATGCCAGTTCCATACCAAAATTATCTTGATTTGTGTGCCCAAAAATCTCGATTTACATGCACAAAAATCTTGATTTTTGTAAAAAAAAATTCAAAATTGTTACCTTAGGAAATGTGCCAAAATCTCAGTTTTTGAATTTTTTTTAAATTACTAGCTTGAGAAATGTGCCAAAAATTAGAAAATCTTAGCCTCGTGAAATGATCCTAATCTAGAAGCAATATTTTTTAGCCTCAATTTCCAACTATGTCCAAATTAGACAAATTTTGTATCAAAATAGGGGTTCTTGGGCATTTTGAACTCAACGATGATGTCCATTTGGGCTCAAAGTGACTTGAAATTGAGTAACTCCCTAGATTTAATACAAAATAACTCTAAAAAATGAAACTCTCTAAAAGGAAAAGCATAGATCTAAAAGCCAAGACAAACTTCTCATAAACAGAACAAGGGCATGAAGATCTAGAGCTCTGATACCATGTTCAAGTTGATGAAAGATCAACCCCATAGGTTCCAAGAATCACCTACATGCAAACACCTATCACAGAAGAGAGAAGCAAAAACCTATGGAGGCTGAAATTGCAAGATCCATAGATGAGACATTCTTGATGAGCAAAAAGGGAGATTGCTATTATCAAAAGTTAATGAATATATTACAAAGAGATCAATCCTTACAAAAGGACATCAAAACCCTAATAGGATAAAACCTAGGTTGCATGATAATAATTAATAAAAGAATTAATTATTATATGTCTAAAGTTTAGCTTAAGTAAAATAGAGATAATAAGTGCCTTAATAATTAAATCATAATGATTTAATTAACAAGGCAATATCTTATTAGTCCAAAAACATCAAGTTTTCTTTTTCTCCTCTTTTTAGTACTAGTGCATAATAACACCTTGTTACTTTCATTTCTTTGACAACTTTTTTTGCAGACAACGTAGTTTTATTCTTTTTTTCATTCTTAAGTGGCGAGAGAACCGCATTAGAGCCATCCTTCAAAAATGTTTATGTATTTTTCTCCCTATCATGCATGACCTTCCTATCATACTACCATGGTCTTCCCAGTAATATATGGAAAGCATCCATAGGGATAACATCACACCATGTTTCATCCTTATAAAATTTTCTTATGGTAAATGTGACTAAACATTTTTTATCAACAGTCACTTCATTTCCTCTCTTAAACCATGCAATATGGTAAGGACAAGGATGCTTTTCACATTTTAAATTCAATTTCTCTACATTTTCTCTAGACACTATATTCTCACAACTACCCCCATCAACAATAACTTGGCATACCTTTCTACAACAAGTGCATCTAGTTTTGTAGATGGTTGTCTAGGGTCATGAATCATCAGATTTCTTTGTGAAAACTTCAACTTTTTCCAAAATGATCATTGATCTCTTCACCATGAGGGTTTCTCCCACATCTAGTGAAAATTCTTTTTCCTCTTCTTCTATTTAAATTAGGTTCACTATAGGCTATCTTCCTTGATTTATTTCTAGTGCATTATAATTTGAGCATTCAAAGGCTCTATGTCCTTCACCACATCTGAAATAGGTAAAGGGCCTCCATTGGTTTTTCCCACCCTCTTCCACTACCATAACCTTGTCCTTGCTGAAACCTCCTTTCTCTTTCCTATTTTTCAAGATCTTGTTTGGAATCTATATTTTTTTTCAAATCCTTTGGAGGATTCTCCTCGGTCGCAATTAGAACCTCCTCAAAATGGTGTTGAGGAATCCCTTCTTCCTCCTATATTCCTCTAATTATATGGTCAATTTTGTTTTTCTTTAGCCTTTAGGGCCAATTGGTAGGCTTCTTCCATACTGTTAATATGATGCACGCTTAACTCATCGTGAATATAAAATTAGAGACCATTTATGTATCTAGCAATGATCTTCTCATAATCTTCTTAATGCTCTATTCTCATGAATAACTTAGAAAAATAATTTGTGTACTCTTGTACCGAAAACAAAATTTTCTTCAAATTCTGGAACTTACATTAGTAATCCAAGGGTAAGAACTTTTCCCATATCTTTTTCTCCATCTCACTCCATGTTCTGATATTTTCCTTTCATTTTCTAGTTCGTTCCTCTTGGAGGTGATCCCACCATATTATTGTGTCTCTTTTTAAATTTTTTGCATGAAAACTTCATCTTCTTTTCCTCTTCCATAGGCTTCCATTCAAAAATATTCTCCGTCTCACTTAGCAAGTCTATGAATTCTTCTACCTTAAGACTACTAGCATAATCTAAAACCTCAATCTCGAGCCCTTCATTGTTACCTTCTAAAGCCTGAAGTAGTCTATCTTCATATCTCAACTCTTCCAACTATTCTGCTTCATTTTCTTCATTTTGATTAGCACCCCTTCGGTTTCCCTCTTCATTTGATTCATTCTCTCCTTTTATTACTAGTATTCCTTGATTATACATTTACTCATTTAGCCATTTAATCTACCTCTATATGTCCAACATCAATCTTTGCATTGGAATGATACCTCCTCTTCCTCTTCCTCTTCCTCTTCATCTTCTTCTACCTTAAATCTTCCTTCTCTGAGACCAAATGATGTACTACCCAAGAACTATTCACAGTAATGCATTCTACAAAAGGAAAACATGTAGTAAATTACAGATTCAATAAACATATTTTGAAACTTACATATCTTCCATTAACCAACCTCATTGTGCATCATTTTGTAGCTTCTTAAATAACTAAAAGACCCTCTAAATTCAAAAAAAATGAAAATTTCCTTTTTTGGTAGATTTTAACAAATCCTCAATTTTGTCATTTTAGGAAACCATCAAAATTAACTCCTAAAAATCTAAAAATAGAATTGGACTCTTCTTAAGCTATGACAACTTGACCTTTCAACTAATGTTTGAATTTGGAAATATTCATTTGAAGTTATTACAAAAAAAAAACTCTAAAAAATACACAGATTATGACAACTCAGTTTTGGGGGTCTAAATTGATTTTCTAGGACCTAAAAATAAATTCTTCTAGACAAAATGGAGTTGAGATCAGTGTTTGGGCAATCAAACTCCCCCTTAAAAAATTGCTATTAAAATTTGAGATAAAAACCAGGTCCAAGTCAAAAGTTATGACTCTAGGAAGTTTATGCATCAACTTTGTATACTTATGTTTATTGTGTAGTGAGACCATGATTGTAAACTTACTATTAAGTAGTAAATATCCTCATAATATTTTTTATCTTGTTATAAGATATTCAGAGCTAACCCTCTTTTATGTTTACATGTTTTCATGGGAAAATCTTGGTATCATCTATTATTTGTTTCTACTATTATGTGTTACTATTATTATTTTTCTTCACTTGTTACAATTAACTATGCTATGGGGATGGTTGTTCAAATGTTTTAAATTTTTGTAAAGAAAATTTAATTACCCTACCCACACCATCCTCTCAATATTTTGGAATTCAACATCTATGACATCCTTGTATAATTCAATGTTTAAATTGCATTTCCATTAACATTTTTGAGTGAAATATATTGATACCAACCAGAGACTTTCAATGGCTTTTCACTTATTTTGTAATTAGTACAATGATAGTTGCATAATGAATGATATTTTTTTAACCACATCATTTATGCATAATATGTCTTTATATAACTACCTATATAATCACATGATATTAATCATGATTCTAATGTGTTTTAGTATTTGTGTAATTTTTGGTCTACAACTTGTTGATAAATGTTGACCTTTCAATGGAGCACATGTTACCATAAAAGTAATCAATTGTTAAGGTGCTCAAGTTCTAAAATTGCCATTGCATGTGATTATAAAGTTCAATAACTATGTGGGTGTTGCATGAAACATTGATAACCTAAGGTTGGCCTCCATTTTACTCATTAAAAGAGGTAGTCATAAACAAATGTCAAATTAGCAATCATTAGCTAGAACAATTTGTAAATGTCTATGTAAGAAATGGCCACAAAAGCTATTAGCATAGAGGGTTGGTTTAACATTATTTGCTCTCTCAATCTCTTTGAATATAAACACCATTCACATTTGAGCAATACTTCATATAAAAGAAAAAGAAGTAGAAAAGTAAAGAGTGTTTATTATGGTCATTGACTCTTGAGGGAAGGAAGTGGCTATCCAACAAACTAAAACATTAAATATATAAGAAGAGTTCAAAAAGAAAAAGAAAATACCTATAAAATATATAAAGAGAGTTCTAAAAGAAAGAAAAAATAGTCCCCCTAAATAAAATATGTGTTTGATACATCCACTTATTTGTTGTGACATTTCAAATTGCTAAAAATAATGTGACTCTTTGTACATATGACAAAAATCATGTTTTAATTTTGCATTATAATAAATATTTAATTTCTTAGTTAAAATATACTATGTTTACAAAACTACATTTAATGTGCTTATTGATACATTATTTATAAGATATGATCGTTAGGATCATACATTTTTGTTTTGTTATAATACATATAATGCTTCTTGTTTAATACCTTGATCAATAGTTTTATTCCAATTGTTTGGATTAGTGATGAATATTGTAATTTTGGATTCAAATAAATTGTTATAATAAATAGAAATTAAATCCATTAAAAAGCACACACATATCTATAAGAGCCTTGAATATCTTTCAAAAGGTTCATTGCCATTAATCACCCCCTTCTAAGAAAAATCATTTACAATTATGTCCATTAATACTTTATGTTTGGAAAAATATTCTATGGAGCTAATAGTCTACAACCTTACAATACCGCTATTTCAAAATCTTCTATGCAAGTAGGCTTGTATAATTTGTTGCAAAGCTCAACTCTAGACATTCAACACCTCTATAAAATTAATTTATTTTATACTAGTGACTAGAAAAAGCCATGCAACCTAGCTATAAAGCAATGAGTTGTTCTGGATCTTCCATTAAATTAGTATATTAAATTCATGCCAAGGTGGATTCAAACTCATAATTTTTGTGGCCTTTGAAAAAGAGAAAATGGGTTTTCTGAAGAATTTCACTTAGTCATACACTCCACATAGAAAATAGATATACAATCCATTTGTCTTGAATGAAAATTGAAAATTAGTCTTTCAAGTCATAAAATCTACATAGAAAATAGATATGGGTATGACCACATGGCTTTGTGCTTTATACGGATTACAACCATCCCACTTCAGATAATTTAATGAGATGAAAACCATTTGCAATTCATTCTTTTTTTATTAGTGGAGTCTATTGTGAATTTTCTAGTTTCTAAATGAGTTTTTCCTCCCATTTTTATCAATTCCATCGATGACTTACATACTTTATTGGGTTTGTGTTTCCACTTTGAAATTTCACAATCTTTACTCTATCAATGGTAGCTTTAAAGAAATGTCATTCTTAAAAGGCTATAATGACTCATAGGTGCAAAAATAATATTGTGACACTAGATGGATTTTAGGTGTTCAAGGTTCAATAGAAGCAAGCTATCCTTTAAACATTGTGTGAGGTGTTGATACTTCTTTACAAAATAGAAAAGATCATCTACAACACACTAGAAATGACAAAAGAAGCTTCTATCATTACATTATCAGAGTTTGGAGTTGATATTAATAATATAATTGAGGCAATTTAATCTGGAAATAGGCATTTATCCTCCATATGGTGTGAAATGGCTTCCTGTTAAAACTTGGAATGTGTGCTTCATAGTTTTGATTAGAAATCTGATTTTTGATGATGGCTTAAACTTTAATCAAGTTTTTTAACATTACCCATGTAGTGTTGTGCATTGAAGTAAACTAGAGATTATGTGCTATATCATCCTAATGATGGATTTGTAAAGAATGCCCCTACAAAACCTACACCACATCAGTAATCTTCATAAAATGTGAAAATTAAAGAGACTCAAGGTCATTTGAATATTGACAAGTCAATAGTAACTTTAATTATCATTTAAATTTAAACACATATTTACCAGATACCAAATAGATACCAGAATACTGAGATGGTTTCAACAAAATGACCAAACTATAAGGATCTCTGAAACCTTCTCATGAAACAAAAGGGTGATAATATTGCAGGAGTGTTTTACCACCCTAACATGAAGCTATTAAGCTTCCCTAGAATCTTTCCTAACATGAAAGATACTTAACTTGGCAACAAGATAGTCTAACCCAAAATACTACAAGTAGTAATGGAATGTGTAGGTTAATAAATCATGTTATAAAGTAATTCACTAATATCATGGGTATCTAAGTAAATGTATGAAAGATAATTATTAGCATCCCTTGACCAAAATGTACAAATCTCTTTTCTATCACATTCAAATTTCCACTATGCACTACCATCATATAGGCATACAATTCAACATGCTTGCTAAAAAGTGAAACTTTTAAATGCATACTTTTAGTCTATCTCATTAAGTATAGTGTCATTTCTAGCCTATCATTGAATACATAACATGTTTATAAATCAAACAAGAGAAAGATTGAATAAAGAAGTTAAGAAACATACATACATACATACATACATACATACATATATATATATATATATATATATATATATATATATATATATATATATATATATATATATATATATATATATATATATATATATATATATATATATATATATATATATATATATATATATATATATATATATATATATATATATATATATATATATATAGATATATATATATATAGTGTTCAATGAAACTCAACTATCCAAAAGAGAACAACGTATAAAACAAGAAAGATTATATCTCAACTGATCTCCACCCCCAATTTTGTGGTGATGGTTAATGGCAGTCCCTCTAATTTCTTTAAATCTTCTAGGGGTCTTAGGCGAGGAGACCCTCTTTCACTGATACTCTTCATCACTATGGAAAAATGACTACAAAAACTTAGTTATAAAAAAAGGAGTAGAGGATAATCTTGTTGGGTTAAAACCTTCTTCTGGACCCCTAATCTTCTCTCATCAGCAATCCCTAGATGACACCATTTTAGGGGGAGAGACCTCAATGAAAGAAGCTAGAAATGTGAAGAAAATTCTCAATACCTATTCCAACACTATTGGTCAACTCATTAACTATAGCAGCTTAGTCTTCTTTATTAACACCCCTAAGGGTAGACAGAGAACAATTGCTGGCATTTTGGGTTGTAATATTGGCACTCTCCCTTCTACATATTTGGGGCTTCCTCTAGGGACCAAACCTCCTAGCTTCTTTTGAAATAATCTCATTGATAGATCCAATAGAAAGATAGTGGGACAGAAAGGAATTACCCTAAGTCAGGTTGGTAAAGTGCATTTGATCAAATCTACTTTGCATAATTTTCCAACTTATGCTTTAAGCCTTTTCTCTATACCTACCAAAGTGGTCGATACTTTGTAGTCCATTCAGATGAATTTATAGTGGGATGGTGCAAAAGGAAATAAGAAGTACCTGTTGGTTGCTTGGGAGACTATTTGTAGACCTAAAAAAATGGGGGGCTGGGGATTAGGAATATAAAGCAGTTCAATAAGGCTCTACAAGCTAGACAAATATGGAGGATTTTAAAATCCACAAGGGAATGGAAAGATATTTTAAAATAAAAATATGATGCTAATATTAATTTCAAATAGTTCATCAATAGGGACTATGACCCATGGTGATCCAACATCTAGAATGGTATTCTGAGGACTAAGGGCATAGCCACTAAGAAAGTGGAATGAAATCTTGGCAATAGTGAAGATATAAATTTCTAGCATGATGACTGACCAAGACAAGGACCCTTATGGAACATCGAGCCATATAATAGATGGGAAAATTTATGTATGGAAAGATTTGGCTATAGAGTGAGCGACTACAAGGTCAATAATGAATGGGTGAATTTGACTAAGTTGTCCTAGGAGCTAAAGTTGTTAATGGACATGATTATGCATATCCCTCTATCTCTCAACAAGGATGCTATTTTTTGGGGGGAGAAAAAGCACGACAACTACATTTTTTCCTTAGGCTATGAAATCATGCAAAACATTGAAACAATCCCTATTTGGGCCAAAGCTTGGTATCATGGCCTTATTCCCAAAATTAACATTTTTTCTAGGTAATTCTCCAAAATCATATCTTGATGGTGGACAACCTTACCAAGAGGGCACATCTTATTCCTAATAGATGCATTCTATGCAAAAACCATAGTGAGAATGTGGACCATATCATTATTCACTACCACTTCACCAAATACATATGGTCTTATTTCCTATTTTTCTTCAAGGTGACTTGGCATTTTCCCAATAACACTATAGAACTCTTTGAACAATGGCACCATGGTGTTATTGGGGATATGAATATTTAACGATATGTGGGAATGGACTTTGCCTCATGTATGTTGGGGAGTGTTGAAGGAGTGGAATAATAGAATTTTTAGGGAGAAAGAAACTAATGTTAAAGTTGTCTTCCACAAAAGCCTTAATGCTTTGTTAGAAAGCTATACTATTAATAAAGGTTATAACCATCTTCTCAGCACAAAGGAAATTGATAGAAATAAGAGGAAGGACTACATATGGACTCTCTTGCCTAAGGGTTGCTATAAAGAAAACTTTGATGGGGCTATCAAAGGCAACCCTGGTAAGGCTGGGGTGGGGGAAATTATTAGACGTGCCCATGGAAAAGGAATTGTTCCTATTTCTACAACTCTAGGTTTGAAAACTAATCACTATGTAGAGGCAACTATAGCTAATGAAACCATCAAACTTGCTCGAGACATGGGAGTTAGAAATCTAGGGATGGAAGGAGACTCTAAGAATATAATAGACTATCTTCACAAGAATAATGAGCCTTGGTAGAAGATTGTGACCTTTGATAATATATATGTGGCTCATGAGTAGAGGGAAGCTAATCAAGTGGCTGATAGGTTGACCAACTGGGTAGTCAAGAATGATGAAATAAAAAGATGGATGGATGGACAAAATATTGTGTTGGAAATTTTAGATTTGATAGAAATGGAGAGGATCCCATGCATATTGGAAAATATATACAAGAAATCTACCCAAAATGATGTGTAAGTATGATAGCCAAAGTATGAAACACATTATTAATATTCATCAACACACTTTGAGGCCTGATTTTGGGTATAATTTGCATGAGGCTAAAAGGAAGTTTCGCAAAAATATTACATATCAATTGGAATCAAGCTTCAAAAGATATCATTACCAGAAGAAAAGATTGCAAAGAGGATGAAAGTATTGTGGGGGAAAGACAAAAGAGAGAACCTAAGGATGAAGGAGATAAGTGGCATCAACAGTCTAAGGTGTGGAGCATTTTTTAAAAAGGTGAAGTTACCACATTCATTGAAAGGCTTCATAGGTGGAAACCCTCTGTTATGCATATCATGGTTAAGAGTTGGAACGAGGGGATTGTCAAAATTGATTGGGTGAATTTCATAGTAATGGAGGAGGTTATCTCTGCGATGACAGACATACCAATTATTGGGAAGAAATTCTATAGAGATAGACATATTTTTTGGTAGGCTATGATCGAACTTGCCAAGGATGTGGAGGAAAAGAAGGCTTTAGTGAAGAAAAGTATCTACTACCTGATGAGCTCTATCAAGCCACTATGGAGGTTTGTGTTGAGGATTATTATCAAGTCCATCTCCCTAGACATGAGATTCAACCACTTTGCACTCACCACTTCATGCTACTTAACCATTTTAGGTATGAGGTGAAGATTTCAATCTCTTTTTCCCTATATTCATCAATTAATGAGAACATCAATGACTATAGGGAGAAGTCCATTGCTAATCTCACTTTCCATGAGGGGCTTTTGCTATTCATTTATGAATTTTTTAAGGCTAAGACAATGGGGAAATAAATTAAGAATAAGAAGGTGGGAAAAGAAGGTAAAGATGAGTTGGATGAGTTGGGAGAAGATCATATCCCATCTGATACTGAAGACAATCAAGAGATGCATTCAAATATGAATGAGGATGTTACCTCACATCACAAAAAGGGGAAATAGAAAATCAAAATGGAGAAAATGGAGACTCCCAACCCTAAATATATTATTGAGATCTCATTTGATAGAGACTACAATGAAAGGGAGGAGGACATGGATGACACTGTTGATGGGGAGGAAGATAGAAATTTTAGAGAAGAGGAAAATAAGGAGAAGATGGGAGGAAAGAGAAACATTACTATTAAGATGCTTGCCAATAGAGAGGAGGATTTTGTTGGCAAGCCTCTCAAAAGGCTAAAAAGAGGGAAAGATAGCGAAAAAGAATCCAAGGAGAAAAGGCAAGAGGAGGAGAAGGATAAGGATGAGGAAGAGGGGAATTGTGGGAGTGGGGAAGAGAATGAGTAGATTTTTGAGGATTATGGGTCTGGCCATTACACTTGCTAGATTTTGGAAAAAGATAGGAATGTGGTTTGCAGGAATTTTGATAATGTCTTTGCAAGGATGGGGCTCAATAGAGAGATGATGAAAAATCTTGTTAAGGAGAATAAGGAGGAAAAAATTCAAATGGAAGAGCTTATTGATGCTTCCCTTGTTATTTTGAGCAATATCACTAAGAACCCTTAGAAGGATGTACTTAGTAATGCAAAGAACAACACAATTGACATCTATAGAGCCATAAAATGGAATTGCTGTGAGATCGAGGAGCTTATATATAGAGTGGGCAAATTGGAGGGGGACAATTGCAGCAACAAGAACACAAAAATCAATGAAGAAAAGGATATGGAAAATAGAGAAAAGGAGAGTTTAGAGCATGGAGGGCACCCTAAAAAAAATCATTGAGAAAATTTATAGCATTCTTAAAGCTTCTAATGACAACATAAAGGTGTTAGTAAACAAAATTGAGGAACATAGGGTTAGTAAGGAGGAAGACTATTCTCTCAACAGTGGTAAGGGTAAGTCTCCTAAGGATGGATCGAGGAAGAGGACCAAATCTAGCAGAAAGAAAAAGGACATTGAGGAACTTGATAAAGATCTTTATGAGGGTAAGGAGGTGGCTAGAAGAGTGTCTGAGCTGGAGATTTGTATTGTAGAAATTCTTAGAGAAATTGCTTGAGTTGTTCTTTTGATATTTTGCTCTGCTTCCCTATTTTCTTTTTCTAGTTGCTATTATTTTTAGCCTATGGCTATTATGTTATTGATACTTTGAGTGTTTTATCTATGTTAATATTTTAGTTATGTAGGGTTTTAGGGCCCCATAAAAACCTACTTTCCTTAATCAAAAAATTTAGATTTACTCATAGTGCAAGGATAAATATAATTTTGTAAGTAATCATTTGAAATAACATAGTTTTATTGTATTATAAAAACCATTAGCTCAAAGTGATTAAATTCCTCAATATACAATTCTTGATGTAATAAAAGAATATTTTCTCTTTTATAGAAACAAAACTCACTTTTATTAGCAAAACCTCCCAAGAAGTCTACCAACACTAGAACTCCTTTCATGAGGCATACTTAAACAAAGTACATAAGCCAAGACATCAACATTATTTCTTTTCCTTTGATACTACATCATGAAGTTAAATTTGTCCCCAACATGCCAATTTATTTATCTATTTATACTTACATCAATGAAATATTGCAATCAAATCTACACTAGATATTAAGTTAGAGACTTTCCATTACACTTTCTCTAATTAAGGCCCAACTTGTACAACCATAGTAAGGTGTAATTTGCATAAACAATTATTCCAATTCAGTGGTAATAAAGTATCTTAAGAAAATTCAGTAATTATTTTTGAAGACACGCTTTAACACATAGAAACAATTAAAAAAATACATGTATATGAAACCATATCAACTGCATGGATTTAGTTTTGATTACCATTAGCATGCTTGTAGACAAGTGATGTGAATAAGAAATATTCTACAATCATATTTTTTAGTAAGGTGAACATAATATTTCAATCTTTACTTGAGGTTAAAAATTATAACTAGCTTCTACTCTGACTAACCAATTCCTACATATTGATTGTCACCCCCCATGTAACCGGTAACAAATCCTTCAAACTATGGATTTCTGATCTGAGTGTGAATTGGTTCTCGTGTTGTCATTACAAACATGTTGATGTCATGAAATGACTATTGCTATCAAACACAATGGTGACTCATTTTGATAGGTTTCTCAAGGTAACATTCATTTTTGTTTATTTCATCATATATTAGAACCAAAATGGTAAAGGGACAAGCTAGTTATCACATACATGCCGCAAATAACTTTCTCGAGAGAAATATTAAGAACCAATGGTAATATGCTTAGTGTAGTGAATTCACACAAATTCATCCACAAGTAGAATTTAACTTATAAAGACATCATTCAATTCTCTATCTTAAGTTGCTTACAACACAAAGTGGTCCCTATACTAGTACGTGCATATTCAATTCACTGGCAAGGAATCAATTAATGAATCTAAATCATGTAGTAAGATGCTTTACAACTAAACTCCATCTCATATTCTACATAGTTATTGTTGGATTTGATAATTTGATCCAAGTAATAGTTTGGGTTCTAACTAGAATCTTGGAGATTTGAACAAAGTAGATGACCGCAATGGTCAAAATGAGTTGAAATGCTACTAGCAAAACCCAGTCAAAATTATTCAATGCTAGTGTATTAGTGATACTTACCCACCGGTCTTCAACTAATCAACTTCATAAATGGGAAAATAAACACGGGCTTGCAAGGACTGAGAATATGGACGAACACTTATAAGGCTACTTGCCTCTTCCCAAAAAACAAGGAAAATATTGATTTAACAGAGGAAAGACATGAGCTCTAGAATTTAACCCATAATTCTAGAATATGTAATGTATGGAGTGCAACTCTACATTAGGTAAAAATAATTACAAAGTATAGAGTGACCTAGAGTTACGCAATTCCCATCCTGACCCAATTTTTAATTACCACTCCTAACTCGAGATAAGGTACTGAAGCAGATCTTTGTCCAGCTTGAGCCACAAATTAGTCACTTCTCCCTCATATTCGGCAAGGTGATGATAATTAGTAGAAATGATGAATATTGTGTCCCTATTAATCATCACTGATGACTGGAGTTTCTGGTTTTTTTTCCTCTCACCATGAATCATTCTTGAATTATTTTGGATGGCTCTATTAACCCCACACATAACATCGAGAGGTTAATGATTCCCACAAGATGTCATGGTAGTTATATTGATCAATAATCATGTGACCAATTCTTTTTTCCAATGGTTATGCACAAGAAGCAATATAAATAAATTTATAAGAGATGAGGTTTTTAACAATATCCAGGTGACATTACAATATCCATTTTATTCAGCATAAGGGAACATGTCATGATAGGATCACAGAGTGTGATTAAAACATTGATGCAAATACTAATGTAATAATACAGAAATTCAGGAATGATAGAGACTCAATTATTCTTTCTCCTTAAGTCCAGTTTGTACTGAGGAACTATGGCAATTTATCTTTAAATGAATGCCTATGGATATCACTATCGATTCTTATGCTTTATTTGTTTTCTTTTTCTGGATTACCAAAGTTGGATGATAACATCCTATAGTGTTCTTTCTGATTTACAGTGCCTTAATTTTTCTGGATCTAAACTTTGTCATGAGGTTTAACAACTATTCATCTAGCAGATGTTTATCTCTGTTAGAAAACATATAAACCATATTTTCCATTTGGACCATTTGTAAATGTACCAATCTTTCTACTTTAATTTTTTTTAATACTTTGACATAAACAATTATATACTTAAAATAATTGAAGCCACAACAAATAACAAATGCTAAACATGGGTATAGTAGCAAGTCGTGTACCAAATTAAGTCATCCAGCTCTGTGAAATGTTCGCTAAAAAAAAGTCCCCTCTTATGGAAGACAAATAAAAGTAAAAGGAAAGAAATAATAAATATCATTAAATAATATGACTAGTAAGCTTAAAATAAAGAACAAGTAAATGATAAATAAACCGTATGACTAATGTGTGCAATAAGTTGAAATATTCAGTGGAAAAAATCTCTCTTATGCGAGACAAATTAGACTACAAAGAAAGGATGAATAAACGTCATTAGAATATAAATAGTAAGATTAAAAGAAAGAACAAAGAAATGATGAATAAACCTCATTACTAATATTTGTAATAACTTTAAAAGCCATAAGTTGCAAGCAATCCTGACACTCAAAGTTAGAATTGATATCACTTAATCGATTGCTTATTTTTCTTTTTCTTCCTTTGGATACAATTTAATAGTTTAAAAGAGATCATCTCAAGTTCCAAGGATGGGTTATGTAATAAAACATTAATTTTTTTGATATCATACTTCAACATTATTGCAACAATATAGACCAGTTTTTTGTCTGTGGCGACCAATGATCATCCAATATAATCTCTTGTCTGCAGTGATTAAACCCAGGACAAGGGGGAATCATAATTGTTTTATCTCAACCATAATCTATGTTTCTACTTTCCATAACAATGATAAAATAATTGCAAATTGTCACCTTTCTTACAAGAAGAGTCAATGTGTACCATAAAGAAAAGGAAATTAAAGTTTGAGAAAAGGACACTGCCTTCTTGCAAAGTCAGGGATCAATCTTTGAAGTATGTCCAGGAAGCCCCCTTCAATTCTGTGGAAAAAAAACACGGATAACATATGGCACAATAGAGAAAGAAAAAGGATGTTATAGAAATAAAATGACATCTGAGCAAACACGTCTTCAAAAAGAAATTTAAGATTAACAGGTAGTTTGAAGTTTAAAAATGGGGGCAATGGACGACCATTGGGTAAATGGATATTGGGATCTCGAAGCTCATCATAAAAGGGATGTGTACATGCTTCAAGATTTATATTAAGACAATCACTTTTGGAATTTATCAACTTCAACTGAAGGAAACATCTGCAACCTTAGATATCTATAAGAACAAAACTGCCATCCATGCTCCAAACATATATCAATGTATCAATGTGACTTACCGCATTGCAGCGAAGGTGTCATGAGTACTAAAGGAGTCTTGCAGTTTAAGATCAATAACCTCTATAGGAAATGGCTTGTTGAAAATCTGTAAAAGGAGATGTCATTTTCTTGTGGACATAGAAAGAAAATTACAGCAATATAGAAATTTATAGTACTAACATTGTGCCAAGGGGGGGCCTTTATCTATGGAAACTTGAACTTTGTATGATTGGAATTCATATATTTGATCTCCTTTCGAGTGGGAGTGTCAAGAGTCTACCTTAAATTAGATCTTTTTATTTCTTTATTTACTAGCATATCATGGTGGAGAACACATCAATGACTGAAAGTTAAATTACCTTGATTATCTCCACTACTTGATCTACTCCACTCTCACCTGGGAACAATGGTTGTAAATGGGTAATGAATACAATATGGTTATTTTAAGACTTCTCCAAATTTTGGATTCTATGATATGGCTCTTTGTTCTCTATTTCCTTTACTTCTTCATTTTGAGATTCAATTATGTTTACCTTTTTATTCACTTTATCTCTTGTTCTAAAACATCTAATACCCCAAATTCCTCCCATATTTATCTTTACTCTAGTTCATTCCCTCTTATTCTTTTTCTTCTTTACTTCCTTTTATGTCTTTTTATGTCTATTGAACTTTCTGCCATAAGCTTGCTCAAAAAGGTCTCTACCTCAATTGGTAAGAGTTTCCCCCTGCTATTTTGTGTTTCTATTATGATTTGTATTTTGAGTTCCATCAATCTCCTCAAATGGATCCTTCCCATCCAAACAAGTTTGCCAAAACTCATGGGACTACCGTTCACCCTCTTTAGATCTTTTTCTAATAGAGATGTTTTCCCATTGTTCTAATAATCCCATCAGATTGTAGTGGATTGAGATTAAGTCACTATTTGTTGGGTTGATTTTGGCATTTCCTTTCCTATTTGTCCATTTTTTAGTGTTGATATATTAAACTATTTCTTTCCTTGATTTGATTTTTGACCATTTGTGTTATCTATTTCTTTATTTGAATGTCTCTAGGTGGTTACTTTCTTTCATTTATCTAATTGTGCCTTCTTGATCCTTGTCTCTTACTAATTCACATTCTTGTTGAAATTCTTGTGGTTCTCTGACCTTATCTAGATCCTATTAGAGAGTTCTTTATTATTGGTTGTGAGAAGTCTAAATCTTAAATTTATTTCCCCTTGAGTAATGTGTACTTCCTTGATTTCTTCACATGCATCTATTTTGGTCTTTACTCCCAATGTTTTCTCTCTCAAATTTTTATTTTTGTAATTTCTTGAATTCTTGTGTTATTTTTTTACTCTTGATCTCCCTAATTTATGATGATCCTACTTTGTCTTCCTCTTCTCTAAACATTTCTTTATTCTTTCTATTCTCCTATTCATTTTCATTTTTTGCTAGTTATAAAAGATTGAATTTTTTCGGTGTTTCTCATGTTCTTGTTCCCACAAAGTCATTTGATCATATATATCATTGTGTGATAATAATAGGTCATGGGTTAACCTATTATGAGTCTTCATGTTGTTTCTAATGTGCTCAAATAATGAGTTATCCTTTAGGCATTGATTGCAGTGTTGCAATCTATATTTTTTTGTTGAATGTCGCTATTACTATGTATGTCATAACATTCCTCTTTAATGTTATCTATTCTTCCATTTTTCTATTCTTTTGTTGATTATATATTTGAGTTGTGGTCTTGTTATAGATATTTCTAATTCTCTAATCTACCCTTCCTCTAGTGCTTCCTCGCTCTCTCCCTTTTCCTCCATCTTACTATTAGCCTTGATATGATTGTGTTAGACTCTGTTATCACCTTAGCTTTCATTAGTGCTAGATTATTTTAGTTTAAATGGATCATCTGGGAAGTAACCTTAAGATAAGGTTTCATTGATATAATTTGAGGTTTGTTTTGATGATAGCTTTGATTTTACGTTCATATGTAGAGAAGTATAACTTGTAACTATATCTATTTGTTTTTGTTTTTGTTTTTTCACTTGACCTATTTCTTGATTTCGAAGAAATTTGATCTCATTGGATGTGTTAAAATCTGATTTGATGCCTATGGGATTACCAAAATCATTCCCAATTCTTTTTTAGATTTGAATATTGATAAGTTCTAGAATTAGGATTTTAGAAATAATCCATGTGGGAGAGTAATATTTTTTACCATATTTTCATTGAAGTTTAGTTCCCAATTTAGGAATTTTGGAGAATAACTCTTGTATTGACGATAAGATAGTAAAATAAGTTCATTCCTAATATATTTATTTTCACAATGATATTAAATCAAACAATTAGAGTAGATATATATACTTACCTGTTCCTGATAAGAGTCCAGTAGCCACCTTACCAAGTTGGTAATTTTAGATTTAGGGTCATTCCAATAGGAATACATCCCTAATTCTAGACATTACATCCATATGCTCTCACTAATTACATAACTACTAATTTGAAACTTTTTTGAATAAAACTATTAGTTTATCGAGGTGTTGGAGTCTACATTTTGGTCAACTAATCTATTTCCTAAGTTATCTAATCTTTTCCCTTTTGCCCTAGGGTCCAAAGTGATAATTCCATGGTTTGGGATACCCTTGTATTTATGGTTTTGAGGATCAAGCTTGATTTATTAAGATGTTGATGTGGGATGTTTCCTATGTGGCAAAATATAAGCACCTACACTTTTGTTCAAGAGGTTGAGCTTTCTTGGTACATGGGGATGTTGAGGGATATTACTAGAAATATTTTTAGAGGATTGCCTGGATCCTACTAAAATGTTGTTGAGTACCAAGAGGATTTTAGGTGGGAGTTTCCTATATCTAGGGTTCCTAAGGGATTCTACAAAATTGGAATTTGCCTTGAGGGATACATGTTTTTTTCTTTGGAATGTATGGAGATTTTTATTTACTTGAACATAAAATTGAAGATGGGTTGGTTGTCTACTTTCTTCTTTATCCTTTGTAGTCTATGTGTATTTTGTTTTGGATAGGTGATTTTCCTACTTCTTCATATGGTCTTTGACCCAATCTTCAAAAACTATGTGGAGTTTTATTTCTATGGGTTTATCTTTTCTGAGTGAAAAATGACCTTAAAGTGTGGCCCTAATCAACTGATTAGGTGTGGCTTTTGTCCCTTTTGATGCTTTCTAGTTGCAAACAAGCAACCATCCTTCTTCTTACCCTTCCATTGTAGAGTGATTCCATGGGATTTGGAGAGAAGAATTTTCCTTAGATCCATTGTTTGCTTAAGTTGCTTGATTACTTTTTCTAGGAATGATATCATCTTTTAATACCTTGGAGATTTATTTTCCTTTAATTTCATGTAATTTAGAAATGGCTTCAAAGCTATTAGTGCATGGGATTGTCCATTTTGAGCTCTATTTGGCCTTTGGAATGGTTTTGAATGCAACTTCCTCAATGATCAAAGGCATCTATTATTTTATTTTTTCTTGCACCTTGTTATGGATGGAGGATCATTGTTTGAAAAGTGCCTAGGAGGAGGAATGCTCCGTTGTTCACATGGGTTTTTCTATTTTCTTCATTCTTAGAAATAAATATCTATTGCTTAAATTGACTTTTTCTTATTAAATTTTTTTAAATAAGGGATATCTTATGTCGAAAATAATGTTTGATTAAATAACTTTGGAGATAAACATTTTTTTAGTATTAATATTTGCGAACATAATTACACCAAATACCTTCTACTAATTTTATTTTAAAAGCATAATGCCAACATTTTTTATCTTGGCTTAAGGCATGTATAACATATGGTTTTATTCTATTAGGATATATTTCATCCTCATAATATATATCTAAGCTTGTAGATTAGAAGTTGTAGGATTAAATGTACAAATCTAAGTTGAATGAGGCCCAAAAACTCACCAAATGGGTGCTTGTACAAATCTAAGCTTGTAGATTAGAAGTTGCAGTTTTCAAAAATTGGTTATAATAGCCAATCAGAGCAACAATTTGAGAGTTATGGCCTTCTGAAGTTGGACTGACCAAAACTTCCAAAATAAATTTCAAAGGTGTATTGTGCCAACTCTATATGTTTTGTTAGGGTCTGTCAACCCTAGGTATTAAGTTCGAGTGTCTAGAACCTTCCCAAGTGGCATAAAATTATCTAAGATAGCTCTGTGTGATAGCTTGTAGTTTTGTCTTGTAGATTAATATAACGAAGGTGCCCATGTGGATAAGAAAATTTTAATTTTGAATTTACAGTGATAATAAGAAGCCCATATTTTGTTCTTACAGATTGCTATTGTTTCCTTTTTCTGTTATGTGTTTATGGTATTAAGGGGAGTACCCTTCATCACTTGATGGAAAGTTTACATTCAACATATTGTCCTCAAGGTGAAGTGAATTGAGTTCACTTAGCATTCCCATATGATATGGTATCTCTCTCACTAATCTAGTATTTGCAAAGTTCAATCTTGTTAAGATAGAACAATTCGTTATGCTTGATGGGATTTTACTAGATAATTTATCATTTGAGAGATCTAAAATGTCCACATATTGTAGAAGGAAAAATGAAGAAGGTAAATTTCTAGTTAAATGTCATTTGTTAAAAGTGACAGAAACTAAATTTATGGTAGAAGATTGTCAATATCCATTAGAATAAATCATATGAATCTATTCTGAGACAAGTCCAACAACTCCATGATTGATGTTGGCACTAAAGAAAATGGGAGAGGACCTTAGAGTATATTACTTTGCAAAACAACATGTTGAAAGCCTTTTTCTATCAATCTTGAGGGATAATGTCCTTGCAAGTTATTGTAAGGAAACTCACAAAAAAGAATATAACCATTTCCACATAACCCATAATATATCTGAAATCAATATGTAATTAAAATCCACATGCAAGAGAATACACAACATACTCACAAAAATTGTGACACAAGATATACCTTGGGAGACACTCATTGAGGGAAAAACCTAGCCTCCAAAAGCATTCATCACCATGTATTATTTGGCAAAAACACTATTGCAATACAACCAAGGAAGCATTCAATATCATAGCGACAACCAAGCAATCTACGTAAACAAGAATGAATCCATACATCCCATGGCATGCTTCCAACCTTCACAACTACTCCCTTGACTAACCTATCAAGTGATGTCTTGCTCAACTCTTTCCTTTTTACCTTTTGTCTTGTCATACAACAACTACCCTTGTGGTTTCTTATATAGTAGCATGTCACACAAAACCACCAAGTGGTATTACATAAACCATGTGCTACCTAACCCATTTACCCCACATATAATATTAAAATTTTAATTCTTTTCTCCGATATTAAATAACTACATGAAATATTATCATAATGTTACAATATAACTCATCAAGTATATCCCATGGGAATCATTATATGTTGCACATCCATCTAGGTGCAACATTACATAATAAAATAAAATAATGTAATATAACAATATTGTGCAATGTGTGCAATAACCATTATCTCAACAATCTCCCCACTTGTATACATTGCATAGGATCAATCTGTAGCCACATATATGAACAAGACAACAATCCCTCCTAGTACATCCACCATCATGGATCAAAGTACATGAAGTGCTCCATCCTGATACCTGCAATAAAATCAAAGTATCCAGCATCTCAAGCATGAATGGTCTCACCTCCTATTATGCCATTTCCATTGAACATACATAGAAGCCATCTAAAGAGAAAGTCACCCAACCTATCACATTAGAAGATCATAAAATCTTGTACCAACTAAAATGTCAACCATAAAAACCTAATCCAAAAGTAATCACATGTATCTGTACTTGTCAAAATATTCATAGCTGAAATGATACCCAAAGCAAGTGTCAAACCCATCCAACTATCTATAACTCCAATTCTATACTAAGTGAATCCCACATCATCAACATATCCATTTTGTAACCTATGACCACAAGCCTCAAGCTTGCCACATATATACCAAGAATCCCCCACTACAAACGATAATGTCAAATCTATAACCAATCCACTCACAAAATCTCAAAGAAGTGAATCCATGTAGTCGCAAGGATAGCCACAATACATAAACCAATAATCTATAAGCATAACTCTCATAAAAAAATCTCCATCAGTCTCCCAAGCTCTCCACAACCAATAGAAGAAAGAGATAAAGGAATAACCATCTCATCTCTCACATGACATATATGAGCACAAACCAGTGATCACAATCTCTAACCAATCTCAAATCCAATGTAAGCAAAACCAAACATCTAGGAAGATAACCAAGACCAAAGAGAAATCATGCAAATCATAACCTATATCATGTCCTTCTACACACACCTTTAGATGTAAATTGTGCAAGTATGATCTCCTCCATAAAACCCCAACCAAGAAGCCTCAACAACACCCAAACCATACCATATAACTAATCATGGATGTAAGTCTCTCACAAGAAGATCAAACTCATAAACCATTCCTAGTCCAACGAATATACCCAATATAAAACCACTTCCCAATCTCAACGACCATAACAACATACACAAATGGAGACAACCAATGCTAAACCATCTCTCAAATGAATCCTCCAAAACTAAATCAAGTACAATAGCTCAAGATTCATATCATGAAAGACAAGCATAAATATAATGCACTTGAGAGAAATAATGGGCTATACATATGAAGTAACAAACTGCCAAGTAGATCAAGAGTGGGGAATGAGAATGCTCATCAAGATATCCAAGTCTCTAACCAAGGCTCATCTAAGAACAATCTTCTCTCAAGTTCATATCAAGTAAATGCACATTGGACTTCATGCTGAAACTAAACAACTATACCAAAAAATAATTCTCCAATTTAAGAGAAATCAAAATCACCATCTCTAAGTATCTGTGAGCACATGCAACCAATCAACCCATGCCAATTCCAAATCCAACATAACAATATCATGAAGTATCCAGCTTATGATCAATGTACTCAATATCAAGAAACTAAACCAAGATCAATTTTAAAGTTTTAACCATGGCCCTAGGAACATAAACATGACAACATGATCTAACTATCTCAAACAAAGAGATAGCATGCTCCATATGAACATACTATATAATGTCAAAACTCAAAACACGTATCAAGAGTATATCATGACATAAAAATGAAATCATCCTAACACCAAGGATAACATGTCAAATGGAAGCATAGACCACACCTTTACCAAGAACCCCATTAGTACTCAAGATGCAACCATCTCCACACACCATGAAAAAAATTCATCTCCACATACCATGAAGAACCATCTCTACACACCATGAATATAACAAGTGTACCATGCAAATATTAAAGACACTTCTGCACAATAGGATCTAAGACAAACCTCCAACATCTGCAAATAGTCAATAAACATATCAATACCAAAAAATTCCGCTCAACTATGGTACCAACTCACTTATGGCATCATAAAATCCATCTCTTACATGAAGATCCTCCAGGTCTATACACATAACCAAAGTGTCAATACCAAGTGAAACCAAGATCTCCAAACCAAGAACATATAAACCAAAATTAGGAACTAATCCTACACTATCACCACATCACTATCACAAGCTCCTACTAAACTATGTATCCAAGCTATCCATGACATCATAATGAAAAAATATCCTCTAACCATGATAACAAACCAAGGCACCATACCATCAAAGAACTCAAAGTGCACATCATGAGCTCCTCAAGAGAAACCAAATAACCATAATCCTCAACCAACAAGATATGCCACCATAACCAAATCAAAAATCCAAACCAACAAACATCAAGGATGTACCTGTATATCCAATCATGTTGCGCCAAAATCCATGACACCGTGATCAAATCCATGAACCGATCATCTAACTCTCGATATGTCTAACCTATTAGCAATAAAATAGTCAACCACAATCCTCCACCATGACTATACCTAGTAACAACATCTCATCCCTTCTACATGAAGAAAAATTAACAAATCATGTGACTTGAGGCATAGACAACCCAAATCCAATCCACCAATCTAAATATGTATGAATAATGAAAGATCAATTGGCAAATACGACCCATAACCAAGCTATAAGTGCAACCTATAAGTATAGACCACTTACAATACTGCCCAACTTGTAGACTAAACAAGTCATCATACATATCCAAACCAAACACTAATAACCATATCATCATGAGACCAATCTGAAAAATGACACCAAATCTTAAATCTCCAAAATATACAATGTCATAAGTTCTCACAATGTTTCCATAGTCAATATATACCATAAACTATTCAGATTAATAATCACCAAATAAACCATTCCAAACCTACACCAAATCTAAATCAATGTGTAGAGATTTCGAAAAGCTTTTTGTTGACTACTCAAAGTCCAAAATCTGACTTTGTATGCCCAAGTTATACCCTAATTTGTGCTCAAGATAAATAACATCTAACTTTAAGACTCTTAAAACCTAAGAAAATGTCAAAATCACAAAACTAAACCTACACCAAATAGTAGTTCTCTGAATTATCTTTCCAATGCTTGTAATAAATCTAAAATTCAATATCTTGAGAGAAAGTTATGGCCATTTTACTAAGACACTCATTTTACCATTTTCACCGTAATTTTTTTTGTGACAAAAAATTTTGATGGGATTAAATTTGATGGCCACCACGGGCTGAAACAAAAAAATTCTTTCATTTCCTCTGAACATGGCCAAACTAGGGCATATTATATATCAAAATTTATGGAAACATCGACTTAGATCCAATGGTAAGGAGTTTTTTACCTAGGAGGTCATTTTTGCAAGCTTCCCCTAAAACCCACATTTAATTGAAACAACTAAAAAATCCTTTTGTCCAACAATTTCACATGCCTAAAATCTACCAATATCTCATCATAATAGCAAATCCAAAACTTTAAGATCTTCAATAAACAACTCATATATCTTTCCCTTTCTTTTATCCTCTAATGCATACTCATGGATTCAATCCAGGGTTACAATAATAAATCCATACCTCTGATACCACTTGTAAGGAAACTTGCAACAAAGAATATAATTGTTTCCACATAACCCATAATAGATTTGAAATCAATATGTAATTGAAATCCATATCAAAGTGAATAGAGAACATACCCACAAAAATTGTGATAGGAGATATACCTTGAAAAACCTTCATTGAGGGAAAAACCTAGCCTCCAAAAGTATCCATCACCATGTATTATTTAGCAAAATCGCCATTAAAATACAACCATTAAGGCCTTTAATGTTATAGCCAAAACCAAACAATCTATGTGAACAAGCATGAATCTACACATCTCATGTCATGCTTCCAACCTTTACAAATGCTCCCTTGGCTAACCTATCAAGTGTTGTCTTGCTTGACTCTTACCCTTTTACCTTTTGTCTTCTCATACAACAACTACCCTTATGGTTTCTTATATAGTAGGAAGTCCCATAAAACCACCAAGTGGTATTACAGAAACGATGTACTAAAACCATGTGCTACCTAACCCATTTACGCCATATTTAATATTGGAAATTTAATTCTTTTCCCCAATATTAAATAATTACATGAAATATCATCACAATGTTACAATACAACTCATCAAGTATATACGATGAAAATATTTACTATTTCACACCAATCTAGGTACAACACTACATAATAAAATAAAATAATTCAATATAGCAATATTATGTAATGTGTGCAACACCCATTATCTCAACAGTTATTGTATGACAAGTTAAGATATTCTAAAGGAATCACCCCATCTAGAATATTGCCATGTAGACTATTATTGGAGAGATCCAAATCAAACAATATATTACTCGAGAGACTCAAGGAAAATGAACAATTCAATAATGGGCATTCATGTAACCAAAGTGAAACCTGCCTAGTCACCTACTCATATTTCCTAACCACAATGGTACTAGCCCTTCAAAGTTTTTGTAACCCAAGTGGAGGTGGGTAAGGAATGATAGGTTTTGGATAGCATCGGGAATGTGCCTTGAAAGAATTCATTTTGAAAGGTAGAGCTATTGGAGATTATGTAGATGAGGAAGGGGTGCTTCCAATAATTTTCCTTGTTGTATTCAACACTACACAACTAAGGGAAAAGTATTTTAATTTTTGCAATTTTTCCAACCACACTAAACTAGTACTAGATAGTCCCTCATACTAAAAGAAACTAATGCATCATAATCCAACTCTACAACAAATAGGTCCAAAAGCTCTAGTTGAGAGAGACTCCCCAATATGTAGGGAATTGTACCATTGAACCCGACAAAGGATGAGTTGAAGTACTCTAATTTGTGCAAGGAAAAATGCTCTAATATTTCACCTAAAAACTAATTGAAGCTCAAATCTAGATGTCTTAATTCTAGTAGGGAAAATAAACTTGCATGTAATCAACAATCATAACTACTCAAATTAGAATTAGAGAAAGCTTTAAAAGACCTTTTGGAACTGTTCCATTGAACATGTTCTCACACAAGTTGGGATAAGCTAAGTTGTGCAAGGAGGCCAAATGATTTAGTATTTCACCATCAAAATAATTGAAGCTCAAATCCAGATGTCTCAATTGTTTCAGGGAAAATAGACCTACAAGTTAAAAATCAACAAAATCTAATTAAATTAAAGTAAGAGAAAGCTTAAAGTAAGAGAAAAATTAAAATAGAAAATGTGAAAGATACCTTTGGGTAGTTTGCACCCCCAAAATAATTGAAGCCTAGATCTAGATGCTCTAAGTTTTTCAAATGGAACAAATCTCTGGCAAATCTATCATCAAATGTGCTACCCCAATAATATTCCAAATTCTCTATATGATGGGCAAGAAAGAATTTGACCACATATGAGTTGATGGAGCTACAATCCACTCCCCTCCATTCACAACAATTAAAGCCTTGCCATGAATGTAAGTGGTTCTTGAAAGCAAGAAGAGCATTTCTTTCATGTGGTAGGCACATAGTATTGCCATTTATCATTTGTGAATAATATATAAGTGTGAATAAAAAGCATATGACAATTGAGGAATATTGGTCAATGGCAAGATTTTATATTATTTTATCTGCAACAACAATAGTTTTGATTACAAAATATTAGAACAATCAAAACTGAGCCAAAAAAAGAATGTCTACTACTCAAAATAATGAAAATAGACGATTTTAGGTAGCTACCAAATTTTGAATGCATATAGCTTGAACAATGTTGACAAGGGTGAGTAATGGGGAGGTGAAATTGAGGTTAAATAAGATGAGGGATGAATAAATATGAGTTAGAGATGGCATCAAATAAGTGAAGTAGAACAAGTCAACATGACGATGGAGACATGAAAGTGAATTTAACATGGCTATCATGAGATGGAAAAGAAAATTAATGGAACATATCAAATCAAACAACATTGGAGCTTGGAATAAGTCCCACCTTTCCTTATATAGCTTCTCTCATGAATGCGTGACCTAATAATTATGAGAAAGTTTTATCTTGATGAATGAATTGGTAGTTTAGAGGGCATCTTATATATGATGTACATATTTATGGCTTTTAATTTGTTTATTTATCTTTATAAAATATGCTTGATTATTAATTAAGAAAGATTAATACATAATTTAAAGATAAAATGCTTGAAATTTTTGCATCACTTTAATTTAGTTATATTTAGTTTTTCAATCCTTGTGCTATTGTTGTGTTTCTTTGCATTTGTTATCATTATTTTCTAATAAATTCTATGTTTTGTTCCCATCATATGAAGCCCTTTTAGTATTTTGTTTACTAACTCGTATTGCATGTATTTCAACACACTTTTATCCTTAGACTATTTAGTCATACATGTAGTTTATATATATCATTGTTCTTTATCCTTCAAAATTTCTTATATAACTATCATATCCCTAAGTTTTGGAATTCCTATTATCACTTTTTAATTTTAAATGTAGACTTTCATCTTATTCTTCAAATATTTAGAATCTTCACTTACTCATGAACTATTTGGATCTCCAAGAGACAAAAATAGAATATTTTGTAATATTCTATGGTACATAATGACATTCTAGTATTCTTCTAAACCTTGGTCAAAGGATCATCTTTATTTCTCATTCTAAAGATCAATTTATGTGTTTTCTCATCTTTTCATTACTATTTTATATTCTTGTCAACTTGGTATCCTTTGAAATTGTGGAGCTAAACACCTTTCTCTTACCATGCATGCCAGGGCATTTCTCTTTTGCACTTGAAATTAATTCCTTACAAAATTATTTGTTCTCTTATTTTAATTTTTTGTAGTCCTAGAAAAATGAAGGCTAAGTGCACACACTCTTTTTTACCTCATTTTGGATTGACTATTAATGGAGATCAAAAGAGCTAAAAAAAGGAATTCATTTGACTTGTCATCACAAAGGGTCACTCTCTTTCTCTTTTTCTCAAATTGAAACTATTTTTCCTTTCTCTTAAATATACAAGGGACTTATTTTGTTCTCCTCTCATTATAGTTTAAAGTATTTATTTTAAAACTAATTCAATTTGTCTTTTTAAATTCTTTTTGTTTATTTGGTATATCTACTATGTTGCCTTGTGTGATGTTTTGTTCTTATGGATAGAAGTTCTTCAGATAGAATTTTGAAATGTGTCAATGCATTGTCTAACACTAGCATATTGTGCTAGATTCTTAACTAATAATCTTTCCACATTATTTTTTCAACGTACAATCTAATGTCTTCATGCCATTACTTTGGTACCAAAATGATAGATCTGCATAGAAATTAATTCATCTCTCATGTTAACTCACCTATCTACTTGAAATTCCAATTATGACCATAGAAAGATTTCCCTTACCTATAAACCACTATTCATAAGCATGATACAAAGTTAGAAGTAAATTATATTGATCGAAAGATAAAAATAACTCATAATAATATTTATAATTTATAGAGATCAAAAGAACACAAACTTAGATGTAAATTATATTAATAAATAGAAAATTGACACAATATTATTTTTTATGATTTTATAATAATATTTTTTATGATTTTATATTGATTTCTAGCCAATAGATCAAATGGGATACCTGGAATAAATATTATTTAATTACAAAGGTGTAGATTTAAACGAGAATAAGTAAGGAAGGTTAATCTATATTATATTTAATATCATGCTTACATATTTCATTGCCCGATATCTTATAAAGGCATTAGCACATTATCCATAGGAGTAAAATCAATGAAGATGGGATAAGTTCTTATATGGCAATTTTTTATTCCTGGTATTTAATTAATTTAGGTGGTTTTCAAACACGACAACAGTGAGAGATGGTATGAAAATGAATGAAGCAGAGCAAATCAAATGAATTATTAGAAACGTCATTTTGCATTATCTTTTCAATACGGAAAGGCTTTCATCTGGGCTTCTCCAGGATTCTCAGAATAGTTTTTGAGAGATTACATTTGTTTAAAAGAAGGATGCGCTGTAAATCAAGTCCTCTGAATAAACGGATTACTAGACAATGAATTTTTTTGGGGCTTTTGATTGAACTTGAGTGGAAGCATTGATGGTTGTGGATTGGTGTGATAGCTGTGGAGTGGACTGAATTATTGTTCGTAAATCTGTAAGTTTTCTTGACATTCATCATCTCTATTGGGTGGGCAAAGAATTAAAATGATCTTATGTGAATGATTACAAACGTGAGTATGGTTAAAGATGTGCAGTCACATTAAACGGAAAATTTTATTTAATATGATAGAAATCAAAAGTTATATTTTAAGAAGAATTGCATAAGATTCAATAATTTTATTTTAACAGCAATAACACAAAGATATCTTAAGTGTGGCTGACATCCTGCTTTTGTTTAGATCTGAAATGCATACTTACTGATGCCTTTCCCTCTGTATTTTATTCAGATTGCGAATTATATCAGAGCAACAAATACTATCAAACTGTCCTTTGAATTGTTCCAGTGGTCTGGTAAATAATTAATCTGCAACCCGTAATGTCTTCAATTCTTAGTCGTTCCAGTCATTGTTGTTAACAAATAAATTGCTAGGCTATGAGATTGATTGGTGAAAAGAAGATGCATATGGTGAAAGGAATTCCATCTTTCTGTGGAGTCACGGCAAGACCACATGCGCCATCTACAACGGTGTAACAAGGCACAAATAGATTGAATGTTATGAGGTTCGTCTCTAGGACAAGACCTCTTGGAACTCCACCCAAAAAAATGAAGGAAAAACAAGGCAAGTTATATATTAGATTATATCACTATTGAATTAAACATTTCTTTGCCCAATTATAATGGATTTTATTTTTTATAAAAGGATCTAATGTTTTTTTCTAGAAGATTGGATTTTTTCTTCCAAAGATTAGATTTATATGCTTTTCCTAAGCCGATAGCAGTGGGATTTTGATGGCATGGATCTTTGCAACAATTGCACCTATTTATCTTGGTAAGTTTCATCTTGTGTTGCAATTCTATCTGTAATATCCGAGACTTAATTGGTGAAAATTATAGTTTTGATTTTTAAATTGTTTTTATATGAACATGAGCATATAGTGAGGGGCTTACAATCTTGTTGCCATAAAGTATTGGGACTACAAATTTCAAATGTATAATGAGAAATCTGAGTCCTGTGATGTAAAATACTATTTTTTGTACCCCTTTCCATTGTCTTTTCTAGGGTACTAAGATGCTATAGCCCTTAGTACAGTCTTAAAGTTTCCTATATTCGTGATCTATCAAACTGACTTCATGCCTTTAAAAAGCTATATTTTAACAATGGATCCATTACCTATAGGAAGACCTTAAAAAAATCATTTCATAGAGTACTAAAGACATTGCCTCCATCTTCATACCTTGGAAAAGATCATGATATTTATCTGAGAAGTCTATAAGGTTTAGATTAGGATGTTCGAGTTTGTGGTCTCACACACCTATTAGCTATACACTTGCACCCTGTAATGATTGCCCTTGCAAAACCAATGCCATGTTAGCAATCTCCATAAAATGCAAAAAATTCAATGAGAGTCAAAGTCTTTTCCTCATTCACCATTCATCAAGATTAGTTGATTAACTATAATTAGCTTTAAGAAAAATGATACATATACATATATGCTCAAATCTAAAAGAAACCATAATTTCATTATGAGAATACTGAGATGTACCAATTATGTCCACCATGTTGACAGAAGTTCAAGAACATGTTTTAAAACACAAGAGTGAGAATATTGTAGGAGTGCTTTACCACCCTACCATGAAGCTATTAAGCTTCCCTCATGACATGAAAGATACCCAGCCCAGCATCAAGTAAATTTTAAACAAGTAAAACCAAGAAGAGAGTAATGAAATATGTTCTACATGATGTATTCACTTGTATTTGTAAGAGTTTGCCTTAATGCAAAATTTACCCAAGACCAAGGAATTCAAACATAACCACAAAATAGACCATAGTATGATCAAAATAATTGTATAGTATTCAATTCCATCTACAAGTACACTAGGAGTATTTGTATATAAAGGCCTCTAAGATGCATCTAGAATTCTTAGGAGTTAGCATCATGATAAGTCATACAACTAGGCACATGTCCACCAAATATGGGTTATCGTCTATTAAGCACGAAAATAAGTGTGATGATGAGAGGATAAGCCTACAATGGTGTACTACATAAATTTATGTTGTAGACACCATGTGCTAAATTAGAAGTGTGAATAATTATGTTGTCTATATGAAAACTTAGTGAATGATGCAAACCTCAGTGTTGTAGACACCATACACTAAATTATAGTTGTTCACTTCTGTGTTGTCAACATGACAAGTCATAAAGATATGCAAATTCATAAGTGTCTCACAAAATAAATAATACAATAATACAATATAATAAAATAATGCATTAACCTAAGTAAACTTAAGTAAAGTGAAGATAGTAAATATTTATTTACACCAACACACCCCCTTAAGTGCAACTTAGGGGAATGCACTTAAGCTCACAAATGCATGATGAGTCTCAGCTACTAGGCCATGTTAGTTACCCATGTACAAAAGCAATGCTCTACATACAATGATGCAATGCAATCTTTCATAAAGTAGAGAAAGAGGAAAACCTCATGGGAAAAACCCTCCTCCAAATAGAGAGATAAGTACAATAAAGAAGATGAGATAGAAGACCTTAGATGAGGAAAAAATCTCTCCTAGAAGAAGGAGAAGAGAGAAGTCAAGGGACTCCCCTTTCTGCAACATCCCAGACCCCCAAGAGATCTCGCAAATGAGTATATTGGACCTTAGTGAAGGGTATGGTGAAGATATTGATGACCTTCTCTATTGTAGGACAATATTGTAGTGCAATGATCTACTTATGTATAAGCTCTCTAATATAGTGCACATGAACCTCGATATGCTTGGTTCAATGATGTTGAACTCGATGCTTAGAGATCTTGAGAGCATTCTAATTGTCACAATGTATGACTGTAGGTTTAGGTAGATCAAATCCAAACTCCTTTGGGATGTGTTGTAACCAAAGAGCCTCTGTAGTTGCATTGGTAGCTCCTCAATACTCAACCTTTGTGGAAGAAAGATAAACTTTATTTTTCTTCTTACTCTACAAACAAATAGGGTCGGAACCAAGGTGAAACATATAACTTGAAGTAGACTTGTGATAGTCTAAGTCCCCTACATAGTCTGAGTCTGTGTATCCAACCAACTAGAGTCCAATACCTACTACATAATGTATCCCATGTGTGTGTACCCTTTATGTAGTGCAAAATGTGCTTGGAAGCCTTCCAATGAAGCTCATGTGGCTCTTGCATGAAGCGAGAAACCATGCCAACTACAAAAGCTATATCAAGGTGAGTATGTGTCAAGTAGATGAGTCTCCCAACTAATTGTTTATATAATGTAGCATCAACAAGTGGAGTGGTGCACTTGGCTTCTAGCTTGACACCTGAAAGAAAGGGAATGGGAGTAGGCTTGTAGTCACTCATGTGAAATCTAGAAAGCAAGTCAAGAGCATACTTGGGTTGAGAAAGTGTGATCACTAATAAAGACTGTGTGATCTCAATACCAAGGAAGTAATGTAGAAAACCTAAGTTTTTCATAGTAAACCTATCCTATAGAGAGGTCTTGACACTAGCAATGGTAGATGAGCTGCTCCCTATAATGATCAAGTCATCTACATAAAGCACTAGTATCAAGTACGAGTCATCCTTCTAAAGAATATAAACATTCAAATTATAATGACACCTAGTGAATCTTGCTAAGAGTAGGAAGGAATCTATTTTGGCATACAAAGCCCAAGGAGCTTTCTTAAGACCATAAATAGACTTCTCCAATCTACAAACCGTAGTAGAATCTTATACAAACCCCTATGGCTACTCCATATAAATCTCCTTGTTAAGATCACCATTCAAAAAGGAACCCTTTACATCCATATGGTGTACAACACAACGATGAGCTACAACATTAGCTAGTGTTAGGCGAATGGAGTTCATCTTGGTAATAGGTGCAAAAGTCTCTATATAGTCAATACTTGGAACCTATGAGAAACCTTTGCCAAATAGTCTTTCCTTATGCTTATCTACACTTCCATCTGCTACAAATTTGGTTTGATAGATCCACTTACATCGAGCCACATTTCTTCCCTTAGGAAGGGGAACTAAGTCCCAAGTGTTGTTTTTCATCAAAGAGTTATATTCTTCCCCCATAGCCTTGTCCCATTCTAGAATTCTTGATGCTTCTTTAAATGACTATGGATCTGAAGCAATGACTATATATGCATGTGGAAATAACTTGTGTTGTGACCTTGTCGTCTAAGTGTATGAAGGATTCCCAACCAATGAACCTGTTGCATCAAGGGTTTTTTGTGCCCAACAAGGTTTAGTGGAAGAAGAAGGAATGTCCTCAACTGTTTGTGAACATTGTTAAGGTGGTGTCCTATGAGTCAAAGTTGAAGGAATTTCCTCTTCCGAGTCACTATCATCACTATGATCATTGTCCACAAAGAAGGAAGAAAGAGGAGTTGAAGAAACCAAACTTGGACAAGTTTCTCCAAAGTGAACACTTCTCTCATAAAAGATTTCATGAGTCTCTAGATCCATTAGTTTGTATACCTTGAGATGGTCAGGATATTCAACAAATATTCATGGTTTTCTTTGTGGTTCTAATGCCTTTCACTTTTTTGGAGGTATCCTTGCCCATGCTAGACAACCAAAAACTTTGAAGTGCTTTACACTTGGTTTTCTACCACACCATGCCTCAAAAGAGTTTATTCCATCTAAGGCCTTAGGAAGACTTTTGTTTTGGATGTGGTTAGCACAACACATGGCTTCTACCCAAAATACTTGATCTAGAGACTTATGTTGAAGCATACAAGTGGTCATTTCCTTAAGGGTTCTATTCTTTCTTTTAGTGACACCATTCTACTATGGTGTGTATGCAACTAAATGTTGAAGATCAATACCCTCATGAGTGCAAAGGTCTCTAATGTTAGAGTTGACATATTCCCTGCCATTATCTTTTTGTAGGATCTTGATGGCTTTCCTTGATTTTTTCTCAACTTAAGCTTTGAAGGCGATGAAGTTATCAAATAATTCACTCTTATGAGTAAGAAAAAAAGACCCAAGTGTACTATAAAAAGTCATCAATAAAGGTTAGAACATAGCCAGTATTACCAAAAGATGGTACTGGAAATGGGCCAGCTACATCACTATGAACCAATTCAAGAACAATAGTTGCCTTCCAAGACTTCCCCTTGTCATATTTCTCTTTGGGATGCTTGCCTACTTCACAAAATGGACATACACTCTCTGAATACTTGACTTGAGGTAGACCAATGACCATATCTTTATTGTTGAGTTGTTGAAGGTAGCGATAATTGAGATGTCCAAATCTCTGATGCCATAGTTTACTTTGTGTATTTGAATGAGTCAACAAGGCAAGGGAAGTGGACTTAGGTAGAAAATGTGAGAAAGAATAAAGTCTTGTCTCATGATTAGCCTTTCCAACCACCACCATAAAATCATCTTAGAGATTTTTCACCATAATTGTATTGAAGAGAAACTCTACTTTGTTGCCACATCCATAGTGAGTTATCTAATAGATAGAAAGAAGGTTGGTGCTAAGGTTAGGAACATTAAAAACATCCTGGAAGATGTTATTTTACAACTCAACATTGCTTTTCCCTTGAACTTCCACTTGAGTATCATTGCCCACATAGATGTAAGGTACATTAGATGGTTTCAAAGAGGAAAACTACTCCCTTGAAGCACCCATATGATGTGTTGCTCTTGAATCAAGAACACATTCCTCAGCATTGTTTATACTTTCTACCAAAGCTTGTCCCTTACCCTTTGAAGTGGATGAAGATCCCTTATCCTTATATGCATTTGGTACATCAATTTTGTGTTTCCTCATTATGTTGACCAATTCATCAATCTGCTTATCCTTGCACTCGTGTTCATCATGATCTTTCCTCTTACAATAGGAACAAGTTTTTTTCTCCTTTTTGTTGGAATTGTTTCCACTTTGGTTTTTTTTGAAGAAGACTTTCCTTGTTGTGAAGAAGATTGTTGAGTGGAAGAAGATTGATTTGAGAAAGATTGTTGTTTTGAGGAGGATTGTTGTGTGTCATCTTATGGCTTAGCCTTCCACTACTTCCACTTCTTGTTGGAGTTTTTACCACTTGAATTACCTTCATTAGCTACCAAGGCTTTGGTCTTGGAAGACTTGAGAATTTCCATGCTCACTAGATTGTCATGTTCTAAGATGAAAATTTCTAAAAATTTCTTGAATGAAGGCTTAACATAAGCACTACCCATTGTTAATTTGTGAGTATTGTAACTAGAAACAAAAGGAGCATATTTAGGTGGAAGATGAGTCATAATGTGTTTGATCATCTTTCCATCCTTGATGGGTTAACCACAATCCTTAAGATGTGCCCTATACATGTCTACTTGGGTAAAATAGTCTTTAATGGTGTTGAAATTCCTAGGATCCAACTTAAGAAGTTTGTTCTCTATGGTGTAAGCCATGTCTTCAACTACTATCCCATACAATGCTTCAAGTTTAACCTATACCTCTATTGGATTGGTAAGCTTCCTAATGTGAAATTTGATAGGATCAGAGATAATTTTCAACACGGTTCCTACGGCCATCTCTTGTTTGGATTTCCAATCTTCTTTCTAGGCTTCATCAGCATCAGCTAGAGGTTCCTTTGTTGCACTAGTTACATAACGCGGTAAACCTTTTTCTACCAATGGTTCCTTAATGTTTTCTTTCCAAGTAGCATAATTATGTGGAGTTAACTTTGAAAAAGAACCCATAATGCAAGAGCACAAGATCAAGGAGACACAATACATAGTACACACCTCCCCTTTTCCTTTAATCAAAGAATCACACCCCCGCGCCCCGCCCCCCCCCCCCCAAATGAATAATGTTGGCACTTTATATGTAGTGAATTTACAATAGGCCACTTGTCAAAATGGACAAAGTGGGCTTCTAATTTTTCTAATTACAACCTTAGTATAGAGTACAAATTTGGAACTTCACAATGTAGTTAAAAAATACAACAATTGTGAAGCAATACAATGTAAAACATGACCTATTTTTGAAAGTGGTATTTTGTCCACACAAACCTACAAGCCTACAATCAGACAAAAAATCTAAAAAGAAGACAAAAAAAAATGCACTTTCAAAAAAAGTGGAACCTAAGAAGGAGTCTAGATGAGCTCGTATGAAGCATTTGAAGTTGCAAAATGCAAGATTGAATAGGTACAGTCACCAAAAAAGTTATTTCTGACAAATTTGTGTACCAAAACTATGAAAGAACTGCACCACTAGAAATTCAAGAAATTTTACCCAAAATAAAAAAGAATTGCACCTGATTTGGATTCTGGCAGACTAAGTTATGGCCTCTCAAAGTCAGGCTACCAAATAAAAACTACATCTGAAGAGGGGTCTAGAGAGGAAAACACGATGTTAAATTTGATAATCAAATGGCCATCATAGTAGTTCAAAATTGTCCTAGAATGATGGTCAGATGGTCATCAAATTTAGGCTAGTAGTTTGCTGACATCTATGAAAATGTAGGCCCTACTGATGTGGTGATGATGTCACCTATAAGGCTAATGACATCAACATGTACGACACTATATAGCCTTCGACATGGTAGTCTAATGTGTCTTGTTGATTTGGCTATATGAAACTTCTTGTCTAGAGCTTACGTGGCACAGTATAGATGCTAAGCTATCTTTCTACATTGACATGTGCAAATGAGTCCATAGGTCCATGTGTTGCATGTGGAATGGAGCCACATGGGGCTAACTGACATCGAGTCAAAGGTCTAACATGGAGGGGTCCCTACTTATGTGGCTATTAAAAATCATCATAGTGTTGATACATGGATGTGTGACTATGTAGGGAGCCAAAAAAAAGCTATCAGCAAGTGATGTATTTGTCACCGATTAAAAATGGCAATGCCAAAAAATTTTACTAGCAGGAGTTGAAGTCAGCGGTATTTTTTAGTGCTAGAATCATTTGCAGAGTGCCAAATTTAAAAGATGCTCACTGCCAAATCATTGGATTGGTCCCACATTTGTTGTGGGTATCTATTTACACCAACACTATTATCAATATAACTTATCGAAGTGTTTAAAAATAGTTCTTGTAAATATAAGATCATTTGAAATAATTATTAATAAACAATACATAGCCCATTATGATAGAAATGTGTTGTCTACACATATTCATAATTTTACTCATTCCTTGATCTATTAAACATATGCGAGATTGAAATTCTTACTATAACTCTTCAAGTAGTTCAAGATTTCAAGATACACATCCTATTTTGAAATTTTTAAATGCATAAGTATCCCAAGCCGAGTATCATTATGGACTTACACATAAGTCACAAAATCTAGAATTTAACAAGATAAGGAAAAATATTTCCAAAAATTAGAACTTCATCTCTTAAGAGTCAGATAGTTTAGTGCAATTAATCATGTCACAATAAACCTAAACAAGATGCATAGAAAAGTTAAATTCTAGGTGTATCACTTGCATTTTTGGAAGTCATAGCATAGTGAGTTAGTAAAATAATCTTCAAAATTAATTAGATTGTGATGATAGTACAAGTTAGTCACCTTCCATTCGAACCACTTGTATTATTTGTCTCTTTAGCTAATGCATTCATAGTTAAGTTGGTAATTGACCTCAACAAAAATTAGAGAAAATTTATCATCCTTATCTCCAGTTCACATCATATCATCATATATGCATGTAAGATAAGCATCATGTAAGAAATTTTTAATGTGCAATTATTAATGTTGTGTATAGTCAACACTCAATTAGTATAGGACATTATCAAAGTTCTAACAATAATTTCCATGTGCATAAAATACTTCACATGCACTAACTACATGTAGGCATTCATAATTTCATTACCTACATCTATCATGTAAAGGGGTCTCTCCTTATTCCCACCTAAGCAAGGCTTAATTCTCTTGAGTTAGAATCTTCTTTGAATTATTAAAATTCCCCAAGGTTACCTTAGCTATTGTGATACCAGAAATGTGGCAATAGCAGGGAGGGGGGGTCATCCAATCACCTACAACTAGCGTCCTTCATTCCTAAGGAAAACTATGCAAAAATCCTCATTATAAATGAATACCATTAGTTGAAGTTTAAATGATATTTGGTTTCATAGTTTCTACGGCTATCTTCACATTTGGAAACCTAATAAATCTCAGTGCTACATGCTTAACCTAGGAAAAGTTAAGTCTAAATAGCTTGGTAGAGAATAGACAAACATCTACCCTAACTCAAAAATATTTTTAAAAAGATCAAATGTGTGATTCCATTTGTAAATTCACACAACAATAATCATAAAGCTTTCTTAATAAGTGAAGGAAAGCTTATAAATTAGATAGGAAGGAAAGAGAACATTCAACAATTCCTAATTTCCAAACTAAAATAATGTACTTCAGACAAAGCTAAAACCCCTATGCATTTATAGGTGCAACAATAATAGCTACTTAGCCATAATTCAATGTGAGCAAAACCAATTCTATCTAAACAAGTAAGGAATTCATATCCTCTACATGGAATAGAGATAAATAGAAAGAGGAACCTAGTTGGTTTCAATTGATAACCCTAATCAACGGTGTGCGCTGCTTCGTTTGCGAATTCCATCCATCAATGTCGTTATTCCCTAATTCTATCATCCCTTCCTCTAAGTCTTGTACCACATTCTTATTTTCCCCAAATACCACCATTAACATAGTATGTTCTTGGACTCAACTCTTATCAGTCATATCTAATCCAAGTATAGAACATACAGTTGTCAAAAATATTCCCTATCAGCAACCTAGAAACCTATTAACACATGATTCCTTCACATGTTTCAGTCTTCCAAATTTTAGTATGCATAATCAAATAGTGTCTTTTCCACTTATCTCTAACAATGTTTTCTTCTAGCTCATATTATCTGAGTGCTACTAGGAGTCATTTTGCAACATGAGTCTTTGAAAATAGTGGAAGCCCAACTGCTCATAAGCCAAGTTTTTTCAAGTGATTTCTAGTAATGTGGGTGTGAATAATTTCATCCCTAGTGATAGAAGATTGCTTCCTTTTCACTACACACTCAGTGAAAATAACAATCTAAAATAGAAAGTCTCAATAGAGCATCCACTGCTTCCATTTCTTCTACTATGAATTCATCTATGTTGCGCTTCCTTCACCTTACCATTTCTTTTTCTATGAATACAACTCCTACCCCAATAATAGTCACCCCTCTCCCCAAATTACCATCGATCCCCCTATTATAAAAGTCCTTTTCATTCTTAAATCTATCTAAGTCATTGTACAGTTATTTTCTTAGTTATTTAACTGATTCTTTTCAATTGTCACATTATCTCCAATACATAACTAAATTAGTTAATATAATTTCATAGTTCAAGAAAATGAATCTACATATGAAAGAAATTTTGATTTATTCAGAAATTAGATGAAGTGGGTTGTGACACACCCTACTCTAGGCTATACACTTGCACCCTACTCTAGTGCAAGTGCTAGTGTATTCCCTTTGATTAGATAGAGATGATAATTTCAAACTTTTGTTCCCAAGAAGGTGGATATATATGAATCTATCATTTCCAATACACAAATATTGATAGATATTTGAGAAGGGTGAGAGAGGCTTAAGTTTGAGCATATTAGAAGTGAGTAAAATATAGCATGTCAAACTGCGTGTGGAAATTTAGAATTTGAAATAATTGTCACCAGACAACTCCAAAACTTTTCTTGTGAAAATTCTTCCATACTATATTCATTGCAACTGCACCTTTCAATGAATGAAAAGAAATCTTTCATGGACAATAACATGTAGTTTAAATGACTTAATTTAATCATGACAATAACATTTTTTCTTATAAAAACTTTAATTATTCATACTTCTAAATCATTTTTATCTAATATATACTCAAGGTAGGGAACCATGCCATTTTAGGAAGCACCCTTTGAATCAAGGTAGGGAACAATGTCATTTTAGGAAGTCCCCTTTGAATCTATTTTAAAGTTATAGATTTGATTAAGGTTATATTAAATAAAATGTCTTAACTTTTCATTTCACACATTAGGGATAAAATTAGATAAACATTTTTTTCTAATATAAATGTGATACTAGGTTTTTATTGTTGTATATTTGTATCTAGAAGATGAGACGATCTAATATAATGACATGTTTAATATACTTATCAATACCATAAGTATATATATACAACTCGAAGACTAACCATACCATAGCCTTAACTATGCAACTAAAACAAGTAATGAGGCACTCCTCAAGTATCCCAAAAGGAAGGAAAGAAATGAAACAATTCCTCTTGATTTAGACTTGGGAAGAAAGTACACGAAACTCATATTACTAAGAACAATGTGCGTTGCTAAAAAATTGGAGTATGTTCTCACATTTGCATAGGATTTAGGTTAAAAGTAAATTTATCACCCCTAGGAGTTTAGCATTTAAGTCACATTGTCTGAAACTTTAGAATTTGGGCTAGAAGATGCAATCTACAAATCAAGGGTGAAATTCTAATCCCTTCTTAACAACGCTTCTCAATGTTCAAATTTTTTATTCTAACATGGAAATTAAGAACAATAGGGAAGATAAATAATCTAAAACTATCAAATTAACACCTCAACATTTAGATTTTGTTTGACCTCTTTCCACATTAAAATGGACTGCATCAAATGTAGGATTTGGACTTTAAAGTGTGATTAATATTGTAGACTTCAAGGTTTAGATTCCAACTCTACAAACAAGAAATTTGAAGATAAGTTTGGTTAACATGTATACAACTCAAATTTTACATTTTAATATGTGTAACTTACTTTTTAGACTAAGAACTAGTAAATTCTTGACAATTGTTAGATAGGGCACAACTCTATCATTTTGTGTCTTGTTATAAAATTGTTTAGAATAAATGCATAGGCACCCATAGTTCTATGTAGACTAAGAATAAATTTCTCAAATGCCTCTAAAATTAGTCAAATCCCCTTCCAAATGGATTTTTTTTCTTAACAATATTTCATAGGGAAAAATTTAAAAGTATCATAAGGGATTAATTGAATCAGGCAATAGAACACTACCAAACATCAAATAAATATATAAAAGTGTTATAAACTCCTAGGGAAACATTGGCTTAACTACATAGAAATAGAAAAGAAGTAGTTGCTAGCCCTAATATTTTAAAGAATTATGTATGTGGTATGTAAATCATAACATATATATTTTTTGTGTGTGCACATATTAAATAATTAAACTTTATCATCCCTTAAGACTTGGATTTTAGATATTGGAGGTTGAACATCTCTTGTAGCTCCTTAATTCATGTTTTTAATATAAAACAACTTGAATTCACTCTTCAACCTCACTAAATTTACATGTTTTGCAATATCTTTTACAAAACCAATACCTAAATGAAGATCTCCTAATCTTCCTAGCTATAAAATTATTTATATTCCAAATGAGTTAAGATATTTTATTTTATTTCTTTGAACATTCTCAAGTTATATACCTTAAATACATATTACATGTTGTATTATAATAAATGGGAAGAAATGTGAAAGGGTACATAGATCATTCACTAATTTTGTGGAGTTATTTTCTTATTATGCATTGGAATAAAAGCCTTCCTTTAGACAAATTTTATTAGAAAAATCCAAAAAGGATGAAGTAGTGAGAATATAAGAACTAGAAAAAGGACTTGGATATTCCCTACATAGATAGAATGTGATTGTGATATACAAATGTATGAAAGATACTTATGTTATGATAAAGTAAATGATTACTAAAAATCTATGATATTAGATCTTATGTATAAACTAAAATAGAACAAAAAAGTGGAAATAAAAAACTGGCCTTGAAGCTACAAGAAGAGGAAGTAACTTCATCTCTAGACTTTATTGTGACAAAACTAATAAAAAATAGAAGCTATTTTGGATTTGGAACTCTAAGACCTGTAACTCCAAATGTAAAAAAAATTATATTCTCTAGGAAATGTTGACCAAATTCAACCTTGTCTAAGAAAATCAACCTTGTCCAAGAGGCATAAAAATTTATGAACTCTATAGAAATATGATCATTGGTTCTAAAACTCTAAATAAATGATTCCAAATATGTGACACATGTTCCTATACACAAGAAAAGGGGAAATTTTTGGTGGTGAAGGTATTTATTTTATCAAGCCCTTGCTAGGAACTAGACTTGAAACAAAATAAAACTTGAATGTAAACAAGATAAATTTAAGTATTCACCTTACATGAGAAACCCTCATTAGTAGATGTTAGGATTTAATAAACCCATGAATATTATTTCATTCTAATTTGAGATGTATTTTAGAGTCAAAGATGTCCTCACAAATAGATAGATCTACACTAGCTCAATCTTATATTGTGAATGAATTTATGCTTGATCACTTCAATGGACAAGGAGAAAGAAGAATGGATGTGGATATTCTTTCTTACTTGTGAAATTCTCTTCTTGGCCACCATGGGAGAGAGAAATTTCCACCAATTAGACAATATTTCCTTTTCTTGAATTGATCTTTAAGAATGGAAGACTTGGAGATATTAAATGGATGATTTCCTTGAGTTCTTGAATCCAAATTCTTAATTAAGTTGATTTCATTTCTCTTGAAAGTGCCAATAATTTCTTGATAAAAATAGATTTCTCATAAATTTTAAATAGATATCAAAATGAGGGGATTTGATCACACTTTATACTAATTTCACAATTCAATATTTTTATTCCAACTACAAGTAATTTCCTAAAATGAAACACTGACACATTGGGCATAGAGATTGCTTAAAATCAATCCCCAAGGATAGGGATGACCTTGATTGGCCTAGTCCACATAGGGTTACTTACTAAGAAAATTGGAGCTTGGAAGGTGTGAAAATATTTGGGAGAGAAAATTAAAACTACAAGAAATCATGAATAAATATATTTGGATTTTTAAATCACTAATATGAGGGATATGTGTAGGATCATGGTGTGCCAAAAAGTGGCGATGTGAAAAAAGTGGAGTTTGAAAATGTCTAGTTTAAGTGTTTCAAAAACTACTCTCACTTTTTTCCACCCATCTTTATACCAAGGAAGAAGGTTGGGCCTAATCTTATTAGGTATCTGATCCATTATCTGGTATCTAATTTGGGATCAGACACTCAAAACCTACAACTAAGATTTTTTTTTAAAAGCCAAGAGAAAGTTAGGCCTTTGTGTTTGAAATTGGTTTGTGTTGTCTCCATTTTAGGTGTCGAATATAGGAACTTGTATGCTATATAGGTAACATTTTTTCATATTTTTTCATGATTTTGAATGAATTTTGTTATAAATTAGGTATTTTAAATAGAAATTGTTGAAACTTAGGTTTTCTAATAGAAATGTTGTCTTGCAATTTAATAGGTATGGCTAATTCAAATGATTACACTAAGCCAAGAACCAATGTTCCTCATAACCCTCCACCAAAAAATCTAGTACCCCTTCAAAATCATCCACCAAACAATCCCCTACCCCCTCAAAACCCTCCTCGAGTTGAAGATTTGATATATAAAAATCTCACCAAACTAAGGGGTTTGCAAAACACATATAATAGTATACCTGCATTAGCTCCTATGTTATTCATGTTAAACACCATATTAGAAAATATTCAAACACTTACCAATAAGAAAAATGGTTCTCTTTAGTGGCATGAGCAAATGCATGCCATGTTTGATGATGGCTTGGACTATGATGAGGTTTTGGCCCTAAACATAAGTAAAGATGATATAGTTAACCTTTTTGTGGACCCAAAAATTGGTAAAAATTCAAACCACAAAAACCCCAAATTATCAATTAAATGGTGCACAAATGAGGCTATGCTTGTGAACTTTTGGGATCATTGGTGGATGGTTTTTGAAAAACCTTCACACAATAATTTAGAGGTGTCATTCTATTTCATTAAGAAAGTATATGCCAAATTTGTGTTGCATGTCAAGGTGAACTACTAGAGCATGAAGCCCAACATGGGTGTAGGAGGAGGAGCTCCTCAGGATAGACCCTTTTCCGAGTGGAAGAAAGCTAGCATGTGTTGTCATGAAACATGTTGAAAGGGGTCATATATTTATCCTATAACTCCCTTTGACCCATATAAATGATCATAATATGTCCCTAGGGGTCTTGGGGCCCCTGGAGACATATGTTGTCATGAAATATGTCAAAAGGGGTAATAAGTTATCCTATGACCCCTTTTGACTCATATAAATGATTATAATATGTCCCCAGGGATCTTAGGAACCCTAGAGATATATGTTGTAATGAAATGTGCCAAAAAGGATCATAGGTTGGTTATCCTATGATCCCTTTCGACCCATATAAATGATTATAATATTTCCTTAGGGGTCCTGGGACCCCTAGAGACATATGTTCTGATAAAATGTGTTCAAAGGTGTTTTAGGTTATCCTATTACCCCTTTCGACCCATATAAATTATTATAATATTTACCTAGGTGTCTTAGGACCCCTAGAGACATATGTTGTAATAAAATGTGTCAAAAGGGGTTATAGGTTATACTATGACCCCTTTTGACCAATATAAATGATTATAATATGTCCCTATGGGTCCTAAGACCCCGAAAGACATATGTTGTCATGAAATATGTTCAAAGGGGTCATAGGGTACTTTATAAATCCTTTTGACTCATTCGAATACATGATATATTTTCCTAGTGGTCCTAGGACCCTTAAGAACATATGTTATCATTTAATGGGTGAAAAAAGGTCATAGGTTACCCTATGGCCCCTTTCAACCCATTTAAACACATGATTTACATCCCTAGGGGTCTTAGTACCCCTAAGAACATATATTGTCATGTAATGTATTGAAAGGGGTCATGGGGTACTTGTGACCTCTTTTGACACTTTGAACACATGATATATTTTCCTATGTGTTTTAGGATGCCTATGAACATATGTTATCATTCAATGGGTCAAAAGGGGTCCTAGGGAACCCTATGACTCCTTTCAGCCCATTCAAACACGTTATGTATGTTCCTAGGGGACCTAGGACCCCTAGGGACATACATGATGTGTTGTAATGCATAAAAAGGGGTCATAGGGTATGTCATGACACATTTTGACCTATTACATGACAAAATACATTCATAGGGTTTGTAGGACCCCTAAGGACATACATGTTGTGTTCCAATTTCTTGAATTGGGTTAATGGATATCTTATGACCCCTTTTGATCCTTTATATAACAAAATATGTTCTTGTGGGTCCTAAGACCTCTAGGGACAAGCATGTTGTGTTGAAATGGTTTGAAAGGGGTCATAGGATAACCTATGACCCATTTCAATCAAATATATGACAAGTTATGTTCTTAAGGATATTAGGGCCCCTGGGGACATATATGTTGTGTTCCAATGGATAGAAAGGGGTCATAGGATACTAGGGAAATACCTCTTATATTCCAATGGGTAGAAAGTGGTCATAGGGTATTCTATGACCCCTTTTGACACATTACATGAGAACATATGTTGTTATGGGTCCTAGGACCCTTATCATCATGTATGTTGTGATCTAATGGGTCAAATTTTAACCCATTATATGATGACATATGTTCTTAGGGGTCCTAATACCCGAGGGCCATATATGTTTTGTTCCAATGGGTCAAAAGAGGTCATCAGATACCCTATGATCCCTTTCATTCCATTACATGACAACATATGTTCCTAGGTGTCCTATGATCCCTAGGAATGTATATTGTCTTGTAATGGGTCGAAAGGGTCATAGGATACTCTATGAACACTTTCAACCCATCATAACATAACGTATATGTCTATAAGGGTCCTAGTACCTCGAGGAACATATGTTATCATGTATTATGTCAAAAGGGATCATAGGATACTTCATAACCCCTTTCTACCCATTGAAACACAAGATGTATGTCCCTAGGCATCCTTTGACCATTAGAAAGATATGTTGTTGTATAATGGGTCAAAATGGGTCATAAGGTATCCTATGACCCATTTGGCCTCATTGGAACACATGTATGTCCCTAGTGAGACCGCTAGGAATAGACATCATCATATAGTTTATTAACTTAGGTTACTGATAAATATATTATATATGATATATAATTAGGGTATCCCATGACTCATTTGGACTCATTGGAACACATTTATGTCCCTAGGGGGACCCCTAGAAACATACATCATCATATAGTATATTAACTTAGGTTAGTAATATATAATATATAATAATAATATATATGATATATAATTATATAATAATATATAATAAGTAATAACTATATATAAAATATATATAAAATAAATGCCAATAGTGGCATGTTGTGATGGTTAAGTTGTTGAGTTCTTATCCTTTCCATCAAGGTTCAAATCTAATGGGGATGAGGTCCCCCATTTGTGGCCTCACTGGTCCATAGCTCTAGGTCAAAGCATTTACCCCTAAAAAAAAATCTATATATAAAATAATTATATAATAAATAATATTTTTATATAAAATAAGTAATAACTATATATGAAATAATTATTATTATTTAATTATATATAACAAATTTTAGTAACTATATATAATAATTGTTCCCCCCCAAATTATGCTATAACTGTATTATACTAGGACTTGATATAACTTAAAAATTGGTCCCCTGTTTGAGTTTGGTAAATAAAAATCAATATTTATCTTAAAAATTGGTCCCCACTCCCTTTACATTTGAATTTGGTGCCATGATTTGGGAACATAGATTGGGTAGCCATTCTCAAATTGGATACTCATTCCCAAATTGGATACCCATTCCCAAATTGGATACTCGTTCTCAAATCAAATACCTATTCCCAAATTGGATACTCATTCCCAAATTCGATACCCATTCCCAAATCAGATACTCGTTCTCAAATTGAATACCCATTCTCAAATTGGATACCCGATCAAGCTAGGTATTACATTTTTAGTTTGGTACCAGGATGGGAGGGAAAAAACACAAAGCACATTTTGAAATGCTTTTAGGCATTTCAAAACTACATGTTTTTCACATTGCCACTTTTTGGCACAACATGATCTTGCACATACCCAGTAAGCTAATATATGTAGGTGCACATGCACAGTTCTCTGAAGCAGTTGTAAAAATGGTGAGAGGTGCTATGGTAATACCAAGAGGAAGTAGATTGAGTACATTTTATCGGCTTGTTGCATGCACAATTGAGTGCAATAGTACTTTGGATAAGATTGTGAAGAGGATTACTTTGTTAAAGAAGGAAAGGGTTTCTCTTTCAATAGATGATCATAGTTTTTGGGTACCCAAGGGTGCTCTATCTACCAAATCAAAGTTTCCTGCAGAGAAGACTACATTATGGCATCGAAGACTCAACCATATAGGTGAGAATGGTCTACGGACCTTGAAAAATAAGAACCTTGTTGATGGGTTGAATGACTGCAATCTTGAATTTGATTTTTGTGAGCATTGTATCTATGATAAACAAAATTGCATTTAGTTTTACTCGAGTTATCATAAGTCCTCATGTATTTTGGATCTAATACATTTGGATTTATTTGGTCTAGTTGATGTTTCATCTACTAGTAGATCAGTTTATTATGTTTCTTTCATTCATGATTTTAGTAGAAGAACATAGGTTTATTTCCTTAGGAGTAAAGCTGAAGTTTTCAGTCATTTCAAAGAATTTAAAGCAATGATTCAGTTGTAGACTGGAAAGAAAATAAAATGTTTGAGAATTGATAATGATGGAAAATTTTGCTCCAATGATTTTGACACATTTTGTAAAGATTGTGGTATTAAAAGAGGGAATACAACTCCTAATTCTCGACAACAGAATGTAGTTGCAAAAAGAATGAATAGGTCCCTGATGGAAAAGGCTAGGAGTATGTTGAGTGGCACTGAGTAGAAAAAAAGTGTACTACACTATACATAATGAAGATACCCCAAAGAGTAGTAAAACAATGTTAAATATTTTTTACTGACATAATAGAGGCTTGTATATTAATTTAAAAATTTACTATTGAAAAAAAATGTCAATGCAAGATGATATACAAAAATTATCATTATGAATGAGATGTTTGATTTTGTAATATAAAACTTTATAGTTATTCTTAGAGTGATCACGATATCTATGATACATGAAAAGAGGAAGAGTCATAATATGTTGGACGCATTTCTTTTAGTGTTTATAGCCTATAATAACCTTAGCACAAAGAAGTTTAGAAAAAATATCTCTTCATTAAATGTGAATGTAGGAGAAATTTTAGAATATGAGGGAGAGGGTGTGGATAAAGAGTAAAGGAAAAAATAATTGTTCATTATGCATGTTTTTCTAGCAAATGCAAATAAATATCTATCTAGGTACATGTGCATCTTGTTTTGTTTCTGAGGTATTGTTTTCTTCATATAAATGTCTTTATAATTCCTCTTTGTAGTAATAAAAAAGATGTATTTATAGAGCATTATTTGATAAATAAATACAAAGTATTTATTCTTATTTTATTTTATGTTTATATGTCTTTTCTTTATGATTGATTGTATCATCTAGCTAATAGATGTGAGGTTTCATTTTTTAATCCACAAAAACACTCAAATAATTGAACCTTAAATATAGATGCTCCAACTTTTTTAATTGAAACAAGTCTCTAGCAAGTCCACCATTAAATATCCTACCCCAATAATCTTCCTTATTCTCCACATGATTGGCAAGATGAATATTGACAACATTTTGAGTTGATAGAGTTGCATTCCCTCTCACAACCCCACCCCCCTACCTCCAATTTGTAATTGTTAAAGCCTTCACATGAACACAATAGAGGTGCATTAGATATTGTAAGTGGTTCTTTAAAGAAACAAGAGCATCTCTTTCATGTAGCATAGTATTACCATTTATTATTTTAGGACTTCATAGGACCTTCTTCTCCTAATTAGAAGTTCAAGAACCCATAAGCACTCATACTTAGAAACCTTAGTATGTAGCGAAATATGAGATTATGATGAGAAAAATAATTACTCAAACTTATAATGAAAATTATAAACTTTGACTTAAGTAATGTCAAGTAGACATTGAATGAGTTGCTTACATAATTTGACAAAAGGTAATAGTTAATTTCTTAGAAATTTTAATATAATTATAAGATATTTCAACAAAGTTCTACTAACCTTTTAAAAGAATTGAAAGCATACACTATTATTTTTAGCATCTTGAGTCTAAGTTATCCTTAAAATTTTGATATACATTAAGGAAATATGAGTAAACAAGGAAAAATATTTTAAAGAAAATAATTATTTATGATATTTTCTTACAATGGTTTAGATTTAAAATGTGAGGAATGATGAGCGATTTCAGAATTGAATATACACTTTTATTAATAAAATTTTATGCATATAGAAAAGAATTGTATTAACCCAATAAAATTATAATAAATAATACATTATATTGTGAAAGTCTTAGGAGCATCTTGAAAAAACTATTTTCAAAAATGTCATCATAAAAGATGAGGTAACAAAAATATAGAAAGACTTGTGTTAATGATTTAATTAGAAAAGGTTGGTTCAAGACACTCTCAAATTAAATTTTTGTGTAATTTAAACATAAAATTTAGAAATATTTAGAAGATAAAAATAAATATTTATTACATAAATTAACTTATTTTTTATTTGAATAAAGTATTATATTTAACTTTTTTTATCACATATGTTGAAGTTGGTGAAAGATCAACCCCACAACTCCCAAGAATCACCAGCATGCAAATAATTATCACAGAATAATAGAAACAAAAGCTATGGAGGCTATAATAAAAAGTTGATCAATGTTATAATTACAAAGAGATATTGTCATTATAAATGAGATCAAAACCCTAACAAGTAATTAACCTAGGCTGCATGATAATAATTAATAAAAGAATTAATTATTATATGCCTAAAGTTTAGCTTAAGTAAACTATAGCTAATAAGTGACTTAATAATTTAATCATTATGATTTAATAAAAAAAGAAAAAAAAAATATTACTCTAACACCACCCCACCCCTTAAGATAAACTTAGGGAGTAGCTAAAAACCTGGAAACTATTACTGAAAGTAAATTTGGGTCCTGACAATAAACCTTGATGAGGTATCCAAGCACAACCAAATCTCTGAGAAGAGCAGAAATAGAGAAAAACATATGGGAAAAACCCTACTCCAAAAAGAGATGGAAAATAGGCTAAAAGAAACTAGTGAAGGATTGAAGAAGTCTCCAAACTAGAGAATGTCCTAGAAGACAGGAACAAAATATTAACATGAAGAACACCACTAAATCATGCAAAAATTTCAAAGCTCTATCAAAAGTAACTATTGATCTAAAGAACCTCCACTAAAATAGAATCTGGCTAGGTAGAGAACACTAAAATCTGCATTGAATTAGGAGGCACACAAAGGAAAACATCTAAACTCAAAGATACAAATGGCATAAAACACCAAAGCCTGAAGAGTTGATCAATCAAACATGGAAGGTTGCATCCAAAATAGGAACAAAAGCAAGAGTTTCTATATGGTAAATGATCCATCTCACCAAAATGCATGTGTTCACCTAGCACATAAGCATAGCTCACTCCATCAAACCAAGGAAGCATCAGAAACAACACAAGAGTCCCCCCTAATGTAGACAAGGGTGAGGTGATAGGAAATTGGAAAAGTGAGCCAAAAGTACTACATGTCAATGAACCGCAACCATGATGCACAAAAGAGTACATATGTGTGTATTGAGATGACCAATCTCAAACACGTCATGTGGCTAATTTCATAGAACGGAAACTCATTGGACAAAGGAAGATGGAAAATAAAGGAAAAACATCAACCCCCCATGGCACTTTAATTAGAGTAGTGCATGTATAGTGAGGCACAATATATGGTGAATCCCATACATACAATAATCTATATGAGTGTCCTCAGATGGCACTGCTCAAATCATAAGGCAAATGCATGAAAAACAACTGAAATAAAAATATAGATTTAATATAGAACTTAATCTCAGTGTGTTTGCAAGAATGCATACAAATTACATGTCTAAGTAGACTAGAAGAGACATAAAGCTAATACAATAGATAGTACAACCCATGACAAATCATTTGAAGCAATGAAATTGATCCCCAGACCTAAAAAAACTAAGATATCCACCAAAATGTAAAAATGCAAAAAAAGGAATAGAATATGCCTAAAGTAGTATCTAGAATGATAACCAACATCACTAGAAAGAGCTCTAAAAGACCTTTCCAATGATATAAATAATTCTCAAATCAGTGATTGGATGCTTGAGATATGTCTCTTGGAGTGCAAAATGGAACTCCTAACGTTGATAGCAGAAGAAGTAAAAAAAAAAAAATCCAAACTGAAAAATACCTATATCATTCTAACTTTCTTAGAACCATCTTTTTGGTGATATCTTGTTTACAAAAAATGAAGGCTATATGCCTGAGATATGAGTAAAAAACTAAAGTTAGGTCCAAATAGAGCATCAAGAGGTGACAGGAGTACTGATGCAATGTTGACATTAACAAGTGATGAGCATAATTTTGACAGTCAAATGGTCATCGAGGAAAAAAAAAGTGAGAAAAATTTCCCCTATTGAAATAGTTATTTGATCGCTAGAAACAAGCCAAAACAAAGAGTCAGTGGTGAAAAAAATCTGGTGGACAAAAATTTGGCATCTAATGGAAAAATAATTTCAAATCACCTTCAGTGCTAAAATTGCAAAACAAGGAAAAACTACCTTGTCAAAGCATCGCATGCGTGGAAGAAAATAATGCAAGAAAATGCACAATTACCAAAAATCACATGAACTCATTGCCAATGCATTAAAGCTAAGTGTCAATTGGCCCATGAAGTAAGGCATAATCAAAACCTTCTCAAAGGCTTTCCATGGTGGCAAATAGAAGTGACCACTTGGATAGAGGTGGGCCCAAGGATAGCACCCAAAATCACACATGAACAATCTCATGCACTATAATAGAATGGCCCAAAAAGTATGGGCAGTCACCAAAGCATGTTTCCAAAAAATTCATACATGTTGAAACTTTCACACAAGACACAAGGAGAGGGCACAAAAGCTAGTGGTAGAGAGGCTATAAATGCACCCAAAAATTCACTCATGCTTGAAAAATCACCCTTCTCTACCAAAAATGTTGGTCTAATAAGCCTCTACAAAAAGTGGCAATTACGTAGCCACTGACTGGTAGTCAGCCTACCCTCTGTGTGTCACACAAGATGAACATGTGGTCCCAAAAAGTTTGCCACTAATTGGGCCCATAATTGGCTCACATAGCTAGATACCTAGTTGATGGTGAGGAGATTCCAAGGAAAAGGTCCATATGCACACCAAGCCCATGTATGCTCCACCAAAAACAAAGAATAGGCCAATAAAATGTGTTGATAGAATATGGTATGCCTTCAAAAACCACTAAATAAAGTGGTAAACCTTCATTGATCTAAAAGGCCACCAATCAAAGTGTTGACAGAGCTCCCAAACAATCTACTTCCCCCAAGCATTCCCACAAGATGGCTCATCCCCAAAAATCCATGTCATCTCCAAATCAAATCAGCTCCCCAATCAAAGCCTTAATGGCTGTGTGAGTCATGGAGTGTGGATTTCATGAAGCTAGGCCCAAGACGAATGGCCCGTAGGGCTACAAGGTTGCAGTCTCCAAAATAACAACACAATCAAGCATACCATAATCAAGCACAAAGAACATGCATTTTAATAAAGCAAGTCTAATAAATATTTATGATATTTTTTTAAAAGCTAAAAAAATGATGACCTTGTGACGCATGCCCAAGTCAATATAGCCTAAGTGGAAAAAAAAAAATTGCCTCATATTTCAACAGTGTCTAAACTGGATGTATTTTATATAGAGATGAGGGTTTTTGAGCACTCTAAGCTCAACAGTGATGTCTATTTGGGCTCAAAGTTCTCCAAAAATACCCTTGAGATCTAATACAAAACACTTCTAAAAATTGAAACCCTCTAAAAATGAAAACTCAAATCTGAAAATTGATGCCAAATCTCTCACAAAGAAAATATGGGTATAAAGATCTAAAGCTCTGATACCATGTTAAAGTAGATGAAAGATCAACCCCATAGCTTCGAAGAATCACTTGCATGCAAACACCTTCATAGAAAGAGAGAACCAAAAGCTATGGAGGCTAGAATTCCTAGATCCACAGATGAGACATTCTTCATGAGCAGAAAGAGAAATTGTTATAATCATAGTGAATCAATATTATAACTACAAAGAGAGATTATCCTTATAATTTAGAGGTAACTAACCTGAGTTGCATGATAATAATTAATAAAAGAATTATTATTATATACCTAAAATTAGCTTAAGTAAACTAGAGATGATAATGACTTAATAATTAAGTCAATATGATTTAATTAATAAATAAAACTTTATTACTCTAACAACATATTTACATATATCAAAAATATATTAGTAATAGAATTATAATATTAATATTTCTTAAATATATGATATATTATTTGGTAATAATGTTTGATTAGAAAACTTTAGAGATACTCCCATATTCTTCTAGTATTAATATTTACAAACATAATTACAACAAATAACTTCTACTAATTTTATTTTAAAAGCATAACACCAAAATTATTTTATCTTGGCTTTAAGGCATGTGCAACATGTGTTTTTTTTTTTTTTTTCCGATTAGGATATCTTTAATCCGCAATAACACACTTATTCTTGAATAATACAAAAACAAAAAAAAAATTGAAATATTTAAATGATTCACTTATTGAATGTGCATTCTAAGAATTAGTTGACAATTTTATTTTGCTTAAATATAAAATATTACTATTAAAATATATTCATGAAAATACTAAATTGAATATTTGTATGTCTATGTTGAATACAATTACGTGGAATTTTAATTTAAAATTTCAAACCATAAAAATTGTACTCGTATTTTATTGTTGACCTACTCATAATATTATAATAAATATAATGAATTAACTTAAAATTTAATTAATTTTTTATAAGACATAAAATTTGTCTACTTATAATAAAATTACAAGGTGTTAGAATGATAATATTTGAGGATAATGATTTTACATTTTTTTATATGAATGAATCTTCTCCTCCAATGCCTTTTTGTAGCCAAGATTCCAAAAAATCTCCTAAATCCAATACAAACACTTGCCATCCACTCTACATACAAATGCCATGGAATTTCTCCTCCCTCATTATCCTCATTCTGAAGAAGAGGGGTTTGTATGCTATAATTTGGCATCTCTCCACATCCACGTGAATTATTGTTAGTTTTGAATCCACAAAGATCATGGTTCCCAATGAAATAAGTGGAATTGAATGTATTGAATTGTCTTCCTTTTGGTATTCTTCCACAAATATTTTTTTTGGCTATAATGAAAAAACTTAAATATGAAACTTGTAATTTTTCATTTGGAATCCTTCCTTTTAGTTTATTATTTGAAAGATCAAGTGACTCTAACTCTACAAGTAATCCAAAACTTCTTGGAATCTCTCCAATAAGACTATTATATGATAAGTTCAATGTGTGAAGACTTTTATGATTCCCCATTATTGAAGAAATGTTTCATGATAGTTTATTTGTACAGATAGATCAATGCAAGTTATAAGTAACATCAATTAACTAACATGCATCATTTATGATCCTTTGTTGAATACTTGGATCTATTCTTCACAATAGTGAGAGCCAGCATCATAAGGTTTTTTTCTCCACCTAACATAAGTTGTTTTAGAGAAGACAGACAAGAGAGACTCAAGGGAAATGAACCATTTAATAATGGACTTTTAGAAAACCAATGGAAAACCAAAGTAGTCATATTTCCTAAGCACAATGGTATTGATTCTTCAAAGTTGTTGTAACCCAAGTGAAGGTGAGTCAAGAATGATAGGTATTGGATAGCTTCCAATTGCTTTCCTATCATATTCAACACTATTCCACTAAGGGACAAGTATTTCAATTTCTACAAATTTTATCTCTACTCTTAACTAGGACTACATATATCACAAGAAAAAACATCTATTCCAAAATCATACTCCTCTACAATAGATAGGTCTAAAACCTTTTGCTGAGAGAGATTCCCCAATTGGTAGGAAATTATACTATTTAACTTAGTGAAGGACAACTTGAGATACTCTAAGTTGTGCAAGGAAGCAAACTACCCTAATATTTCACCTTCAAACTCATTGAAACTCAAATCTAGATGTCTCAATTCTTGTAGGGAAAATAAAGCTACGGATGTAACCGAAAATGATAGCTACTCAAATTCCTATAAGAGAAATCTTGAATCATGAAACATGGCAAGTTGCTTCATTAAAAATAGCTTTTGGAACTATACCATTGAACCTATTCATGCACAAGTTGTTGGGATATGAAGTCCAATAGCCATTGTATTTGTTCATCATTTGTGGCTCTTTGCTTGAAGGCTATATGTAAATGTGTAAATAGAGATAGATTTTAATGAGCTTAAGGGGCTTTCTAATGAATAGTTCATAAGGCACAACACTTGGTGAAACTCCTTAGTTAAGCGCGCTCAAGCTGGAGTAGTACTAGGATGGGTGACCTCTCGGGAAGTCCCGGTGATTCACCCCTATGAGCATCACCTAGATCCAATGAGTGCTAAGTGTTCCATTTATTCTCATGAGAGATGGATTCATGTTGAATCACTACTCATGAAATATGGGTCATCGAGTTTGAATCAAAATCACATAGTTAAATCCTGATATTCATATCACAATTTGACTAGCTGTGGAAATTATCTCCTACTTATCAATTGATGAGCTTAAGGGGTTTTCTAATGAATGGTTCATAAGGCACAACACTTGGTGAAGGTTTTGCAAATGGGGTTGCAAGCTTTGAGTTTAACTAAGGAGGAAACTCCGTAGTTAAGCGCGCTCAGGCTGGAGTAGTACTGGGATGCGTGACCTCCCGGGAAGTCCCAGTGCTTCACCCCTGTGAGCATCACCTAGATCCAATGAGTGCTAAGTGTTCCATTTATTCTCATGAGAGATGGATTCATGTTGAATCACTACTCATGAAATATGGGTCATCGAGTTTGACTCAAAATCACACAGTTAAATCCTGATATTCATATCACAATTTGACTAGCTGTGGAAATTATCTCCTACTTATTTAGAGATAGATTGTCATGCAATATGCATCTGTTATTGATTTATACAATGATTTCCTATTTGAGTGTGGATACAGACATAGTTTTGATGAACCATGGTAAATACTTGTGCTATTATCTTCCATATTCTTTGTTTTGTATTTTGTTCCATTTCTCTGCTCGTTTTGTTATTCACAATTGGTATTAGAGCCATTTTTGGCTAGAGTGGAGATTGAAGAAGATGATGATGTAGATTTTATCATTGAAGAATTTCTTTTAAATTTGGATTGTGCTAAAGATGTGGATGCCTATTTTATCATTGAAGAATTTCTTGAAAATTTGGATTTCGCTGAAGATTAGGATGTTGAAGTGAGGATGAAGTTGATATTGAAGAGGAAGGCATTGAAGAAAGCAAGGATGGAATTGATGAAGCTAGTTCTTTTATAACTAAGGAGGAGTACCAAGAACAAAGGTTTATGAGGTTGAAGGAAGAAAGTTTTTTATTGACAGATGAGCTATTTTGTGGGTGCTATAAGTTGGAGGTTTTGTGTTGCATAGTGAATATTGAGAAAGATAACTCTAAAAAATAGTGGGAGTTTTTTTAAGAAATTTCATTTTAGGAAGAAGAGGATAGTGGGAAAAGCAATTCAGAGGACATTTATCTTGCAAAAATATATGATTCACTAAGAGAGAAGTTTCCTCTTAGTAAAAAGAAATCACAAGAAGATTTCAGATGCCAGGCAACTGAAGACCTTTAACGAGTGAGGATTATAGAGCTCAAAAAGGCTGGTGAGAGCTAGGAGCTTAAGGCTGCACATGATCCAAAATTCTTTTGCATGTCAGACAATAAAGACTCTGACAATAAAGACTGATGATTTATTGTTGTGGTTTGTAGAAATAGAAGAAGAATGGAATACATTGATTGCAAGTTCCTCTCCAACACCTGAGACACAGAACTAGGATATGATTATCCCCACACCAATCTGACACATACATCTTTTATCCACTCAGTCATTAGAGGACATTGACAGAGATGCCACACGAGATTTGGCAGCAAAATGAATTTATGCACAACACCCTATAGGAAATTCCAATGGGCAGTATGTTTGGTGAAAGTGGTAGTTTATTTGGCAAAAATGGAGGTCTATTTGATGAGGTAATTCGAATCTTTGCACAGCCGAAGGACGTGGCTCATAGCCACGATGGAGACTCTCTATATACCATGGCAAGGAATTGTGAAAAGGGGGCTTACAGAGGATGTGGAAAATGAGTGTCCTGAGTCTCTTGTGGAAATCTATCGCAAGTGTCTCTGTAGATGTTAGCAAAGGAATGGCTAACAATAATAGTTTTGGATTATTTGGACCTCCAGACCATGGCCCTTCACATTCTCCATCATTGATACAAAATAAAACAATTGGACAACTTTACCATGGGGAAATTCCAAGATTGAGGATAGCCACAGGAGATCAACAGACACAGCAGAAACATCATTGTTTAGATGCTAGTTTGGGGATTCAAAATTCAATTAATTTTGGCCCCCATGATGATGCAAGGTATTGTCCCACAGTCTGCAAACCGTGGTGAGAATCATCTGTATCCTAAATTGGGAACCCACGCGATTGGAAATTCCAATGAATCACCCTACAATGGGAATATTCCTATGCGCTCTTGTACACATCAACGCACGTTGGTCTACCATACAACATTGGGTAACTCCTTTCCAACTCCTCTGCAAACAATGCCTACGTGTGGTAAACAGTCTGACAAAAGGATTTCAGCTTGGTCAAACGGTGAAGAAAGTACTATCAATTCGCTAACTGCTCAAGAATGGATAGAGACTTATGCCATGGGGGAATTTTAAAAAATCTAAGATTAAAGGTGCAGCTATTGAGTACGTGACTGTACTCATATCAGAACTTGTAGAGAAGATAAAGAAAATGTACAACATATCATTTGGCTATCCTCCAGCTACGTTTGCTTCTTGAAGACCAATTGCATATGGAAAGCATGTATGACAAATATACTATCATAGAGTTAAATGATTTTATGAAGAGGCTCAAGAAAATGGGTCCACGAAAGATGTTTAGGAAAGTGAAGAATGTTATGAGTTCTTTTTAGTATCATGAGGAGAAGATATTTTTGAGTCTGATTTAATGTGGAGAAGACTCATCTGGCAACCCTGAGATCTTCTCAAGGTTGAATTGAGATTTGAAAATTGAGATTTGAAATTGAAATGCAGGGAATCTCTACGCATGATTAGCTAGTTGTCCTTCAGGGAGGAGATGGTTGGGATATGAAGTCTAACAGTCATTCTGACTGTTCATCTTTTGTGGCACTTCGCCTAAAGGCTATATGTAAAGGTATAATAGAGATGGACTCTCACACAATGGTTATTGATTAATACAATGATTTCCAATTTGAGTGTGGACATAGCCATAGTTGTAGTGAACCATGATAAATACTTGTGTTATTGTCTTTCATCTTCTTTATTCTGTTTTTTGTTCCATTTCTCTGCACGTTTTATTATTTACACAAGTTGAGATAAGCTAAGTTGTGCAAAGATGTCAACCAATTTGGTAATTCACCTTGAAAATAATTGAAGCTCAAATCTAGATGTCTCAATTCTTTTAGGGCAAATAGACCTACATGTTAAACAACAACAAAATTTACTCAAATTAAAGTAAGGGAAAGCTTAAAACAGAAAATATGAAAGTTTGTTTCATTAAACATACCTTTAGGTAGAACACCACTCAAATAATTGAATAGCTTAGATCTAGATGTGTTGGAATATTTAATATGGTGGTTGTCTTGCCCCTAGAGCCAAATGCCCACCTACCACCTAACGACCAGCAAAACAGATAGAAAACATAAATGCGGTAAGTGAGATTTTCAAATTTGGAAATGAGAGGGAAAAATGTTTTAGGTTAGAAGACAAAAAGCAATGTTATGTTCCATTTGACCAGATAGAGAGAAGTTAGAGGAATAGCTCAGAAGTTGTAGAGCAGAGAAAGAAGGAAAAAGTTGATCAGCAAATTAGTCGTTGTAGAGACAGAAGGAATCATTGTCATGCTTGTAGTTGCACGTGCTTCTTCCTATCATTCTTAAGTTTATTGTTTATTGGATTTGTCCTGTTGAAGTAGTGATTGCTCTAGGCACCATTGTGTGTAGCTATTAGAGCTGCAAGTTTAAAGTTTAAAGGTTGAAGTTTCATCATTTTGAATATTTAGGGTTATTTTAGGGTTTTCTGGTTGAAGCCGAATGTTCCCAGATTTTGTAATAGTTTAAATCTCAGTTGAATAGAATAGCAAGCAAGCATACTTGAATCTATTGTTCTTCCTCTTCTATTCATTACATTTGAGAAACTTGTTTCAAATGTTAAAGCTTGGCTCTCTGATTTTAATGGTGAAAGCATTCACGTTAGAATTTTTCAAAGTTATAAATTTCTCTCAATTGGAGCCAAGCTTACTCGGCACCTTCATGTGCCGAGCAGTTTTTTAGTACCGAGCAAAAATTTTAAGTTTACAGTTGTGAGTTTTATGTTTGATTTTATATTTTTCACACCATGCTCCAACTGTTTTAAATGGAACAAATCTCTAGCAAGTATGCCATTAAATAGGCTACACCAATAATCATCCACAAAAGTATCCACATTCTCCACATTATTTGCAAGACGGAGTTTGACAACATTCTTCACTCCCCTCCATTCACAGCAGTTAAAGCCTTGCCATGAATGCAATAGATGTTAAGATTGTAAGTGGTTCTTGAAAGCAAGAAGAGCATCTCTTTCATGTGGTAGGCAGAATATAGTATTGCCATTTATCATGAGAATGCGATAAAATGACAAGAAGGAATGATCCATTTGATTATAGATCACAACAATCAAAATTGAACCAAATTATAAAATGTCTACCACTAGAAATAAAAATAGAAATATAACAAAGAGAAATGCAGGAAGCTACCAAAGGTTTAATGCATATAGCTTGAACAATGGTAAGAAGAGTGAGTAACTAGGAAGGGAAACTGAGATTAGATAAGCATGAGACCGCATGAAATGAGTGAAGCAGAAAAAGTTAACATGATGGTAGATAAGAAAATGAATGGAGCAGATCAAAATCAAATGAGGGGAAAGAAGCTTTATCTCGTGAATGCCTAAGGGTCCATTTGGCCACGGGCATAGGAATGGAGAATAGGCATGTAATATTGGGAATAGGAATGGCTATTTCAATAACAACTATTTTTTGGAATGGGTATAAGCTCATTTTAGACGCTAAATGGGAATATGTATTCCTATTCCCTATTCCAAGTGACAAACCAAACAGAAAATAGAAAATGTATTCCAACTTTTCTATTCCTATTCCAGTAACCAAACAGGCCCTAAAGTAATAATCATTAGATAAGTTTTATATTGATGTACGAATCGTAGTTTAGACACCTTATATATGATAAATGTACATATTTATGACTTTTGATTTATATATCTTTGATGAAATATGTTTAATTATTAATTTAAAAAGATAATAGATAATTTAAAAATAAAATGTTTGAAAGGGTGGTAATATTTTAATTTAACTTTATTTTGTTCAATTCTAATGCTATGGTTGTGTTATTTTACATTTGTTATATTAGTTTTGTATAAGTTCTACTATTGTTCCCATCATATAAAGCTCTAAGTATTTTACTTGCTAGCTAGTGTTGTATATCACATCATCCAACATGCTTTCATTCTTCAAGTATTTAGTCATACAATATCTAGTTTATATTAGTTTGTGTTATTTAAACATTCAAAATTTCTTATAGAATATCATTTTCCTAAGTTTTCAAAGTCCTATCATCACCTTTGCATTTTGAATGATTATTAGGCTTTCATCTTATGTTTCAAATATTTAGGATCTTTGCTTATACATTATTTAGCACTCCAAGGGAAAAAAAGAGAGCATTTTGTAACATTTAATGAGACATTATATGGCACATTATGACATTCTAGTGTTCCTCTACACCTTGGCGTGATGATGATCCTTATTTCTTGTATTAAAGATCAATTGACGTGTTTTCTCATCTTTTCCTTTGTTATTTTATATTCTTGTCAAGTTCATATCCTTTAGAATAGTGGAGCTAGAACACCTTCCTCTTACCATGCACACTAGGGTATTTATCTTTTACAATGGGAATTAATGCCTTACAAATTATTATTCTCTTATTTTATTTGTAAACATAGAAAAACAATGGTTAAGTGCAAATACTTTTTTGACAAATTTTAAATTGACTATTGATCAAGATCGAAAGGGTAAAAAGAGCTTCAATTGACTTGTCAAACTCCCAAGTAGTCAATCCCTTTCTCTTCTTCTCAAATTCGAGGTGTTTTTCCTCCCCTAAATAGATGAAAGATTGATTTTCTTCTCCTCTCCTTATATTTTAGCATTTTTATTTTAAAACTTATCTAGTTTATTTTATTTTGATATATCTACTATGTTGTCTTGTGTCATGTTTTGTTGCCATGGATAGATGTTCTTGATATAGAATTTTAAAATGTGTCAATGTGTTGACCAGATAATAGCATATTGCATTAGATTCTTAACTAATGGTATTTCCACATTATATTTTCAATGTATAGCCTAATGCTTTCATGTCATTGGTTTAGTATCAAAATAATACATCTGAATGTATTAATTCATTTCCAATATTAACTCATCTTTCTACCTAGAATTCCACTAATGACTAGGTTTTATTTTGATACAATTATAAAAAGGTTTCATTCACGTAGAAACCATTATTCATCAAAATGATACAAAGTTAAATGTAAATAATATCAATTTAAATAAAAATAAATCACTAATATTTATGATTTTATAGAGATCAAAAGGACACCAGTTTAGATATAAATTATATAAATAAAGACAAATTTGACTCATAATAATATATATAATTTTATAGAGATTTCAAAATAATAGATCAAATTGTATATCCCTCAAATAAATATTATTTAATTACAAATATGTATATTTAAAGAGAACAACTAACTAAGGTTGATAATATTTGACATACATGCGATGTGGAAGCATGCTTCCAATAATTATTTACATATCCTCCATCGAAAGTGTACACAATTGACCAATTTTCAAAAGATCGAAAACATCATGAATTTTTTTGAAAATGTCAGCATTTGATCTTCATAATCCGCATAGTTTGCAGTATAAAACAAGAACAATTTTAGGAAAAAATATATATATTTTCATGAATTAGAAAATAAAAAATTTGACTTTATTTTGTCTTTAATATTTAGTATTTTTTTAATAGAGATTAGCCTGTACCTTTGCAGAATGCTTCCAAGAATCATAGCATACAAAAAAGTAGCTACGTGAAGAATCATATATGATCAAAGACATACGTCTAATGTTGAAGGGCTTATATTTCGTGAGCATATTGAAGGGTTTTCATTGGAGTAAGCGGCAGATCTTCAAAATACCATGTGGAAATTTAGTACATACACAATAGAAGCAGCTAGCATAAAGCTAATTTGTTACCATGATAACACCCACGTCCGATACCCTTTGTGTATATTTTGGCAATCTAAAGTGTATACATTTTTCAATACCAAGCTGCATATTTGATTCAAAAATATTTCTTTTCAAAGTTAGAGTGCTTGATGGTGAGGTTTCTAATTAAACAGTGCACGGTAAGGAGACAAAATTGGTTTTAATTCAACTTATAAAATCTCTTTGTAATTAAGCTGATAGGCTTATTCCCTATCAGAATTTTCTGACTTTTCGATCACGTTGTCGGACGGAGAAGAAATATCGGACGCCGCAAATAATATTAGGGAACGGCTGGGTAAAGAGAGTGGTGTCAAAAATTAAAAACATAGGTCACCGGAATGTTGTGTTTCAGACGCCGTGAAAAATAGTTTACAACATGAAAAATGGATTTCTGGGAACTCTAAACTGTTATCGCCGCTGGAAATGATAAAGGTAAAAATATCTTTTTTTTTAAATTTATTTTCAACTTATTAATATGTTAAACTTTAGTTGATTCGACTATCATTTTTGGCGGTTGGCCATGCAAATGAGTGAGTGGTACAAAACATTTATGCATATTTTCATATTCACCCCTCTAAATTGCGTAGGTGTCTAAAGATGCTTTCCTTAAATAAAATTTATTTTAATATCTCATACAATGTTTATGCTTCTACATAAGTAACAAGACGATAAAGTACTCATACAAATGTTTTTAAATGTAAAAGGAGAGATATATTGAAATTTAGAAAAGCATAAGTGTCTTCAAGAAATAAATTTGTCTCAATTATTTTAGAATTGTTTTGGAATCAAATTTTGTTGACTTATGTGGTAGTTCATATATTGAAAATTTAATTACTCATTGTTAGTGATGTGAGCATAAAGTTTAATATTCAACTTAACTATATTTAATTAATTATGAAGTTTCTTCTAACTTTAACTTACATAATTTTTATCATGTTTGTTAATTCTCGTATAAATGTGTTTTAAGTTTCATTTATGGTAGTATCTTATTTATCGCAATTCATTTAACAAATATTTTGATGCTAATCTTTTGTACAAGCTGGAATAATATACTCTAATCTTTTTATAGTATATTTTAGATGAAACGGTTTAGTGAACACGCTGGGCTAATAAGTTTTTTTTAGTATTCTTTAAATTAAATGGTTTAGGGAATATTATACAAATTTTTATGTGTCTAGGCTTCCACGCACTTACTAGTTGAAGTAAACTATGTGTGGCATGCAAGATAGACAATCATGACACCAATCTTTTTTATCACACATATTCATTAAATAGTAGAAGACCTTATTTTAGATTATGCTCTTGTCTTGGAAAATTATAAAATATAAAAATACTTCAATTGATTATTTTGTTGCTAAATTCAATGTATACTTCAAGTTTTAATTCCAATATTAGAGGGATTTTGACTTGGTTCTTATATATGTTCAAATAGATGTGTGGATTGTGTCTTTGGTCCTTGAATTGTTCATACAACTTCAAAGAAGAAAAAGAGATGGTTGAATGAAGCCTTAGAAGCAATTATAGGATATTTTAAATGTTTTGGCATTAATGATTTAATAGTTTGTCAATATAAAGAAGACAAGTAAATAGTAAAGGTATTCTTTTATTTATTGTTATACCATTTTTTTTTGTAGAGAAAACAACAATGACATTAATAATATAATGTTATTTAATCTCATGATTTTTTTTGAGGCACTTTAATTTTAGAAATAGTGATTGCTTTTTAGATGTATTATTGAACTTTAAAATTAAATTCAAATGACTAAAAATCTCATATTAATATCAAGATTTACAAATTAAGATTTAAAAATTGAAATGCAATTTCATATGAGAATTAAACAAAAGTTATATACATTATATCTTTTAATATATCACACTTTGATTTAAGATGTTTGTGTGTGAGTATTTTAATAACAGAAAGAGAGAAGAGAGATAGAATTTATTATCTTTAATTACATATTTGAAAAAATAGGGTATCTTGAAAAATAAAATTAATTAGAATGTTAAGACTATTAATAAATATTAACATGTACATTTATAATAAATTTTCATACATTTTTTTTATAAGTTATATAAGTTAAGAGTTTTTGAAATATATCTCTTTTTTTCTCAATGAACAAAATACTACCAATTAAAATTTTATTCTAAAAATAATTAGACCTAACGATAAAACATATTTTATTTTTAAAATTTAGAAGAATAAGATGAGAGAGTATTTTATTTCAAATTAATAAGATGTGTGTGTGTGTGTGTGTGTGTGTGTGTGTGTGAGAGAGAGAGAGAGAGAGAGAGAGAGAGATTCATCAAAATAAATACTATTATGTGGAATTTACATAGAAAATTGTATATATTAACAATTCAAATGGGAAAAAAACTGAAATATTGATTACATACTGGACATTTGCATTATCTTTATTTTTATTTAAAAATGAAAGTTAATTTATATTTATTCAAGGCATTTGTCAACCAACCACAACTCATATTAACAAATATTTTCAATTGTCTTTATTTATTTAGTTTTGCAATACGTTGATGTTTTGTGAGGAATGAGGGTGACCAAGATAAAAAGATGTAGATTGAAACAATAGAGACAACAAGACAAATGGAAGATATAAACATAACAAGCTTTCACTTTTGAAAGATACTCCAAAATGAAAAGTAGTCTATATACAATTATATGAAAAAAGGGAACGGCTTTAAAAAGAAATAAAAAAAATAATGTTAAATAAATCAACTCTCTCAAATTACAAAAAATGAATTAGAATTAGTAACAAAATAAAAATACTAATGCAAATTATGAAGAATATATAAGACTATCGGCGTAGCCCTTGCACCCTTCAAAGGTGCAAGTGTTAGTATTATTATTTTCCTAAAATGATTCATATAAATTTAAATTGCATTCTTATGATGGACCATGTTATATGATTGATTGCAATCACTTGATTTTAGCTAGTGATTAATATTTTTTATTTCAACTGATCAAATTCAACTATTTTTGTTTTCAATTTTTACTTTTTAGTTTTTGTAATTTTATATACACAAATTTTAAGTTAAAAAATCATTAAAATTAGTTTATGTTAACTTGATTGGTGCATATATTTGAATCTTATAGGAGCTGATTTCAAGAAAGCAATATTAGCAATATTTTAGAATACATATGAGACATATTAAATTATTTTTAATAATTGATATTCTAAGATAAAACTAAGATAAAATAATAATTTCATAAATTATAAATTATTTTGAATTAAAATTATTTGTATATGAAAAAATATTTTTCAATATATGTACTTTTATAAAACTAATACTTTTTTAATCTTCTAAAAAAAATGTAAATTTTTTAAACAAAAATATGAAAATATTAATTATAATACAAATGAAATATTAATTATATAATATAAGATTTTATCATTACAATTAATTTAAACTTTGTTGATATTTGCAACTACATTTCTAAATCTCTCTTATGAGTACTTATGATTTATAGGGACTATATTTCTCCTCGTAGCAATATTAAATTTTACTACACCACTTTGTTCTAGGAGTACCTTATATGCATGTCTAATGTTTTTGTTCTTTCTAATATTCTAGTACCATCTCTGTGATTATTTTAATATATATTACTTTCTCATATTTTATGTCTCTTCCTCTCACATTATATATAAATATTATTATTCATTTATCTCTATGTGAATCGTAGAGTTTAGCTCATATTCTGTTTCTATGCTGAGTTAGCCGCTTTATGCATTTCTTTCCGCCTCTCAAAATACTGAGTGCTGAAGTTGGTTCTTGCTGGCACATATTCCTCCTTCCTTTGTTTAGTCTGCCAAAGCGATTACCAAGTATCTTTTCACGTTGTGAACTATTTCATGGTAAGAGATTGTTGTACCGAATGTTTCTTATTTAATAAGATGATAAAATAAAATAATGATGTGTTTTATAAAATAATTTCTTCAACTGCTAAAGGTGTATACAATATTATATCAATCCCCAAATTGGTGACTGGATATTCCATTTATATTTGGACAGTGCTACTGATATATTTTCAGCAATATGGAACTGAATATTTACTTAAATCGTACAATATATTTTGTTATAAAAGAAGAACAGTAATCTAGAATAAATCGTTTTTCAATTATATGTTCTGTTAAATCCCAGTTTTCAAAGTACTCTTCCAAATTAATGCACTGCATAATGAGGAAATAGACCATAACATTTATTACACTATATAACTCTATTAAAGCAAAGGACAAAAGCCAAAACACTATATAAGAAAGAAACATAGTAATATGAAAGTTGTAGCTAATTTATATGGACTCATTGTTATGATGTAAAGCATTTTTTCCTCATTGAACACTCGTGTTTTCAAAAAATTGCAACCATTCTATTTGAAAATAACAAAAGGGGACATGATAATTTCACAATTCATGTGCAATGCAAATGTATGTATGTTATTGTACACTCTCAATCCCAGTATAATGCTTTTATGATTAATAGCATTGATTAACTATGGTTATTATATGTAGTCATATAATTTTGTAAATAAAATATCTTATATTTAATATACTAATTGATAGATTTATGTTCTATTGTTCTTAAATATTAGGGATTTTCTTACGAACTCTATATGAGAACATCCATAAAATCACCATATCAAAGAGTTTCAACAAATACCTCATTTTCTCTACTCAAAGTAAAAACAATCCTTTCTTATAATGATAAAAACTAGCTTTTATATATATATATATATATATATATCGGCAAGAGTAATCATTCTCGAGGTGCCTTTATTATTTAATCTCAAGGTTACTTTAATCAAAATTGGGATTTATGAAAAAAAAAGGCACCTCAAGAATGATTACTCTTGGCGTAATATATCTATAGGTATATATAAGCTAGTGGCAGTCATGGCGCAATAGGAAAACATTTACTTTTTATTTATATTTTGATAAGGTTATTATAAAATTGTTAATTAATTTTAATTAGAGTTGTATAAAGTTCCTATAATATTATGCTTCAAATTTTAAAAAAAAAAATTAATTTATGGAGTTTAATTTAGATTAAAAAAATTATTTTATTTTTGGCATATTATAAGGTAAAATGTTATAGTCAAAGATAGATATATGGTTAGGGACAAAGATACCATTATAGTAAATGTTAACCTTAGGGATATAATAAGGGTTAGGGTTAGCATTAGGGTTAGGGCTAGGATTAGGGTTAGGGTTTGAGTTATGGTTAATGTAACTCCCCACCAAGAAATCCAAAAGAAATAACCTAAAGTTTTACTAAGTTTGGTAGCATTTTTTTTTTTAAACAAGAAAGATAAATCATTCACATCAATCACATAGTAGTAGAAGCAATAACATACAATCAACTATAAACATACATAAGAGGTTACATTCCTTAAGGATCCCAAGACATTGAGTCACATATAAATTTAATTAATTCCAAGTCTAACAACTACCATATCCACTTGAAAGAATAATGAAAAGTCCAATGTCCATAATATACATTTGTTCTGAATGCCTCTTGGCAAATGAAATCCGGAATGCACAATCATCCATGGTACATGTCAGAGGGTATGAAAGGCTACAAGAATATAGATATAATGATACACCATCATCCTCGAATCCATGACACAAAGTACAATAAAGTAAATGAAACTAATAGCATACATGATACATCTATCCATCATTAAGATATAACATCATAAAACACATCTAACTAAGTGTGCAATTCCTCCCAACCATTAATAACATTATTAGACCATCGTGGGCCCTAGCCATCCCCAAAGCATAACATCCTAAGCCATCGCAGAGATCATTGGTACTATCATAATAGAGGCGTCACTAATAAAACATGCTACAACATATGCATAAAGAAATTTAACATGCTACAATAAAGCATAAGTAAACAACATCATCTAAACAAGATAAAAAAGTATACCAAGAAGCTCTAGAAATGATGACTATGGATGGATCTCAATGGTAAGAGTGAAAAAGCACTACCACCCAACCACATGGAACCTAAATGGCCCACTCCCACTGCGCTAAGGAGATAGTCTCAAGTCCCAAACATGATATCAAATCACATAACAAAAATATTCTCTAAGTCCATGAAATCCTAAAAGTATACTAACTCAACGATTCCAACACATAGATCGACATCTCGACCCAAAGGCACACAAAGACATGTAGTAAACCTATTATGCAAGGAGGAAAGTGTCATCACATGAATCATGTTCAAAGTTACCTGAGCAATCCCTAGGAATCTCGAGTCCCCAGTGATCCTTGTGGCCACTAGTATCCTCAGCATACTATGGAATGCAAGGTCATAACCAAGCATTCTCTCAGCTCCCATCCTAGTCTGTGCTAGCACTCGAGGCATAGGTGAGACCATACAATTAATCTTATTCGGTTCATTTAAGTCAGTATTTAGTGTAATGTTATCACTTATTTAAAAAAAAACTTACAATGAGTTATCCCCAGAGCCTCTTAGGGCCCCTGTCCCCCATTGCAAGCCACTTCCCAACACTACACATAGATAACCTACCATAGGCTCATGAAATCAGAAATCACAAAATCACCTTAGCCCTATACAAGCAATTGGGAAGCATCAAAAGATAAGGCACAATAATCACATTAGTTCTCCATGAGCAACTGAAAAGCATCAAATGATAATCATAATGATCACAATAGTTCTCTATCATCAACTAAAGACATCCATGACCTTTCAAAAAATAATTGGTATTGTACAAGCTCTTTCGATGGGAGCGGATAGCAATGGGAGCAGAGAGAGTAGGTGTTTTCAAAATTTAAATTCATGCAAGAGCGGGAATTAATTACTTGGATGGTCGATTTTGGGCCCCTGGACTGGAGCATGGATAGCAAGATGGAAGTTGTTTGGCTGCTCCTAGCACTGGGGACAAGTCAAAAAGCGCGGTTGGCGGTCCAGCTATCCTAATCAAGGAAGCAGCCAAGTCTCCTTTGGTCTCCAAAACAAACGTGTAAGGACCTACAAAATGGTCCTCACTCTTCGGGGTTAAACCCTTTGGTAAGTCCTCTTTCTCACCTGTTAAAACTATACAAAATTTGGTGATTGGTTCTTGTGTGATAGCCATCCCATATGAGATTGTGGATCACAATATTCAAACTATGGCTTCTACTTTGGTTGGGAAATTTTTGGGCCCTAGACCGAGCATTGATGAAGTTAGGCAGCTCATAAAACATAAATGGGCTCTCAAGGGCCAGGTCTTGGTCACGGCTATGGTGAAAGGCTTTATGTCTTTTGATTTCACTTGCTCTGAAGACCTTGCTAGCATTATGAGTGAAGGGCAATGGGCCATGGGTCATTCTTCCCTTGTGCTCCAGAAATGGTCTTTTGGCATGAGCTTGAACGATTCTTTTTTTGCCCAAGCTCTAGTGTGGGTTAGACTGCCAGAATTGCCACTTGAATACTAGAATGAGGACGTCTTTGGGGGTATAGCTAGAACCTTTGGGGAACTTCTCTCAACGGATCCGATCACTACTTCCAAGCATCGCCTCAATTTTGCATGCATCTACATTGGGGTAAGAGATGGAACAGACATGCTTGAGTTCGTTGAACTTCATTCCAAACTTGGAGTGCACAACTAGAAAATCATCTATGAAACAATCCCCTTTGCGTGCTTCCTCTGTCTGAAGGCTGGTCATAAGGACCACCAGTGCCCCAATGAGGCAAAGAAGAAGATCGCGAAACCAGTCATCCCTGATCAAACCAAGAAACTTTCTACACGCCCTTCTGGAAAGGGAAAGATGAAGATGCTATGGAGGCGCAAACTTTCTGTGGTGCAGGGGAGAAAGGTTGTTAGCCTAAAAGATGCAGCAGTGAAGGACACTATTCAGAAGGATCCCCCCAAGGAAAATGTCACCTCCCCCCCCCCCACACCCCCCTTGAATAGGGCCCTGTATTGGAAAAGACAATCAGACCTGTTCGAGGACCCTAAGGTGCAGGTAAGCTCCCCCTCCTTAGCCACGGGTCTCGTTGTGGAGCAGAATCTCCCTCTGGAAACTATAGTATAGTTTTGTCCTGCAACAGAGGAAGTCCCTCTTTTGGGAGCTATAGTGTTGAATCACTTGGAACAGGAATCCCCAGCCCGAGATGAGGATACCCAAGCTAAGTGTCTTCCCCTTGAAAATACTCTGGCTTCTCCGGGGGTCATCTCTGGCAAGGGGGGAGATTCTTCAGCCCTTATAGGAATTTAGGCCAAGCTTCATCTCCTCATTAAGAACATTGATCCATCTCAGCCTGTCCTTTGGGAAGATGGGTTAGATAATAGTGCGACGAATAGCCTTGATGATTGGTGCATGGTCAAGAAGAAAAAGAAGAACCAAAAGAAAAATTTCCCCCCCTATCTCCTGCTTCAACCAGAAGTAGGGTTAAAGCTGATATTGGGTCACCCCCCAAGGGAGCAGGAAGAAAGAACTTAAATCAGATACTGCAAGAAGAAATAAGAAGGAACCTAGCAGATGGAAGCCAGAGGTCCATCAAGGATTTCTCAGGAAGTAAGAAATGAAAGTTATCTCATGGAACGTAAGGGGCCTTAATGGGGCTCACAAACATGAATTCATTAGAAATATGATTGGAGACCAAAGACCTGACTTTCTGATGTTACAGGAAACTAAGATGAAAAGGGACCTCGTAAGAAGGATATCTTTCAGTAAAACTTTTTGCTGCGAAGCTTTTGATTCAGATGGAGCTTCAGGTGGTGTCCTAACCTTGTATAACACCAGAGCTTTAAAGTTAACTACTCTTTACAACTCTACTAATGCTCTTCTTTGTAAGGTTTTTCACATCCAAAGCAATGAATCTTGGCTAATCCTTAACCTGTACACCCCCAATACCAAGAAAGAAAGGAACTGCTTCTAGACTAAGCTCCTTGGCATCTTATCTAATTGTAACTTGAATAAAGGGATTATAATGGGGGACTTCAACTCACCTCTATCTAATGCAGACAAAAGGGGGGGTCATGCCCTAGATCAGGATAGAAAATGTGACCTTCCTTTGTTCATTCAGAATCTTGCTTTCCTAGATTTGGACCTTCAAGGTGGCAGCTTCACTTGGTATAACAGAAGAATTGGGGGTGATAGTATCCAGAATGGGCTCTAATCATTCCCCAATTTCTCTTTTTGCCTCCCCCCTTTCTAGAAACAAGGCCTTCCCTTTCCACTTTGAGAAAATGTGGCTCTCACACCCTGCGCTAGAAGATAATATATCCCATTGGTGGAGCATTGAGGTTGAAGGCACTGCAATGTACAGAGTTGCCCAGAAGCTGAAAAATGTGAAAAGAAACATCAAAACATGGAATAGAACTGAATTTGGCCACATCTTCCATGAGAAAGATGAGGTTTCTGATCAGCTCTCTTCTATTCAGGATGAAATCCAACATTTAGGATACAATGCACATAATAGCTAGCAAGAAAAGGCCATCCTTTCAGATCTGCACAACATCATATCTAAGGAAGAGCTTTTCTAGAAATAGAGATCAAGAGTTAGTTGGTTGAAGGAAGGAGACCACAATACCAAATTTTTTCACCTGACCACCCTTAAGCACCGGGCGAATAATACAATATCCAACATTGTAAAGGGCCAGGTTCAGATTACCAAAGACGATGAAATTTAGAAGGAAGTTGTCTGCTACTTCTCATCTCTCCTCTCTGTTGATCCTTCCCTCTCTAGGTCTGAACAAGAGGAAATCCTAGCGACCATTCCCCCAATTCTTCAAGATTACCACAACTCCATGCTGAAGGCAATCCCCTCCTTGGAGGAAATCCATCAGGCCCTATTCTCTCTCCCGGGGGATAAAGCTCCTGGCCCAGATGGTTTCCCTACTTTCTTCTTTTAGATCTTTTGGAATGTTGTGAAAAAGGATATGGTTAAAGCAGTTCAGGAGTTCTTTGGAGCTAGAAATTTGCTTAAAGAACTTAATGCTACCTTTCTGGTTCTCATCTCTAAAATCCTCGGTGCTGATTCTCTGGATAAATTCAGGCCCATAAGCCTCTGCAATTCCTTCTATAAGATCATTGCCAAGGTTCTCACTTCTAGGCTCCTCAGAGTTCTCCCTCTGATTATCTCTCCACAACAAACCAGCTTTGTCCCTGGTAGGCAGATCCTTGATTCAATTGTTTCGGTTCATGAGGTCATCCACTCTCTTGAGGCGAGCAAAAAGGAAGGATTCCTTCTTAAGCTAGACTTATCAAAAGCTTATGATAGGGTTGATTGGAAGTTCCTCTTTGTTGTTCTTTGTGCCTTTGGCCTCGATGATCAGGTTTGCAAACTCATCTCTCAGCTTGTGTCTTCATCGTCTTTGTCGGTTCTGGTCAATGGCCTCTCCTCTCCTTTCTTGTCCCACTCTAGGGGTCTAAGGCAAGGAGACCCCATCCCTCCGGTCTTGTTTGTTATCATGGCGGAATGCCTTGGCAGACTAATTGAGAAGAAGATCAGTGATAGGTGTTTAGTGGGTTTGAGGCCTTCTTCAGGTCCATCCTCTTTCACTCATCAACAATTTGTGGATGACACAATTTTGGGGGGCAAAGCTTCAGTTCGAGAGGCCAGGACCTTCAAAAGCATTCTTAATTCCTACACTAGGGGTTTTGGCCAAGCTATTAACTTAGACAAGAGCTCTGTTTTCTTCCTCAACACTCCTCTGGAGAGGCAGAGGAAAATTGCTCGAATTCTAGGTTGTGGCATTAGGTCCCTACCGGTGACTTATCTTGGGTTTCCTCTAGGCTCCAAACCCCCAGACTCCTTTTGGACAAGCATTATCAACAACTTCAACAAGAAACTTGCTGGCTGGAAAGGGGCCACCCTTAGTCAGGCAGGTAAATGCACACTGGTTAACTCGATTCTCCAGAACCTCCCCACCTATGCCCTCAGTCTCTTTGGGATTCTGGTTAAGTTTGTAGATAGAATGGAGAGGATTCAGAGAGACTTTCTCTGGATTGGAACTAATGACCAGAAGAGATACCACTTGGTAGCTTGAGACTAGGTATGCTTGCCCAAAAGCTAGGGAGGTCTTGGAATCAGGAAAATTTCTCACCTCAATCAATCCCTCTTAACTAAACTCCCTTGGCACATCTTCCAAGGGACAGGAGTTTGGAGGGACATTTTGGCTGAGAAGTACCTGGGAGGCCTGTCTCTCTCCTCCATTTTCTAGGGGGCCGAGCTACCATTGGACTCTTACATTTGGAAAGGTATTTTGAAGGCCCTTCCCCTTGCCAAATCTAGGGCCAAATGGAAAGCTAGAATGGGAGACAAAATCCTTTTTTGGCAAGACAACTGGCTTTTTCAGGAACCTCTCATTAACCATCCTTCCTTTGGCAAGTGGGCTGATCAGGCAATAGGCAGATATGGTATGCTGGTTAGGAACTACAGAAATGGGAATGATTGGCACAATCTAGCAAAACTTTCACAGGATCTCGAGCCTTTGATGGCCTCTTTGAATGCTATTAACATCAACCAGATAGGCGACGCCTTAGTCTGGGGAGACTCTTCTAGAGGCCATTCTACTGTTGCCTCAGGCTATCTTTCCCTTGTGGGAACAAGTGAGAAACCTATTTGGGCCAAGGCCTGGACCCCTGGATTAACACCCAAAATCAACATTTTCCTTTGGCTCCTCTTGCAAGACAAGATCATTACCCTGGATAATTTAGCCAAAAGAGGCCAAATTATTCCCAACAGATGCTGCCTCTTTAAAATTGACCTAGAAATGGTTAATCACATTTTCATTCACTGACCCTTTTCCTCTAGAGTGTGGAGTCTTCTAACTTCCAATATGAACTCCTACTAGTGCCCGCCAGCCAATATCCAAAATTTCTTCATTCAGTGGAGAAGCAACCACAAAGGCTTGGAATCCCAAATTTTGAGTTCTTGGATTATCCCACACTTTTGCTGGGGAATATGGAAGGAGCACAACAATAGGATATTCAGAGACAGAGAAGCTCTTGAGGGTATTATAATAGAGAAAATTGATAGCCTCATGAAAGAGAACTATTCCACAACTAGAGATGGAAACATAAAGGACGAAGGGAAAATTAAGACCAGGAAAGAAGATAGGATCAAAAGAAGATAGCAGGCTTCTTGGTCCTTCCCCCCCCAAAAACTGGCATAAAGCCAATTTCAATGGAGCGGCTAAGGGGAACCTTGGTCCTACCAGATGTGGTGGAGTCATAAGAAACAGCTTGGGAGGGGGTGTTGCTACTATCTCCTCCCCTATTGGTCACCAAACCAACCATTTGGCTGAAGCTAGTGCGGCCAGACTCACTGTTAAGTTGGCCCTGGACTCAAGGATCGAACAACTATGGCTTGAAGGTGACTCCCTAAATATAATTAATTGTATTTTAGGAGTTACCAAACCATCATGGACCATTGAAAGCATAATTGAGGACCTAAAAATGGACTTGAGAAAATTAAAAAATTACCACGTCAGCCATGTCTACCATGAAGCTAACGTGGTTGTTGATTGGTTCGCAAATGTAGTGGTCACATTCAATTTAGTGATGACGTGGAGAAACAATAATCATTTTCTGGTGGCAGCTAATGAGCTCATCCGAAAGGAGCAAATTCAAAGTACCAACTCAAAATCTTTTTATGATGATGACACATGCTAAATCATGTTTTAAAAAGGGAATCAATTGAAGTTATGCGGAACCCCCACCGTTTCATAATAACGTGTACAGATTACAAGAGCAGAAGAAAGCCAAAGTTAAACCCAAAAACATGCACATTAAAGCTCTCGTCCTTAGCGATTTGTCCATCTTTGAGCTCTGCAATTCTATTCAGGGTTTAGGGTTAGAGTGGCAGAAAATCGCAATGGTGAGAGAAAGGATTAGAAGAGAGCCATGGGGAGAAACAGAGAGCTGGAAAGAAAAAGGGAAGGTTTGGAAAAAACTTTAGAAGGATGGCATAACTAGCTTCATGGAGAGGCTCCATGGTTTTAACGTGGGGGTTACCAAGATAATGGTAGAAACCTGGCACAATGGAAAGGTCATAATTGATGGTGTCTCCCACCAAATCACAGAGGGTCTCATTGTGGAGGTGACAGGCTTCTCCCAGGAAGGCATTAGCTTCTTTAGGGATAAGAAGATGTCTGCCAATGCTGTCAATGCTTTCATCAAGAATGACAAGGAGAAAAGAAAACTGGTAAAGATTGACACATTCTATGACATAGAGTCCATCAAGAAGTTTTGGGGGCTTGTTCTGAGGATCATCATAGAGTATGTCACTTTGGAGCCCAGGTTTGATAGAGTCAGAACCCATCATTTTTTTTTGCTTAATCATTTTAGACATAAAGTGAAAATCTCCTTTCCTTTCTATATTTTTACTTCTATGACTAAGAATATAGAGAGTTACAAAAAATGTCTTGTCAAGAATCTTGCCCTTGATGAAGGTCTTCTGCTTGTCATTTTTGAGTTTCTGAAAACCCAAACAAGAGTCAAGCCCATTGGGGCTTCGGGTGGCTCCTCGGAGGAAACTGCTAGCTCAAAATCAAGGGAAGTGCGCGTTGTGAAATTTGTCAAGTGTAAAACCCCAAAAGCCAAACCCTCTCTCAGCTTCCCTAGCAAGAAGAGCCCCAGGTGTCCTCCCCCTAACCCCCCTACCCCTCATCCGAAGGAGTCTAGTGAGGAGTCAGATATGGAGTTGGAGGAAGAGTATTCGGTGGTAAAGAAGGAAAGTGAGTTGGAAGATGACAAGGAAAAAGATAATGACAAGAAGGAGGCGACCCCCTTGGTAACCCAGGATAACCCCAAGAAAAGAAAATTGGACCAAACCCCAACCCATGATCATCTCAGTGATAACGCTGATTTTCCCCCAGCCCCACTGCACCCACCTCCCCCCTGGAGATCCCCATTTCGCCCCCAAAAGAGATCATAGAAATTATGGTTGAATAGGGTGGGGAAGCCATCAGGAAAAATAAGAGAAGAGCCTGGTGAAATTTCAATATGGATAGTGTTAGTATGGGCATTGTTAGAGAACCTACTAAAATCCAGGTGTTGGGGGATCTCGACAGTAGCACCCACTATGATGAGCTCCTTGACCTGACTCTTCTGGTTCTCTCTGACAATGCTCGTGAAATGGGTTTCAACTTCCTCAACAATGCAAAGAATAGCCTGATTGACAATTTTTGCTCCATTAAGTGGCTTTTTCAAGAAATTGAGACTCTGAAGGACAGGTCCAACTAGACCAATAATAGGGGGGAAGTCAAGGATCATGAGGCCAGAGGCAGTAAAGACCAGGTGGGCAGCCAGGAAAAAGACAGAAGCAAGGACCCCAGTGACAATCAAGAGGACAAAATCACCTGGCTTGAGCAGAAGGTCCAAAGGCTAGATTCCATCCACCAGGTTGTGACTAAACAGATTGTGGATACTCTCCATACCTTGAATGAAAACATTGTTAATCTGGGGGACTATATGACCAATGTCGATCTTGTGGGGAACATGGAGCAGAGTACAAAGCATGAAACCAGCCGGGAGCATCCTCAGAAAGAGATTGGAATCCAGGAAAGCCAGGTGGACCAGATGCATTTCCCCCCAGTGACCCAGGAGGAAGAGGTCATCCAGAAGGAAAGTGACACTACAGAAATCCTGCAGGAAATGGAGAAGAAGGGACACTAGTCTACCTACCAGGCTTTGTTCTTGGCCTTTGTTTCCCTGGCTTCAGGCCTTTTTGTTTTTGGCCTTTTGAGTCTATTTTTGTTTTTTCTAACTTTTATGCTTTAAGTTGTTTAATGCTGTAAAACTTTGGGTTTCAGGATCCCTGTAAAACCTATTTTCCAAATCAAAAACTAAAGGCATCCATGATAAATCACAATATCCACTAGTTTGTAACAAGCAACTAGAAAAATATCCCAAAATAAATCACTATACTGATCGAAGACTTCAAAATGATCAAGTCAAAATATGTCACAACATGACATAATCAAGAAAAAATCACTTAAAACACATCAACCCTTTCAAAATGAATAGAAAGCAAATCAAATATAACTAATTGATGACTCAAAAATGGTTAAGTCAGGTATCTCATAAACATACACCTCAGCTTCATACAAGAAAATTAGAAACAATAACAATCAATAACCCATACACATGATAGAGCATATCAACACATCACCATGGTTGCGTATATAAAGATTGAGCACAAATCATCATAACATCACAATTGCATAACCCCCGAGCGTCTGGTAACAACCTAAACTGGTCAACATCTAAACAACCCCAAAACTCCCAAAGCATAGACAATATAGTAGAACAATACCATTTCATAATTTGGTTCTGATTATGAAATACACAATAGGGTCAAAACTAAAGTTTCAATTTGTGTTTTGATGTATGTTTCAAGCGTATAGGATTCTCAGTATTACCCTTATAATTTAACCCGATCATTTATTCAACCCATAAATATAAAGTTACTCTCATGTTAAAAGTCAAATTTTCTAACAGATTACTCTGAGGACAACCTTTTATTTTATTAAGTTATAAAAATAACCCTTAATTATTTTAAATAAAATAATTATGATTTTATTAAAATCAATAATTAAATCCTCAATAATAACTAAAATATTATTAATAAATGTTATTTAAATCATATTCAAATAAATCAATTAATAATTTATTTAAATATATATTGCATTCATTATTATTTTATTAAATTATAAAATATTAATACAATTTAATAATTTAATTATTAATAAATACTAACATAAATTTAATTTTATTAAAATTTAAATGAAAATTCGTATTAACAAAATTGACTTTAACTATAATAAAAAGGACACATAATAATGTTTTAAAAATATACTACAAGCGATTTATATTCACTACCTACATTTATAAAAATGTACCATGGCTACTATTGCAGTCATAATACATCAACAGGTATGACTGCATACAATAGTCACCTGCAACTGATAAATATAAGGGGGAAGGGGGTGCTTTAGCCGCCCCTCCCCAATCCATATTTTTAAAAAATTAAAAAATTCTTAGAATAAACTTTGTTATTAATAACATTTTCTTTTAAAATATAATTTATGTATTTATAAAAATCTATATATATTTAAACAATTTCTTACATATATATTATTATTTTTTTGTTTAAATTGTTCTCATCTTTACTTAGATAGAGAATATATTATCAACCATCCAAATTTTCTAATTTAGAATTTCATCTTTAAATTCAACCCTTTCTCGATTAAATCCTATGTTCTTTAATCTAGAAAATGAGAGTTTCTGATTATGTTTCTATTCCCCATGTAATATTGAAACATTTAAGCTTTCATCACAGAGAATTCATATTTACAATCCATAGAAACAAAGAAGACAGGAAAGGACTATTGCGTAATTAATCAGTGATCAAAACACAAGACCCTACCTAAGCTTGATGCTAATATGCCATCCCCAAAAAAACTAAGAGAATTTGCTCCTCTTCAAGAACTTTTCTCTGAAAATCTTTCCTAGAATTCTCCTTCTGAAATTTGCTTCCAAAATTTGTCTCCAAAATTGATCTCTGAAAATTCATGTCCCTCAAAAAAGAACCTTCTAATTGTGATAAAGGGTTCTCTCTCCTTAAATTGGGGAACTAATTGTGCGTTCACTTGGGAGAACTCCATGCTTACAAGACTTAAACTCCAAATTAACTTATATTAATCTATCTTTAATCTTTTCATGCACGTGAAATGAATTATTAAATTACTTTATTTAATTTTCACTCAACTTCTCTTTTTAATTAATTTATTACTTTAATCTCATGCACACTTTATGAAAATGAAATATCTTTGTTAAGTTCACATGTTTTATCCTTTTAATTAATTTCTTCTATTTTAAACTCATACACACATCATGCGATCTAAAATCTTTTTATAATTTTTTTTTTCACTTTTAATTTATTTGAGAAACTTAATTGATAAAATATTTATTAACTTAAATAACAATAATATTGAGAATTTTTTTAAAAACGAACTCTAAATATATTATTGTTAAATTAAATAAATATTATCACATTCTAAATTTATACTTATAACTTTTATCTCCAGTTTTAATTCTTTTTACTTAATTAATTTCTCAACTAATTAAATATTAAAATATCATTATAATTTTCCATTGAATTAAACCATTAATTAAATCTTTTAATTTGACTTAATTAATAGAAAATTCACCAAAACTCATAAAGTAAAATATGAAAACCCATCACAGTAAAACACATACTAAATCAAACAAAAGGGTCATAATCACTAATTTACATCATTCGACACATTCAGAGGGTACTTGACTTAGATACTTGTCCTAATTTTCAATTAGGACAAATGGCTTAAGGGGTTGGGATTTGGACTTAAGAATTTATCTCCCGTCTCTAACCATTGAGATAATGTGATAGCGTACACTCATCCTGGAAATTCAACGAAGTCAATACCCTGTACCTGCAACCTACATAAAATCCACACATGTATAGACATAATATTCTAAGCTAAATAGGCAATGGCAAGAAGTAGTGCATCATGCAGATCCTGACTAGTAGGTGACCATGACTCCCTTCCATAACCACATCAAAAATGCCATACATAAAGAAAACAAACACACATACCATACACATGCAGTATGGGGTAAGTATCCATAAGAAGAAACATAATAATCAATCTAACTAATCATCATTACTAACTAAAAACATTGAATAATCATCATACATATATGCAATATAGAGTACCAAGTAATCTCATCATTGAATAAACTGAATGTAAAACAATATCTAATAATCTCCAAAACAATAGTACTAATCATCAAACATAAAACTAGCTTAAAAGAGTTTGGCATTAATAGCAAAAATTTAACTTAGGGGTAGGCACTACATCCACCCCCACTAGACTTAGGCTTACTCTTGGAAGCCTACAAGAAAAGTAAAGCTAAGGACTCACTGTGTGCATCCCATTGGACCCTTTCCCCCTATAGGAGGATAAGACTCCACTGAGTACACTCTCTATGCTCTACCCATGTCACAAACTATATATTTTGAAGCTGTGGATCCCTGGCCTAAGAACAGTGATTTCCTTTGAGGGCAATGAGATGACTTGTGTCCATGTTGTCCACATTTGAAACACTCTCCATCGAAGCTCTTTTGAACTCTAGGTGCACTAGACTATTGGAAACTACCCCACTAGGATAAGACTGAACACTTTGAGAAAGTTGATCATACTAGTTGGGCTTGTTGTGTTGAGCGTTGTGTAGTTCTTAGCATTGGAACCACCGCCACCATTCTGTGCTAGAGGATAAGTTCCTTCCTACCATTGATTACCCGTAGAAGGATGTTTCCTATTGCCACCTACTCCCTAACCACCCTTCAATGCTTATGCTGATGATGCTTCTACATAACCCCCATGCCCTAGGTTCACACGCTGTTCTACAAGGATGACTCAATGTATCACATCTTTGAGGGTTTTAGGTTTAAACACCTTAACACCCCCAATTAAATGATCATTCAAATATCTAATGAAATGTTGTGCCAACTATGTTGGGTTATCACTAAATCCCAAAAAGGGCATGAGCTCAAAAAACTTGCCCTCATACTTTACGACGATCATAGTAAACTATCTCAAGTTATGGAACTCATCTACTCTATGTTGCTTCCATTCCTCTAGTAGGAATCACTCATAAAAGCTCTCCAAGAATAACTCGCATGTGACACTATTCATAGTTAAGCCCAACTTCTTTTCCTAAATTTTCCACCAAGTAGCCCCAAAGTATGCCAAGTTGGTAATAGAAAACCTTGCTTTGACATTACTGTCAAAGTCCTACATAGCAAAAATCCTATCAAGGGTAGTAAGCCACTGCTCAGCTACATATCTAGAACCCTGTTTGTTAAAGGGATTGATCTTGGACCTCTGAGGGTCCTTCACCTGAGAAGATACAATGGATCTATGTTGATCCCTCTAATGGCTCCTAGACCTAGGTCTATGCTCATGTCCTACCTGATGTGCTCTATCCTAATCATGAACAAGAGGTAGAAGATCAATGATGGTTCACATCATTTTTCTTAGATCAACCTGCTCAAAGTCTACATGCTCCTCTCTATGGCTCTCTTCCTAATGCTCATTGACATGCTCTTCCCTATTCTCTTCTTGAATGTGGCTCTTGTGGATAGACTCATGAACACTCATAGCCCTACCTCATCCACGACCTTTACCATGGCCAAGGTTATGGCCTCCAATGGAAGATCTCATCCTAGATACCATCCTACAACAAGATAAAAGATATTATAAAAACCATAAAACATACTACTGAAAAGCATAGATAAAAGACACATGTTTTTCAAACAAAATAGTTTCAATTTTTAGTTTGCCTATAATTTTGGCTTATGTGTAATTTCAGTTTTGAAGTCTAAGTGTTGAAGCATGAAAAATATACAACTAACAGTTTAAGTTATGTTTTAGTTCAACTAGATCAACACTAATGGCACTCCAATATAACTAGACCTCCCAATGTAGAAACTTGGGCTCTAATACTAGATGTAATGCCCCACCAAGGGATGCAAAAGAAATAACCTAAACTTGTACTGAGTTTGGTAGCATCTTTTTTTTTAAACAAGAAAGATAAATCATTCACATCAATTACATAGTAGTGGAAGTAATAACATACAATTAACTATAAACATACATTAGAGGTTACATTCCTTAAGGATCCCAAGATGTTGACTCAAATATAAATTTAATTAATTCTAAGTCTAACAACTACCATATCCACATGAAAGAATAACGAAAAGTCCAATGTCCATAATATATATTTTTTCAGAATGCCTTTGGCAAATGAAATCTAGAATGCACAATCATCCATTGTACATGTCACAAGGTATGAAAGGCTAAAAGAATATATATATATATATATATATATATATATATATATATATATATATATATATATATATATATATATATATAGACACACACCATCATCCTCAAATCCATGATACAAAGTAAAATAAAGTAAATGAAACTAATAGCATACATGATACATCTATCCATCATTAAGATATAACATCATAAAACACATCTAACTAAGTGTGCAGTTCCTCCCACCTGTCAATAGCATCATTAGACCATCGTGGGCCCTAGCCACCCCCCACACATAACATCCCAAGCCACCAAAGAGATCATTGGTACTATCATAATATGGACATCACTCCTAAAACATGCTACAACATATGCATAAAAAAATCTAACATGCTACAATAAAGTATAAGTAAACAACATCATCAAAACATGATAAACAAGTATACCAAGAAACTCTAGACATGGTGACTATGGACAGATCTGAATGGTAAGAGTGAGAAAACACTACCACTTGACCATGTGGAATCTAAATGGCCCACTCCCACAGTGCTGAGGAGATAGTCTCAAATTCCAAACAGGGTATCAAATAACATAGCACAAACACTCTCTAAGTCCAAAAAATCCTAAAAGTATACTAACTCAAGGGTTCTAACACATATATCTACATCTAGACCCAAAAGCACAAAAAGACACGTAGGAAACCTACTATGCAAGCAGGAAAGTATCATTGCATGAATCACATTGGAAGTTACTCTAGCAATACCTTAGGAATCTTGTGTCCCTAGTGATCCTTGCAGCCACTAGTATCATCTCATACTGACGAGGCATACTATGGAATGCAAGGTCGTAACCAAGCATTCTCTAAGCTCCCATCCTAGTCTATACTAGCACTTGAGGCATGGGTGAGAACATACAATTAATCTTATAAGGTTCATTTAAATTAGTATTTAGTGTAATGTTATCACTTATTAAAATACAACTTACAATGAGTTATCCCTAGAGCCTCTTAGGGCCCCTGTCCCCGATTGCAAGCCACTTCCTGACACTACACATAGATAACCTACCCTAGACTCATGAAATAACAAATCACAAAATCATCTTAGCCCTATACAAGCGATTGGGAAGCATCAAAAGATAAGCCACAATAATCACATTAGTTCTCCATGAGCAACTGAAAAGCATCAAATAATAATCATAATGATCATGACAAGTCTCTATCAACAACTGAAGGCATCCATGATAAATCACAATATCCATCGATTCTTATCAAGCAACTAGAAAAATATCCCAAAATAAATCACAATACTGATTGAAGACTCCAAAATGGTCAAGTGAAAACATGTCACAACATGACATCATCAAGAACAAATCACTCAAAACTCCTTAGTCCTCTCAAAGTGTCTGGAAAGAAAATCAAATATAACTAATTGATGACTCAAAAATGGTTAAGTCAGGTATCTCATAAACATACACCTTAGCTTCACACAAGAAAATTGAAAACAATAAAAAACAACAATCCATACACATCATAGAGCATATCAACACATCACCATTGTTGGGTTTAGAAAGATTGAGGACAATTCATCATAACATCACAATCGCATAACCCCTGAGCCGCTAGTAGCAACCTAAACTAGTCAACATCTAAACAACCCCAAAACTCCCAAAGCATAGACAGTACAATAGAACAATAGAGTTTCATAGTTTGGTTTTGATTTGAAATACATAATAGGGTTAAAGTTAAAGTTTCAATTTGCATTTCAATGTATGTTTCAAGTGCATAGGATTCTTAGTATTACCTTTATAATTTAACTTGATCATTTATTCAACCCATAAATATAAAGCTACTCTCATGTTAAAAGTCAAATTTCCTAATAGATTAATTTGAGGATAACCATTTATTTTATTAAGTTATAAAAATAACCCTTAGTGATTTTAAATAAAATAATTACAATTTTATTAAAATCAACAATTAAATCCTCAATAATAACTAAAATATTATTAATAAATTTTATTTAAATCATATTCAAATAAATAAATAAATAATTTATTTAAATATATATTACGTTCATTATTATTGTATTAAATTATAAAATATAAATTATATAATTTAATCATTTAATTATTAATAAATACTAACATAAATTTAATTAAATTAAAATTTATTAAAATTTAAATGCAAATTCATATTGGCAAAATCGACTTTATCTATATTTGCTACCTACATTTATAAAAACACGGCATGGCTGCTATTGCAGTCATACTACATTAGTAGGTACGACTGTGTATGGTAGTCGCCTGCAACTGATAAATATAAGGGGAAGGGGGTGGTTTAGCTACCCCTCCCTAATCCATATTTTAAATTTTTTTTCTTAATAACAAACTTTGTTATTAATGACATTTTCTTTTAAAATATAATTTATGCATTTTATAAAAATCTATAAATATTTAAACAATTATATATATATATATATATGAAATTTTTTTCATCTTTACTCAGATGGAGAAAATATTATGAACCATCCAAATTTTCTAATTTAGAATTTCATATTTAAATTCAACCCCTTCTCGATTAAATCCTATGTTCTTTAATCTAGAAAATGAGGGTTTGTGATTACGTTCTGTTCCCCACATATATAAAAGTTAATGACAAGCATTTAATAATTCACTATAATGAAACATTTATGCTTTCATCACTTAGGATTCAGATTTACAATCCATAGACATGAAGAAGACAAGAAAGGACAATTGCATAATTAATCAATGATCAAAACACAATATCCTACCTGAGCATGATGCTAATACACAATTCCCAAAAAAACTATGAGAGAATTTGCTCCTCTTCAAGAACTTTTCTTTGAAAATCTTTTCTAGAATTCTCCTTCTAAAATTCACTTCCAAAATTCATCCCTAAAATTCGTCTCCCAAAACTTGTGTCTCTCAAAAATGAACCTTCTGATTGTGATAAAGGGTTCTCTCTCCTTAAATTAGAGAACTAATTGTGCATTCACCTATGAGAACTCCGTGCTTACAAGACTCAAGCTCCAAATTAACTTTTATTAATCTATCTTTAATCTTTTCATGCACGTGAAATGAATTATTAAATTACGTTATTTAATTTTCACTCGACTTCTATTTTTCATTAATTTATTACATTAATCTCATGCAGACTTTATGAAATTAAAATATCTTTATTATGTCCACATGTTTTTATCTTTTTAATTAATTTCTTCTATTTTAAACTCATAAACACATCATGCGATCTAAAATCTTTTTATAAATTTAATATTTTTTTCTCTTTTAATTAATTTTAGAAACTTAATTGATAAATATTTATTAACTTAAATAACAATAATATTTAGCATTTATTGAAAAATGTACTCTAAATATATTATTATTAAATTAAATAAATATTATCACATTCTAAATTTATACTTACAACTTTTATCTCTAGTTTTAATTCCTTTTATTTAATTAATTTCTCAACTAATTAAATATAATTAAATATTAAAATATCATAATAATTTTTCATTGAATTTACTCATTAATTAAATCTTTTAATTTGACTTAATTATCAAAAAATTCACCAAAACTCATAAAGTAAAATATGAAACCCCATCATAGTAAAACACATACCAAATCAAACAAAAGGGTTATAATCACAAATTAACATCATTCGACACATTCAGAGGGTACTTGACTCAAATACGTGTCCTAATTTTTAATTAGGACAAATGGCTTAAAGGGTTGTTATTTGGACTTAAGAATTTATCTCCCCTATCTTACCATTGAGATAATGTGATAGGGCATGCTCATCCTGGCAATTCAAGGAAGTCGATACCCAATACTTGCAACTTGCATAAAATCTACACATGTATAGACACAATATTCTAAGCTAAACAAGCAATGGCAAGAAGTGGTACATCATGTAGATCCTAACTATTAGGTGACTACATCAGAAAAGCCATACATAAAGAAAACAAATACGCACACCATACACATGCAATATGGGGTAAGTATCCATAAGAAGACACATAATAATCCACCTAACTAATCATCATCAATAATTGAAAACATTGAATAATCATCATACAGACATGAAATATAGAGTACGAAGTAATCTCATCATATAATAAACTAAAAGTAAAACAATATATGATAATCTCGAACACAATAGTACTAATAATCAAACATAAAACTGGCATAAAAGAATTTGGTAATGATAGTAAAAATTTAACTTAGGGGCAGGCACTACAGCTAAGGTTAGGGTTAGAGTTATGGTTATGGTTAATGTTAGAGTTATGGTTAAGGTTCGGATTAGAGTTATGTTTATGGTTAAGGTTAGGGTTAGAATTATTGTCATGGTTAAGGTTAGGGTTAGAGTTATGGTTATGGTTAGGGTTAGTGTTATAGTAAGGCTAGGGTTAGGGTTTCAGTCAGGGTTAAGGTTAGAGTCAAGGTTAGGGTTTGAATTAGGATTAAAGTTAGGGTTAGGGTTAGGGTTAGAGTCCAATTATGGTAGAGTTAGATTTAGGGTTAGAGTTAAGGGTTAGAGTTATGCTCATGGTTAAGGATAGGGTTAAAGTTATGGTTATGGTTATGGTTAGGGTTAATAGGGCTCAAGTTAGGGTTATTGTAGGGATAGGGTTAGGGTTTGAGTCAAGGTTAAGGTTAGATTTAGGATTAGGATTAGAATTTTAGTTAGGATTAAAATTAGGTTTAGAGTTTAATTATTGTAGAGTTAGATTTAGGGTTAGAATTAGGGATAGAGTTATGTTTATGGTTAAGTTTAGGTTTAGAGTTATTCTCATTTTTAAGGTTAGGGTTAGACTTATGGTTATGGTTAGGGTTAAGGTTAGGGATTGAGTAATGGTTAAGGTTCTAGAGTTATGGTTAGGGTTAAGTTTTGAGTCAGGATTAAATTTTGGGTTAGGTTTATCGTTAGAGTCCAATTATGGTAGAGTTAGATTTAGGGTTAGAGTTAGGGACAAATTAATGTTTATGGTTAAGTTTAGGGTTAAGGTTAGGGTTAGAGTTAGAGTTAGAGTTAAGGTCAAGGTTGAGGTTAGAATTAAGGTTAGGGTTAGTGTTAAGGTTAGGGTTAGGGTTAGAGTTAGAATTGGGGTTAGCATTAGGATGAAAATTAGGGTGAGGGATAGGGTTTGAATTAGAGTTAGGGTTCTTGTTAGCGTTAAGTTTACAATTACAACTAGAGTTAGGGTCAAGGTTAGAGTTATAGTTACAGTTAGAGTTAGAGTTAGGGTTAGGGTTAGGTTTTAAATTAGAGTTAGATTTGGGATTAGGGTTAGGGTTAGAATTAGGGTTACAAATATAGTTAGGATTAGAGTCAGAGTTAGGGTTAGGGTAAGAGATAGAGTTAGAATTAGAGTTAGAATAAGGGTTGGAGTTAGAGTTAGAGTTAGAGTTAGGGTTATATTTAGGGTTAGAATTAAGGTTAGGATTAGAATTAGTGTTAGAGTTAGGGTTAGGGTTAGTGTTAGAGTTAGCATTATGGTTACGGTTACAATTAGAGTTAGACTTAAAACAACAGGTAGTGTTAGCATTAGTGTTAGTATAAGAGTTAGAGTTAGAATTAGAGTTAGAGCTAGGGTTAGAATTGGGGATAGAGTTAGGGTTAGGATTAGGGTTATCATTAGAATTAGAGTTAGAGTTAAATTTAGAGATAGAGTTGTGGTCAGGGTTAGATTAGGGTTAGGGTCAAAGTTACCTAATTAGATTTAGGGTTACGGTAAGAGTTGGGGTTGGGATTAGGTTTAGAATTAGGGCTAGGGATAGAGTTAGAGTTATATATAGTGATAGGGTTAGGAATAGGGGTAGGTTTATAGTCAAAATTAGGGTTAGGGTTAATATTGGGTTTAGGGTTACAAAAAAGAGTTACAGTTAGAGTTAGGGTTAGAATTAGGGGTAGGGTTAGAATTAGATACAAAGTTAGAGTTAGAGTTAGTGTTAGAGTTAGAGTTAGAGTTAGATTTAGGGTAAGAAATAGATTTAGAATTAGGGTTAGGATTATAATTAGCATTAGAGTTAGAGTTAGGGTCAGAATTAGGGTTAGGGTTAGGGTAAGAATTAGAGTTAGAGTTATAGTTAAGGTCAGAGTTAGGATCAGAGTTATAGTTAGGGTTAGAATTAGGTTAGGGTTAGAGCTGGAACTAGGTTAGAGTTAGAATTAGGGTTAGATTTAGGGTTAGGATTAGGGGTAGAATTAGAGTTACAATTAGAGTTAGAGTTAGGATTAGGGTTATGGCTAGAATTAGGGTTATAGGTTGAGTTAGAGTTAGGGTTAGGGTAAGGGTAAGAATTAGGGTTAGGGCTAGAATTAGGGCTAAAAATAAAGTTAAGGTTAGAATTAGGGTTAGGGTTAGGGTTAGATTTAGAGGTAGGATTTGAGCTAGAGTTATAGCTGGAATTAGAATTAAAACAAGAGTTGGAGTTAGAGCTAGGGTTAGAATTAGGGCTAGGATTATGGTTAGCATAAGGGTTATGGTTAGAATTAGGGTTAGCATTAGGGTTAGGGATATAATTAGTGTTAGTGCTAGGGTTAGAATTGGAGTTAAAGTTAGGGATCAAGTTAGAGTTAAAGTTGGAGATAGAGTTGTGGTTAGGGTTAGATTTAGGGTTAGGGCTGGAGTTAGAGTTAGATTTAGTTTTAGATTTAGGTTTAGAGTTAGAGTTAGGGTTAGAATTAGGATTGGATTTATGATTAGAATTAGGGTTAGGATTAGAGTTAGAGTTACATATAGTGATAGGATTAGGATTAGCATTATGGGTAGGATTAGGGTTAGAGTTAGGATTTGAGTTAGGGTTAGTGTTAGGGTTACAATTAGAGTTAGAGTTATAATTATAGTTAGGGATAGAGTTAGAGTTAGAGTTAGGGTTAGAATTAGGGGTAGGGGTAGGGTAAGGGTTACAGATAGAGTTGTAGTTAGAGTTAGGGTTAGAGTTAGAATATGGGTTAAAATTAGGGTTAGATTTAGGGTTAGAATTAGCGTTAGAGTTAGAATTAGAGTTAGGGTTAAAGTTATAGTAAGGCTTAAGGTTAAGGCTAGAGTTAGGGCTAGGGTTAGAATTAGCATTAGATTAAGGATTATAAAGGGTTAAGGTTAGGGTTAGGGGGAGAATTAGAGTTAGAGTTAGAGGTAGAGTTAGAGTTAGAATTAGGGTTAGGGTTAGGGTTAAAATTAGAATTATCTAGTTAGAGTTAGAGTCAGGGTTTGTGTTATTATTGTGGTTAAGGTAATTTCTGGATTACTAATCATATTATAGTTGATGTTAGTGCTATTATTAAACTTTACCTTGGTGTTAAGATAATTGATAGGTTAAATTTTAATGTGGGTTAGTTCTATTATAGTGCCCATGATTAGTGCTATTGTGATAAAAGTTATTAACCTTTTTAATAATGTAATCCCTACCCCCCACTCTCTCTCTCCCTCTCTCTCTAACTACACCCATTAATATCTCCCCCACTATCTAAATATACCCTCTTTCTCTCTAGTCTTTAGATATGCCCCCTAATATGTCTCTCTAATCTCTAGATACACCCACTTATCTCTCTCACCCTACTTTCTAGATACTCCTCCTAATCTCTCTCTCTCCCTTTATGCTCTCTAGATACATCCCTAATCTCTCTCTCTCTCTCTCTCTCTCTCTCTCTCTCTCTCTCTCTCTCTCTCTCTCTCTCTCTCTCTCTCTCTCTCTCTCTCGCTATCTATGTGTGTGTGTGCATGTGCATGTGCGTGCACATGTGTGTGTGTGGGTGTATATAGATATTCTCACTTATAAAAAATATAATATTATTTCTAGTTACTTGTACATATAGGGTTAGGCTAAGGTATATAATTTACTAAATGATTAGTACAACCATATATAGAGTAAGACTTAAAGTTAGGATCCAAGGTTTACAATTTCATTTATATGACACTTGGTGTTATGGTTAGGGTTAATAAGTGGTTAAATGTTACACTAAAATAAGGGACATAGTTAAGGCAAGTCTAAGATTTAGGTATAGTGTTAGAATATTTGGGTTACAACTATGCTCAAATTTTGGATATATGTTATAAAAATGACTCAAATGGTGGAAAAAGTAATTCACAAAAGGGAAATTATAAGTCCCAACACAACAATTTAGATGATGTTAAAAGTGTGAAAGAATATATAAGAGTCAATTTTATGAAAAATTATTTCTCCGTGATGATGTGAGAACGTTATATATTGTTGAATTTTTAATAATGCTAATGTAATTTTTATTGCAAAATGATTATGAATTCTAATCATTAAATATGCCTATCATTAAGGAATCCATTTAGACTTATGATTTTCTTTCATTATTAACATATTTAGTAGCCACATCCATTGAGTAAATTTTTCATACATCAATAAATTTATTTTTTCTTGTTTTCTTCTTCATGAAAGTTACATTGAATGATGGGGAAGTAAAAGTACCAATACAACTAATTAGAAGTAAAAATTTGAAACCAGAGATAAGAATGAACGATATATAAAAAATATATCTATGATGCTATAAATAGATGTCACATTCTTCAATTATTATGATTCTTTTGTGACTTTTATTTGAAAAATTATTGTGAAATACTTCTTTCATCATTGAAGGAAACTCATCCACTTTTGTAGATGTGTCACACATAAATTTTTATTCATCTTCCACATGCATTTCTTCCATTTCCTCAACATAGTCAATTGGAAATATTGCTTTTCTACAACTTTAATTATAGTTGTGTGTGCCTCTTTAATTATTTGTGGGCATTTGTCAAACTCGATCTCGAAAAAATCATTTGAGATCATTGAAGTAGTCAGGCTCTAGTATCCATAACTCAAATAGTAACCTACAAACTTATAAACAAAAATCAACATATGGAAATAATTAGAATGAAAAAGTATTAATAGTTAACATAAATTCTTTCAAATGAATAATGTTTAAAATAACATAAATAAAAATCAAAACTATTTCAAATGAAATAGTTAGATTGTAGTGTTTGAAATATGTTGGCATTGTCTTCCACTTTTCAAACATTACAAACATAAATATTAATAAAAATCTATATATACTATGGAAAATATTTAAATAAAACACATATATAATCTAATTAAATAATGACAAAATATAAAATAAATATATGATTCATTTATTTTAAATTAATCGTTAACATTAAGAAAATACAAATTTTATTCATAAGGTGACCTTGCTGACTACATCAACCATTAAATTTAATTATGAAATATTAAAAATATAAATATTTTGAAAAATGCAAATATAAAACCATTATGAAACATACAAATCTAAAACATGGAAACAAAAAGTATTTTGAAATATGAAAATCTAAAACTAATGTAAAACATGGAAATGTAAAACTAAATTGAAACATGCACATTAAAAATCTACAAAAGAAATGTATTATCAAATTTCTAAATCAAATAGTTTTTGTATCCTAAATCTAAATCAAACATACAAGGATAAACTATATGAAACTTTAATCTACTCCTCTTCAAAAGCTCTAATTTGCTCCAATAATCTCCATCTCCTCCTCCCTGTAAAAACACAAAACAAAAATGAAATGAGAAGCATTTGTTTTATAAATTATGAGAGAACCCTCATATCCCCAATATATATCTTTTGGCATTCCATGAATTTGTTTCAAATTCCCCCATTCCCCACAAAAAATAAGCACGAATGTGAATGCAAAAATATATTTAACAAAAAGAAAATGTTTTATATTTGTAATTTTAATTAAGTTATTTCAGCACCATTTTCTTGGGTTCTATTTTTTTGGCCTTATTTTTTCGGGTCCTCTTTTTGGCCCCACTTTTCAGGCCCTATTATTTCGGCATCCATTTGGCTTAATATTATTTTGGCTAGCTATTATTTTGAGAATTTTATTTTATTTTATAATTCAATAATGATAAAATATATACTAAATATATGATTCATCTACTTTAAATAAATCATTAACTTTAATAAAATACAAATTGTATTGATATGGTGGCATCCTCATCTAGATTAATGATAAAATTATACTTTGAAACATGAAAATATAAATATTAGAAACATGCAAATGTAAAACTATTATGAAACATTCAATTCTAAAACATGCAAACCAAAACTATTTTGAAATATGCAAATCTAAAACTAATATGAAACATGCAAATATAAAACTAACTTGAAACATGGAATTTTAAAATATGTAAATGAAAAGTATTCTAAAATATATATATCAAATAGATTTTGAATAAAAATCTAAATCTAAATCAAACATGCAAGACTAAACTATTAAATGGAAGCCTAAATAGTTATGAATAGAACTCTAAATCTAAATGAAACTAATTATAATTGAAATCTAAATCAATGTGGAATATTATAACTAATTTTGAATTTAAATTTATGTCTACATCTAAATCTAAATGAAAATGTAAATAAAAAATAGAAATCTCACCTACAAAAAAGTTACTCCAAAACTTCAATCTACTCCTATTCAAAAACTCCAATCTAATCATCCAATAACCTCCACCTCTTCCTTCTTGCAAAAACATAAAATGAAAATGAAATGAGGAGCCTTTGTTTCATAACTTCTGAGAGGCTCTTCATATCTCCTAACAGACGTCTCTTCACATTCCATGAATTTGTTTCAAATTCCCCTACTCCCCACAAAAGATAAGCATGAATGTGCATGCAAAAGTATATTTAACAAAAAATTAAATCACATTGAAATTATTTTGCCCCTATTTTTTCTGGCCTTATTTTTTTGTGTCCTACTTTTTTGGGACCTACTTTTTTGGGCCCTATTATTTTGGGCCTCTTATTTTAGCTTCCATTTGGCTTCCTATTATTTTGGCTATCTATTATTTTGGGAATTCTTTTTTACTTTATGATTTAATAATTAATATTTAATTTAGAAGTTTGTAACCGCTCCCAATTCTTTTTTATTGATGCAAAATCTTTTTGGGCATATTCTCATCTTGGACATTTGTGCTGCAATTATATAGAACACCTCTCAGCATAAATAGAATTTTTCTCTTATAACTATTAATTTTTTTGAGTTGTTATGACTATTAAATTTTTATTTTAATTAATCTTTTTAATTAAACTATGTGGCACTTGTTTATGTTACTAAAAATTTGAAATGTGTGATCTTATTTTTATAAGTTATAAAAAAAATTATATTAAAATTTTTGTTAATGAATCTATTTTTATTTCAAAATGCAATTAAGAGTAATAGATACAAAGAATAATTGTGATATTGCCATAGGATTCATTTCGTCTAATTTTTCATTGAGGATAATAGATAGAAAGAATAATTTAGCTAATAGGCTTATTCCTATCAAGCTTGCTACTAAATTGTTATGACAATCTAAAATTGTCACATGGTAAGAAAAAAAGAAAATCATCACCTCAGTTTCCTTTATCTCACTACTTCAACCGTGTAGTGCCTGCCCTTGTTTACATTTTTTTGGACACATTGTTGCTATTATTGCTGGACTATGTTAGACTAGTTTTATGTTGATGTTTAGTAGCATTGTTTTGATACTATCAGATACTGTGCTATGGACTTAGTTGATGTATGATGAAATTACTTAGACTCTACATTTCATATATGCATGATGATTGTTACATTATTTTTCGTTATTGATGATGATTAGTTAGATGGTTATTATTATATGTATTTTCTTATGGATACTTACCCCATACTTGCATGCGTATGGTGTGCATGTTTGTCTCTTATTGTATGGCATTTTTGATGTAGCTAAGGAAGGGAGTCATAGTCACCTGCTAGTCGAGATCTACACAATGCACCATTTCTTGCCATTGCTTGTTTAGCTTAGCGCGCGCGCACACACACACACACACACACACACACACACACACACACACACACACACACACACACACACACACACACATATTGATTGTATATACATGCATGGTATTTTATGTAGGTTGTAGGTACTGGGTATCGACTTCCTTGAATTGCTAGGATGGGCATACCCTATTGCACTATCTCAATGGTAAGAGAGGGGAGATAAATTCTCAAGTCCAAATCCTAAACTCTTAAACCACTTGTCCTAAAAAGGTAGGACAAGTATCTGAGATATTTTACCTTTCGAATGTGTCGGATGACATAATTCATGATTTTGATCCTTTAGACTGATTTTGTATGTATTGTTTTGTGATGGGTTTTCATATTTTATCTTGGTGGTCTTTGGAGAATATTTTATTAATTAAATCTAAAATTAAAAGATTTAATTAATAATTTCATTATTTTGGAAAAACTAATATGATATCATGATCTTTAGATATTTTTATTTTAATTAATTAAATGGGAAATTAATTGAACAAAAAGAATTAAATAAAAGAAATTAAAATTTATAATAATAAATAAATAATAACAACAAAATAATAAATAAAGAATAAAAATAGAAAAGATAAAAGAATTAAAATAAGAGTTATAAGTCTACCTATGAGTAAACACACCTTTTGATTTCATGTATGTCAACAACACATGAGTTAGTGCACAAATTAAGCACATGGTGTCTACAACCTTGTGATTCATATAGAAGGTTGGAAAAGACTCATGCTTAGTTGTCAACACCTTCTGGTTGATTCTAGAGACATTCTATGTGCTTCCTAAGAGTTCTTTATATTCGGGGACTCCTAGAAGCTTAGAGAGCGTGTTTGGAGGACCCGATAATGTTGGAGAAGGAAGGAGCTTGCTCTACAGATTTTGAGGAGGAGTGAATTAGCATTAGTGTCTAGGTAGACACCTCTGAATTTTGCATATGAAATCTTGCATCTTGCACTTCCCGTCTTCTTCATGTCTTCTGAATGCTTTGTGAGGATTTTCATATCTTGGTTGCATGCATTTGTTATGGGTAGTTAAATTCCATATAAGAATTTTTCATATGCCCAGATCTAAGGAATCTATGGGGCTAGGGTTTCCAGATGCATATGAACAAACCTATTAGAAGAATTAATGGGTAAAATTAGAGAACAATTATTTTGAAAAGGAAATTCTTAAAAATTAGAAAGCCCTTTTGTTTTGAAATCTATGTTCTCTTTTTAAATTATGCAAATCTGCATATAGACACACACACACACACACACACACACACACACACATATATATGTATATATACAAATATATACATATATATATGTATATATATATGTATATACATAAATATATATGTATATATGTATATATACATATATATGTGTGTGTATGTATATATATAGATGTATATATGTATATATACATATATATATGTGTGTGTGTGTGTATGTAGATATATAGATGTATATATGTATATATATACATATATATATATATATATATATATATATATATATATATATATATATATATATACATGCATACATACATACATACATATATATATATATATACATATACATACATACATACATACATACATACATACATATTTGTTAATGCTGCTCATTAAATCGTAGTCGAATAACTTATTTATAAAATCCGAATCGCGATCCGTCTCTGAGAAAAGCGTTTTTAAAGAAAAACGTTTATATATAAAAAATTGATTATATTGGGGAGGGGCAGGATTACCCACCCCCAACCCCCACTTTTTTATATACATATGAGGCCTATGGCCAGTGGTCGCCTATACCGCTATCGCAGGTACTGCGACTACCATCACAGGCCCTGCGACAAGGTATAGGGCAGCATGGCTCTCTTTAAAAGAAAGATGACAGTGAATTAAATCACCCTTTTATATATTGCGTAGTTATTATGTTATGCTTTGTAAATTTAATTTTATAAGTTGTTAATATTATTAAATATTAAAATTGTTATATGTTAGTTTATATATATATATAAATACATATGTATATATATATATATATATATACATACATACATACATACATACATACATATATATATATATATATATATATATATATATATATACATACATATATATACATACATATATATATATATATACACATATATATTAATAATTAACTATTATTATTATTATATGTGTGTGTGTGTGTGTGTGTGTGTATAAATATTTATGATTTTTTTTTAATATTTAAGAATTTTAAATAAATAATATAGTTTTTAGATTAATCAATTTACTTAATTAGAATTTAATCTAATTAAGGATAATGAGAGTGTCATAAATGAGTATATTTAAGTTATTATTTTGGGAAATCTCAAGAGAAGAAAATAGAGTTATTTGAAAACAACAATTCATTACTAAAATAACATAAATTCCTAGAATATTTGGAAAATTGAGTCTAAGAGTTATGGAGGAAAAGCTTTAATTTAACAAAAATTTATACATGGGTTAAGTAATAATGTACGAATTTCGTCACTTGATATCTAAATCTGAAATGAAAATTGGAACTCCACATTTAGTACAACTATGTAATTTTAGTAAACCAAAACATGTGCTTGCATTGTGATTTCTCTATGCTTCTTGTTTTGGAGTTTTGGGTTGGCTAGTTTGTTGACCAATTATAGGACGTCTACCAGAGGCTCGAGGGTTATGATTGTGATGCCATGATGATATCTTTCGATCTTGATCTTTTTAAAACCCAACCATGGTTATGTGATGGCATGCTAATTGATATTGTTTTAAGTCTTCATTATGTAAGCTATGACATATGTAACCTTTTTATGAGTTATCGATTAGTTGCATTTGGATTACTTTCCAGTCACTTGATGGGATTGAATTGTTTATCTAGATCTTGATGATGTCATGTTGTGACATGTTTTGACTTGACCATTTTGGAGTCTTTGATCATTATTATTTTGAGATTATTTTTGGTTGCTTGTTGAGAACCAATGTTTATTGTGATTGTCATGGATACCTTCAATTACCAATAGAGAACTGTTGTGGTCATGATTATCTATGGATGCCTTTATTTTGCTCATGGAGATTTTATTCTCTTTTGTGGATTATCTTTGGTCTTTTTTTAGTCACTTGTATAGGACTGTGGTGATTTTTTGATTTATGATTGCATGAGCTTAGGGTAGGTTATCTACTTGTAGTGTTAAGAAGTGGCTTTTGATGGGGGTCGGGGCCCTAAGAGGCTGCCAGGGTAACTCATTGTAAGTTGTTTTAATAAGTGAAAACATTACACCTAATACTGACTTAAATAAACCTAATAATATAATTATTTGTTCTCGCCCATGCCTTGACTGTTAGTATAGACTAGGATGGGAGTAGAGAGAATACTTGGTTGCAACCTTGCATTTCATAGTATGCCTCGTCAGTATGAGATTATACTAGTGACTGCATAAGGATCACTAGGGGGTTAGGGTCTATTGGGAGACTACCAGGGTAACTCTAGCATGATCTGTGCAATGACACTTTCCCGCTTGCATAGTAGGTTTCCTACATGTCTTTGTGTGCCTATGGGATTAGATGTCATTTTGTGTTGGAACCTTTGAGTTATTATACTTTTAGGATTCTTGGACTTAGAGAGTATTTTTGTTATGTGATTTGATAACCTATTTGGGACTTGAGATTATCTCCTCAACATGGTGGGAGTGTTCCATTTAGGTTCCATGCGATCTGGTGGTAGTGCTTCTTCACTCTTACCATATGAGATCTATCTAAGACACCGTGGCTGATGCATTCTTTGATTATGATGGTGGACATGTATCCTTACATTGATGATTTGCATATGTTAGATGATGTTATTTTATGCTTTACTTTTCATGTTAGATTTCCTTTTTGCATGTGATGTAGTATGTTTTAGGAGTGACATTCCTACTATGTTAGTACCAATGATATCTTTGGTGACTTAGACTGTTATGCATGGAGGGATGGCTAGGGCCGATGATGGTCTAATGATGCTATTTATGGTTGGGAGGAGTCGTGCACTTAGTTATGTTTTGTGTTATATGGATATCTTTTATGATATATGTTTTTATCTTCAATGACGATGTATCATGTATGACATGTGGTTTCATTTAATTATATTCTTTTAATCCTTTCATACCCTATGGCATGCACAACGAATAATCGAGCATTCAGAAATGTAATGTATGAACATTGGACTTTTCATTATTATTTTATGTGGATGTAGTGATTAGATGGAATCATTAATATTAGTTGATTTATATGTAATTCAATGTTAAGGGATCCATGAAGAATGAAACCTATTATGTATGTTTATGTTTACTTTCAGTTGAAAGATGTTATTGCTTTTGCTAGTATGTTATGAATGGTTTTACTTTCATGTTTCAAAAAAGAAATGCTACCAAACTTACTGAACTTTAGGTTAATTCTTTGGATCCCATGGCAGGGCATTACATTTGGTATCAGAGCCTAAGTTTCTACATTGGGAGCTCTGGGTATTTTGGAACAAAACTAGAACTTGAAACAATTATGTGTATCTGTTTCAAACTCAAATAGAACTCAAAACTATTAAAATAGAACTCAAAACTATTACTCGCACATGCAACACTTAGCATTCAAAATAAAAATTTTTATTTAAACCTAAACATAGGAAAAACTAAAATTGAACTTAGTCTATTTGCAAAACATGTGTCTTTTGGTTGTAATAGTATTTCATATTCTGGATATTGTCGTAGAATGATATTTGGGACTAGGTCTTCTGTTAAAGGTCATGGTAGCAGTCATGGAAGAGGCCGTGGTCATGGTAGAGCTAGAAGTGTCTATGAGTTTATCTGTGGAGGGCCTACTCATGAAGAGAGCAGAGGAGAGCATGTTACTGAGCAAAAGGAAGAGAGCCATAAGGGTGACCTAACTAAGTCTAAAGAGGTTAACTTGAGACAAATGATGCAGACCATCCTTGATCGCCTACCCCTTATTCAGGATCATCATGGAGCACATCAGACAAAACAAGAGCATAGACCTAGGTCTAGGAGCCCTCGGAAGGATCGACAGAGAGCCATTGTAGCTACTCAGATGAAGGACATTTCAAGATCCAAGGTCAAGCCCTTTAATGGTCAAGGTTCTGGATATGTAGCTGAATAGTGGCTTATTGCCCTTGACAGGATTTTTGCTATGTAGGACTTTGATAGTAATGTTAAGGCAAGATTCGCCATTACCAATCTAGAGAACTTTTGGGCCACTTGGTGGACAATTGAGGAAAAGAAGCTAGGCATAGATATGAACCGTGTCACTTGGGATCTATTCTTAGAGATTTTCTGCAAATGATTCCTACTAGAGGAATGGAAGTAAAAAATGGCATATGAGTTCCATAATCTCAAGTAGTATTCTATGACTATAATAGAGTATTAGCGCAAATTCTACGAGCTCATGTCTTTTTTGGATTCAGTGACAACTCAGCTCAGTTGACACAACACTTTATTAGAGGATTGAACAACTGTATAATTGTGGGTGTCAAGGTATTCAAGCCTAAAACCCTCAAGGATGCGGTATAACGAGCCATTCTTGTAAAAAAAAGAGTCAACCTTGGTCAGGGAGGTTTTGTGGGAGTGCCTATAGCATCAGGATCTAAAGGCAACTACAACTCAAGTGGAAACAAGAAGCCTTCTTTTTCTAAGGGGAAACAGTATCAGCAGCAGTCTCAGCAGACACAACAATAGAAGGGATCGAACTCTCAAGATCAAGATAGTGGCAGAGGTTCTAACTCCAAGAACAATCATAATGCTCAGCGCAATAAATAGAACTGACCCCCTCAGCCAGCTCAGAGTAGTTAGTCTTTTGTTAGCAGGAATAGCTGTTAGCAGTCAAATACACCACCTATGGGGAGAGGATCTAGCAGAAATATAGGATTTTTTACATGTGAGAAAGTTGGACATTTCACAGCTCACTGTCCACAGTGAGCACCTCAGTATTCAAGCCCTAGGCTAACAACCTTAGAGCCTATAGCAGGAGATGTAGGCAGAGCTCATAGAATGTTTGCAGTGATAGATCACCGTCAAGTAGACCATCAGGTGATAGTGGTTGAAACCACAAGAGCTATTCGAGGTACACCTCTTTTAGTGTTGTTTGATTCAAGTGGTACACATTCATTTATTTCTCCATCTATAGCTGCTAAGTGTAAGCTGGATGCGGTGTGTTGGCTGCTGATTTAATAGTGTTTAAACAACCAAGTGTGCAAGGCAATAATGCATCTATGGGCAGCTATCTCCAATAATGAACACATTTCATCAAGAACCTAGGCCAACTATAAGACATGACCCTTCTTCTACTTTAGGCTCTACAAAACCTAGGCTGGTGAACCTATAGATTCCCTATATGGTACCAGTTATCAAAGCATACACTGAATCTAATGTAAAGTAGATAAAAACCCCTAAATCTTCTATACTTAACCAAGAATCACAAGCATGAAATAGTAAGAACATAACTCATGAAATTGGGAAGCTAAGTGCGAGTTAACACTAAATAGCTTTCAACATAAAAGCGAAAAGTGATTTAATCATGTTGATGACAGCAAGACCCAAGTATGAGCAACATAACTTAATGATCCTTTCTCTGACTAGTGCCTTATCCATTGGGAAATTACATGAATTCTAACCATACAACTTCTGGAAATCTGTAATTCCTACATCAAGATCCATGATCTATCCTTCACTTTGTGAATAGACATCTGCTATAGAATGAATCTCATACTCAGAACGTCCTATCACGAAATCTGCAAACCGTGTGACAAACACCGAGCAATTACATGGCTCTTTGTTCCATAAGCAAGACATTTTAATCAAATACATTTCAAAATGAAATGCAACCTAATTCATGCTCTTTGATCACAAATTAGAAGAAATAATAGATCCATAATCAGGAGACAAGATTCAGACTAAACTTCAAACCTTTGCTGCTCTTTATTTGCTTTCCTTGAAACCAAATATTTGAAATGTATAGAAAATAACTCATAAATCACCTAATAGACCAAAACTATCTACATAAAACATAAAAGGTTGTTCGATACCACAGAGAAATGCTAGGTGTGTGGCTTTCACAGCCTAAGCAGAGCTCCAAGAACTGGAAATTAGAAAACCAACCAACAACTTGTTTTAGAGAAGAAGAAAGAATATGTATGGAGAGGGAAATTCTCAGATTGAATTTGTAGTCGACAAGTGTACCCTCAGAATTCCTTCCCAAGAGCTTCTCTCTACCTTCTCTCTATAACTAAAAATCAAATCCTTTCATTTTGGCTCATAAAATATCTCAAAATGTAATGATGAAAGGATGTAACTGATTCTTGATACTAAAATGAATTCATCGTAAAAGTAATAATCCAGTTCAATGTAACTTCTAGAATGTAAGAAAACTGCTTAAGGATAATTTTCTTCAGATTTGGGTTCGAAAAAGGTCTTCAAAAGTACCTTATCCATGATTGAGATGCTCAAAGATTAAATTTTCTTGTTCTGTTGCCAATACCTTGGATTTCACAAACTGGCCTACCACATGAACCAGTTAACACTTGTGCATAATCTGACTCTAGAAATGAAAAATTGAGCTCTTCCTAATTTTGACAGTATATTACAGTGCACATTTCGGTTAAAAATTGAGCCTTTGAAACCATTCTAAAAAAGTGCCTCCCAGACTTAACAAAGCCATTAAAAAAAATGAAATAATTTTTAAAAAAGTTCATATAGTCAAACTATATAAAACTTTAAAAATATTCCAAATCTTTTCAAATTTAAAACTCAAGCATTCAAACATTATGAAATATGATTTTAAAATCATGTTCTACTTCCCCTTAATCTGCCACAATGCCAAGTGTCAATCCCATATTCATTGAGCAGGCCCCACGTTGCACATTGGACTTTCGTCGGATTTTGAAATTTTCTGGCAAGTCGCCAAGTCTCTAGTTGGATTTTTTGAGATTTTTTGACAAGCGCTATGGCGACTTGCCAGATTTGGAACTTTCCCGGCTGGATTTTCTGATGTCATCCTTTTGTGCGCACGTTTTTCTTCAAAATTGTATCTATTTTCAGCCAACCATGGGCCCACCTATGCTAGCTTTGGCTTTTCAAAAGCCTTTTTCTTGTTGACACAAAGCATTGGTAAAGATTTGTATTTAAATAATCAAAATCTCTTTCCCACAATGAATATGGGATAAAACAACTTCAATGCTTTTTGGCTGTAGTGAATAGCTCCCTTGTTCATACATGGATCATGTGCCATCTCTGATGGGCCTCCCCATTGTGTAAATTCCTGCACTTATCCTCACATGGCCCTCTCAAAAATGTGCATTTTTGCATTATTTTCTGCCATGGACTTGCCTTTTAATTGTGGGGCTCTATTCAATGTGTGAGATGCATTTTTCATGGTCCCTATGTCAAAACGTGGAGCCTTTTGCTGTTCCTATTGCCTCAAATAGTGGAATTTCCCTCTGTAAGCTTTATTCTTCTCTTTGGACACCTTGCAACATATGGATGCCCCAAAAATGTGGGCTGCTCTGTGATTTTCTCCAACACATGGAGTTCCTTACTGGTTATCTTCTTTAAAACGTGAGACTCTCAGCTGGTGCTTCCCTTCTTCCTTGCCTGTGGATGAATGACTCTTTTCTTGGTGATGCCTCTGTTATGGCATGAAAGCCCTCTATTTTTCTCAATGCATCTGCACATTTTCTTAGTTTTCTTCTTGTGATAAAACATTATATTGTCAAAATAAATAGCCCTTCACATTTATTCGATTCCTTTATCATTCAAAAAAAAAGTCCAATCTCATACATTTAGTGAACTAAGATAATGGCAATGACTATAGTGAAGCATTGTAATGATTGGATGTAAAACAATCACTTTAAAATTTTATTTTAAATCATTTCCACACTAGTGTGAAATTTGTGTTTGAAGGCCCGCCAGGTGGCTGTAAAAACTAACTCAATCAAGTAACCAGGCCATGAAAATTGGCATGAGTGTTCAATCCTGCATACTCTATCACACTAAAAATTTTCAACCCATGATGGATTCCCAGTCAAGAGATTTTAATTTTTGAACATCCATACTTCAATTATCCTGTAGGTAAACAATGTTAAAAAAACATAAACTGGGCTTAGGTTCGGCATTATAAACTGGGTTATTGATCACTTGGGGTTTTGAAAACTAGGATATAAGTTGTTTTCCATGGAGAGAATATAATTAGATGTTTTGGGCTCATGAAAAATCACAGGGCACATTTGGAGAATTTTCAAAAACAGGCACTTGGAAATTTTAACTGAGAAATGTGTCAAAAAGTAATTTTTAGCAAATGTACGGACATGTGAAAGTATTTAGAAGGATTTTTCATGACTTAAGAACTAGAATACTTCAAAGGATTTTTAGGACATAACACAATGGTACAATTCACTTAGTCTTATCAATCATAGGATCAAAGTTATAATGTGCCGAATAGGGATGCGAATCAATGTGGATACCTTAGCCGTAACAAAACAATGCAAACTGGATTTTTAATCATGTTAGCAAATTGATCAAATGGATTTGTCATGACCTCAAAATTTGAATATATGAAGTGTCTAACCCCTAGAACAAAATGCAAAAATAATTTTTTTATTTGGGTCAACTGGGTCAAAGATATGATTGGTCAAACAGGGCTTCCCAAAATGTGAACTACACAAATGTACAAAACAGTAAATGACCAACTTTGAGGGGTTCGAAACCAAGTCAAATGAATTCAAAATGACTTGAAAATCAAAACATAATTTCTCTATTACGGACACTAAACATTATCAAAGTGGTGGGTCATGAAACATTCTTGGGTAAAAGATATTCAAATGCAAGTTGGGCCTCTGGTCGCTATTTGACACTTGGGCAGAATTGCAAATTTTGACACTAGCTCAAAATGGGACTTCGTAGAATGGTTCAAAATGCCAGTTTAACTTTATAGAACACATAGAAACACTAAATGAAAGGTGTTAGAAACATTAAACACCTCTTAAGCATCAGACTGACAACCAGGTACAATCTCATTTAAAAGCATTTAAGGGCTTAATTTCTTAATGGTACTAAAAATTGACCTTGCAATTTTTAGTCCCAACAGTGGCTCTATCTGGGGATGCATGTCCCTTGCAGGCATGAAAAGATTTAATATTTTTGGGAGAAGTAGACCACACACTTGACAGCAAAAGCTCTTCGAACAACTTTATTGAAAGTAGGGAAACTACTCTTAACTATGTACAAGTGATGGCCCCAGGCCACCAAAAAGTTTCAGAACTTTTTACCTCTATCAAACACCTTATTTTCATTCACATTCTCTTGAGGAAAACTGAAACTCTCATTCTTCCTTATCTTACCCAACACATCATTATTCACAATCAGCTTAATAGGTAAAACAAAACTATCATCATCTTCATAGTGTGAATAAAAATCAAACATACTTTCTTCATCTTGCCCACTATGAAAAAATGGATCAGCATGACCATAACAACTGATATCAAGTTGAAACTGATCACTTCTAACGAAATCATAGATTCCTTTAACCGAAAACACAAAAGCTTGGTACTCTATTTCGTTCAATGAGTTACATGAATCAATTTGTAACTCACCTTGAGCCTCTGGGTGTGAAGAGTATGTAGAATATGATTTTTTCCTACTTGCAACCATGTTACTCATCAAGTCAGATTTATCATTTTGTGAAACCTCTTCACATTCTTTAAACAACTAATTAGTCACCAAAATTGAAAACTCATTCTGAAAGTGCTGATCTAAACTATGTTGACCACTATCATTTTCTTCATCAAACTGAAAGTCAGAATACACCTTGAACTTATTTTCACAAAAATTATCAGCGTATAAAGAAAAGCCATAATCTAATTGACAATATTCACTATTTTCCTCTTCATCACATGAAATATCAAAACTTATTGTAGCATAACGAGCATGGAAAAAATCTGAAACAACATTAAACTTCCCTTCACTAACATAATATGCATTCAACAAATTGTCATGTGCAAAGACATTTGAGGTACTGTTATCTACACCTCTAAAATCTGATAAGGATTGTTCAGATTCTAGATCTTTTTCTACATCAAACTTTGGGGAATTGATTTGACTGAATGAGAAAGTATTATGAGAGAAAATATGAAGATCCTTAGAAATACTTACGTGCTTTTCAATCTCACGAGCCAACAATTCTGAGATTTCATCAGAGCTCAAGAAGATTGCCTCACAAATCTTCTCCCGGCTATGGTTATCATCTGGATAACATGAAGAACTTACAACAGCAAGATCCTTAGTGTAACAATATGGAAAATCAACATTATTACAACATTCTTTCATATCGTGGCAATCACTAGATCTACTATTGTTACAAATTTCTTCAACTTCATATGTACTGTAACAAAATTTATCTTCTCTTTTATATCCATATTTTTCATGCTAATTGCTATTACCTGACTCTTTAACATTTGAATCCACCTCTTCACATTCGGAAGACAGATTATCTTGCTCTATAGACTTATTGTATTCATTACTACCTTGACTTTCAGCATACTCATTATCATCAAGAGACATAATATGAAATCTGTAATCATTATCTTCCATCTCCTGAATGAATCTTTCAATTTGTAAAAACCTTTGTAATCTTATAGCTGCTAGCCAATTGACTGAATCGGGTACTAGAACATCAAGGAAAACACAAGGTAGGGAAGATTCTTCAGGTCTACAATGAAAAGGCATCTTACTGATTACTAAGTTAAGCCTTAAATAACATTGTTTGACACTTAAACCTTGAGTACTTCCTACCTCAATTCTTATAAGATTTACAATCCTTGTGTACACCAGTCTATTCAACATAGCAATGTTATTATTCATAGTTTCTAAACTCTCAGAATTTGGCAAACTAATCTCAGATCTGAGATCTGACTCCATTATAAAAAAAAATTTCTACCTCTTCCTTCAAGTGCTCAAAATCACTGAATGGAGGAAACCACTTTTAATGTTTCACTTCCATGAAAAGAAAACATGAAAACCAAAATACCTCAAGTGCTGATGCTGAACTTTGATCTGCTGATTTGGCATAGGTGTAAGATTGAAAATCCTTTACACTGCTAATCAAACTTTGTAGAGTTGCCACCTCCTTTCAAGAGGATAAAGAGATCACTGCTATGATCTACTTTTACACTTCAATTCTTTATAACAGCAGATTGCAAACAACACTATAAAACTTATCAAGAATTTAAAACTCCTTTTCAAGAAACTACCAAAAGCTTTAGATCTGCCCATGCAACTAAAGTCCTTCAAAATTTTGCAATGAAATCAACTAGGAACAAACTGGTACATAGATTTGAGATTTGCCACTCACACTTTGTGAGAAATAAAACATAATTTATTGTTTGACAAATCTGAACCAGACCTTCAATGTAGGAGAAACTTGCAGATCACTGACATCTTGAAAAGAATTTACACTTTATAAATGAATTCTCGACTCTAAAACTTTCTCAATAGTACTTGCAAATTGAACTGATTGAAGATAGATGTATAACAATCATAGCACACAATTTTCATCCAATTTTACAACCTACTGCTGATTATGAATAAAGCTCAACTGGGGTGCATGATATTTGAGAAAGAGACCTAGAAAACACATCAGATAACCTACTGCTGCAACTTTTTTATGCACTTCTTTTGCTGTATTGAATCTCCTCTTTTAAATTCTCAAGGTTTGTCTTAAATTTGATTCAATACAGTCCCCAGTAGAGTCACCATTTTGTTGGTGACTTGGATGGGAAAAACCCAACTGAAAATAGGATTGAAATTTTCAATGAACACCAGAGACTCTTGTCCTTTCAACAAAATGGATTGCCATCTTATCTTCCCAACAAAGTTTCCATTTTGTTGGTGACTCGGATGGGACAAACCCAACTAAGAGTAGGGCTAAAACTTTCAATGAACACAAGGGATTCTTGTCCTTTCAACCAAATGGATTGCCATCTTATATCCCCAGCAGAGTCACCATTTTGTTGGTGACTCAGATGGGCAAAACCCAACTGAGAGTAGGACTGAAACTTTCAATGAACACTAGAGATTCTTGTCCTTTCAACAAAATGGATTTCCATCTTATATCCCTAGCAAAGTCGCCATTTTTTTGGTGACTCGGATGGGAAAAACCCAACTGAGAGTAGGACTGAAACTTTCAATGAACACCAGAGATTCTTGTCCTTTCAACAAAATGGATTGCCATCTTATATCCCTAGCAGAGTCGCCATTTTGTTGGCTCCTGATTTAAAAGTGTTTAAACAACCAAGTATGGAAGGCAATAATACATCTATGGGCAGCTATCTCCAATAGTGGACACACTTCACCAAGAACTTGGGCCAACTATAAGGCATGACCCTTCTTCTACTTTAGGCTCTACAAAACCTAGGTAGGTGAACCTATAGATTCCTTATATGGTACCAATTATCAAAGCATACACTGAATCTAATATAAAGTAGATAAAAACCCCTAAATCTTCTATACTTAACCAGGAATCACAAGCATGAAATAGCTAAGAACATAACTCATGAAACTAGGAAGCTAAGTGCGGGTTAACATTGAAGAGCTTTCAACATAAAAGGGAAAAGTGATTTAATCATGTTGATGATAGCAAGACCCAAGTATGAGTAACATAACTTAATGATCCTTTCTCTGACCAGTACCTTATCCATTGGGCAATTACATCAATTCTAACCATACATCTTCTAGAAATATGTGACATAATTCCTACATCAAGATCCCTGATCTATCCTTCACTTTGTGAATAGACATCTATTATAGAATGAATCTCATACTCAGAACATCCTATCATGAAATCTGCAAACCGTGTGACAAACGCCAAGCAATTATAGCCTGTGGCTATACAGCCACGAAAATGCACTCCCTTTGCATTATTTTTTGTAACTTTTCAAAAAATATTCTAAGTCCTCTCCTTCGTAAGGAAGTGCATTTTCGTGGCTATATAGATGTTGCCGCAATTACATGGCTCTTTGTTCCATAAGAAAGACATTTTAATCACATACATTTCAAAATGAAATGCAACCTAATTCATGCTCTTTGATCACAAATTAGAAGAAATAACAGATCCATAATCAGGAGACAAGATTCAGACTGAACTTCAAACCTTTCCTTCTCTTTATTTGCTTTCTTTGAAACCAAATATTTGAAATGTACAGAAAATAACTCATAAATCACCTAATAGACCAGAACTATCTACATAAAACATAAAATGCTATTCGATAGTATAGAGAAATGCTAAGTGTGTGGCTTTCATAGCCTGAGCAGAGCTCTAAGAATTGGAAATTAGAAAACCAACCAACAACTTGTTTCAGAGAAGAAGAAAGTATATGTATGGAGAGGGAAATTCTCAGATTGAATTTGTAGTTGAAAAGTGTACCCTCAGAATTTCTTCCCAAGATAACTAAAAGCTTCTCTCTACCTTCTCTCTATAACTGAATATCAAATCTTGTCATTTTGGCTCATAAAATATCTCAAAATGTAATGATGAAAGGATGTAACTGATTCTTGATACTAAAATGAATTCACTGTAAAAGTGAAAATCCAGTTCAATGTAACTTCTAGAATGTAAGAAAATTACTTAAGGATAATTTTCTTTACATTCGGGTTCGAAAAGGTCTTCAAAACTGCCTTATAACTGATTGAGATGCTCAAAGATTAAATCTACTTGTTTTGTTGCCAATACCCTGGATTTCACAAACTGGCCTACCACATGAACTGGTGAACACCTGTGCATAATCTGACTCCAGAAATGAAAAATTCAGCTCTTCCCAATTCTGACGGTATATTCGAGTGCACATTTTGGTTAAAAATCGAGCCTCTGAGACCATTCTAAAAAAAATACCTCCCAGACTTAACAAAGCCATTAAAAAAAATGAAATATTTTTTAAAAAAGTTCATATAGTCAAACTATATAAAACTTTAAAAATATTCCAAATCTTTTAAAATTTAAAACTCAAGCATTCAAACATTATGAAATATGATTTTAAAATCATTTTCTACTTCCCCTTAATCTGCCACAGTGACAAGTGTCAATCCCATATTCATTGAGCGGGCCCCATGTTGCACATTGGACTTTGGTCGGATTTTGAAATTTTCTTGCAAGTCGCCAAGTCACTTGCCAAATTTTTTAAGATTTTTTGGCAAGCGCTATGGCGACTTGCCTGATTTTGAACTTTCTTGGCCGGATTTGCTGACGTCATCCTTTTGTGTGCACATTTTTCGTCAAAATTGTATCTATTTCCGGCCAACCACGGGCCCACCTATGCTAGCTTTGGCTTTTCAAAAGCCTTTGTCTTGTTGACACAAATCATTGGTAAAGATTTGTATTTAAATAATCAAAATGTCTTTCCCACAATGAATATGGGATAAAACGACTTCAATGCTTTTTGGCTGTAATGAACAACTCCCTTGTTCATACATGGATCATGTGCCATCTCTGATGGGCCTCCCCATTGTGTAAATTCCTGCACTTATCCTCACATGGCCCTCTCAAAAATGTGCATTTTTGCATTATTTTCTGCCATGGACTTGCCTTTTAATCGTGGGGCTCCATTCAATGTGTGAGGTTCATTTTTCATGGTCCCTATGCCAAGAAGTGGAGCCTTTTGCTATTCCTATTGCCTCAGACAGTGGCATTTCCCTTTGTAAGCTTTATTCTTCTCTTTGGACACCCTGCAACATATAGATGCCCCAAAAACATGGGCTGCTCTGTGATTTGCTCCAACATATGGAGTTCCTTGCTGGTTATCTTTTTTAAAATGTGAGACTCTTAGTTGGTGCTTCCCTTCTTCCTTGCCTATGGATGAATGACTCTTTTCCTAGTGATGCCTCTATTATGGCATGAAAGCCCTCTATTTTTCTCAATGCATCTGCACATTTTCTTAGTTTTATTCTTGTGATAAAACATTATATTGTCAAAACAAATAGCCCTTCACATTTATTCGATTCCTTTATCATTCAAAAAAAAGAGTCCAATCTCATACATTTAGTGAACTAAGATAATGGCAATGACTATAGTGAGGCATTGTAATGTTTGGATGTAAAATAATCACTTTAAAATTTCATTTTAAATCATTTCTGCACTGGTGTGAAATTTGTGTCTGAAGGCCTACCAGTTGGCCATAAAAACAAACTCAATCAAGTAACCACGCCATGAAAATCGGGATGAGTGTTCAATCCTGCATACTCTATCACACTGAAAATTTTCAATGCATGATGGATTCCCAGCCAAGAGATTTTAATTGCCAAACATCCATACTTCAATTATCATGCAGGCAAACAATGTTAAAAAACATAAACTGGGCTCGGTTTCAGCATTATAAACTGGGTTATTGATCACTTGGGGTTTTGAAAACTAGGATATAAGTTCTTTGCCATGGAGAGAATATAATTCCATGTTTTGGGCTCATGAAGAATCACATGACACATTTGGAAAATCTTCAAAAACAATCTCTTGGAAATTTTAACTGAAAAATGTGTCAAAAAGTAATTTTTAGCAAATGTACGGACATGTGAAAGTATGTAGAAGGATTCGTCATGACTTAAGAACTAGCATACTTCAAGGATTTTTAGGACATAACACAATGATACAATTTACTTAGGCTTATCAATCACAGGATCAAAGTTATAACGTGCCGAACAGGGATACGAATCAATCTGGATACCTTAGTCGTAACAAAACAATGCAAACTGGGTTTTTAATCATGTTAGCAAATTGATCAAATGGATTCGTCATGACCTCAAAATTTGAACATATGAAGTGTCTGATCCTTAGAACACAATGCAAAAATAATTTTTTTGATTTGGGTCAACTGGGTCAAAGATATGATTGGTCGAACAGGGCTTCCCAGAATTGTGAACAACTACACAAATGTACAAAACAGTAAATGACCAACTTTGAGGGGTTCAAAACCTAGTCAAACGAATTTGAAATGACTTGAAAATTGAAACATAAGTTCTCTATTATGGACACTAAACATCCCCAAAGTGACGGGTCATGACATATTCTTGGGTAAAAGATATTCAAATGCAAATTGGGCCTCTGGTCGCTATTTGACATGGATAGAATTGCAAATTTTGACACTAGCTCAAAATGAGACTTCGTAGAATGGTTCAAAATGCCAATTTAACTTCATAGAACACATAGATGCACTAAATGAAAGGTGTTAGAAACATTAAACACCTCTTAGGCCTCAGACTGACTAGGTACAATCTCATTTAAAAACATTTAAGGGCTTGATTTCTCAATGGTACTAAAAATTGACCTTGCAATTTTTAGTCCCAACACGGTGAAGCAAGATCATGGTTGGCAAGTGGAACTAGCCTTAGACATTAAGGTCTCCACAGTTTCTGTAGTTCCTAAGTGTGAGCTTAGTATAGGAGGATTTGATACTGTAGTCGACCTTCGGGTTATACCCCTTGGTTCCTATGATGTGGTTTTTGGTATGGACTAGCTTGGATACCAAGGGAATGATATGAAGATTTTTGGGATACCAAGGCCTATATCTCTACTGATGATTTCTGCTATGCAATTGAAGCAAAATTTTTGTAAGGGATGTCAAATATTTGCGGTCATGATAAATGACCTTGATGAGGAAGATCCTGTGAGGAAGACTTTGGATCACCTAATTCTACAAGAGTATGCAGATGTCTTTCCAAGTGAGATTCTGGGCATACCTCCAAAAAGGGAGATCGACTTCAGCATCGACCTTATTCCTGGAGTGGAGCCTATCTCTAAAGCTCCTTATCATATGACTACACAAGAATTGGGTGAGTTGCATCTTCAGCTAGAGGAACTTTTTGCCAAAGGGAGCATTCAACCTAGTGTGTCACCATGGGGAGCTCTAGTGCTCTTTGTGAAAAAGAAAGATGATTCTTTGCACCTTTGTATTGATTACAGACAGTTGAATAAGGTGATAATAAAGAACAAGTATCCTCTACCTAGGATTGATGATTTATTTGATTAGATCAAGGGAGCTACAGTATTCTCCAAGATTGACCTTAATTCATGATACCACTAGCTTCACAGGGAAGCCGAGATTCACAAGACCACTTTTTGAACTTTCTATGGGCATTATGAGTTCACAGTGGTACATTTTGGGCTGACTAATGCTCCATCAATTTTCATGAGTTTGATGAATGGGGTGTTTTGATCTTATCTTGACAGGTTTTTACTTGTGTTCCTTGATGATATATTGATATATTCTAAGACTCAGAAGGAGCATGAGGAACACCTGCAATTGGTTTTACAGTGTTTAGCACCTGCAATTGGTTTTACAGTGTTTAAGAGACAATCAGCTCTATGCCAATGTGGCTAGGTGTGAATTCTTCAAATCAAAGATTCAATATTTAGGGGGTGTCATTTCAGGTGATGGTATTTTTGTAGACCCTACAAAGATTCAGGCAATAGTAGATTTTCCTACGCCAACTAATGTGTTAGAGATTCGTAGTTTCATGGGTCTAGCTAGTTATTATTGCAAATTTGTCCAAAACTTCTCCAAAATAGTGCATCCTATCACTTCCCTTTAGAGGAAAAGAAAGGAGTTTTTATGGACGGAGAAATGTGAGGAAGCATTTGGGAAGCTCAAAGAGCTTTTGACCACTGCACCAATCTTAGTAGTTCCTAATCCAAAAGGTAATTTCATGGTGTATACAGATGCTTCCCTAGAAGGGATTGGAGCGGTTTTGATGTAGAATGGATGAGTGATTACGCACGAATCATGCAATCTCAAGGATCACGAGCTAAATTATCCTACACATGATCTTGAGTTAGCAGCAATAGTTCATGCTTTGACAAGGTAGAGACATTTCTTGTTGGGGCACATATTTGAGCTACATAGTGATCATCGCAGTCTTCAGTACATTTTCAATCAGCCTAATTTGAATGCTCGCCAAAGGTGATGGATGGAATTTTTATGTGAGTATGATTTTGAGGTAAAGTACATTCAGGGAAAGGAGAATGTGGTGGCAGATGCTTTGAGTCACAGGAGACATGTGATATCATCTATGACTCTTAGTGTTGATTTGAGGAGTCAGATTCTTCAGGCACTTCCTATAGACTCTTGGTATCAGGACGTGTGCAAAGAGATAGATTCAGGAAGACCTTTGGAGGGTAAGTTTATAGGCTACATCCAAGAGTTAGATGGTCTTTTGAGACATTTAGGAAGGATTTCTGTGCCATTACTGGATGAGCTTCACACCTTGATTCTAGCAGAAGCCCATCATACACCTTACTCGGCACATCCAAGTGTCAAGAAGAAGCATGCTGATTTGTGACATTTATTCTATTGGTCTAGGATGAAGTGAGATATTTTTGATTATGTGGCTAGGTTTCCTGAGTGTCAGAGAGTTAAGCCAAAACACCAGGATCCATCAAGACTTTTGCAACCAAATCTCATTCCTTCATGGAAGTGGGACATCATCTCTATGGACTTCATTATAGGATTACCTATAACTGTTTGTCATCATGATGATATCATGGTCACTATTGATCAGTTGACTAAGGCAGCACATTTTTCACCAATCAGGTCTTCCTACATGGTAGCTTCTGTAGCTAATGTCTTCATGCATGACATTGTGAGACTGCATGGTATTCCCCAAAATATCATTTCGTATAGGGATCCTATATTCACATCTACATTCTGGACATCACTGCAACATGAGCTTGGAGCACAATTGAATTTCAGTTTGACATATTACCTAGAGATAGATGGTCAGATAGAGAGGGTGAATTAGGTTTTAGAATATATGTTAAGGATGTATGTGATGGATAGGCAGACACATTGGGAGGACTATCTCTACCTAGTGGAGTTTGCTTACAACAACGAGTATGATAGTTCTATTGGAATGACACCATTCCAAGCTTTATATGGACATCCTTGTCATACACCCTTGAGTTGGGACAATCTTGAGGATCACATCTTGTTTGGTCCTAGGATGCTTCTTGATATGGAGCAATAGGTAGTGTGTATCCATGAGCACTTGACTACGACACAGGATAGGCAGAAAAAGTATGTTGATGCACATAGGATAGTTAAGCAGTTTGCAGTAGGAGACAAGGTTTTCTTGAGAGTACATCCACAAAAGAGTTTGATCCAAAATGAAAAGGGTTCAAAACTAGCACCTCGCTTTGTGGGACCATTTGAGATTCTTGAGAGGATTGGCCTAGTTGCTTACCACCTTGCTCTATCATTTAGCCTAGCTCGCATTCATGATGTTTTCCATGTTTCAGTACTTAGGCAATATATCCCTAACGTTGTACATGTTCTTAATTGGAATGTGTTACAGGTAGAGGATGCGGAGCTGGCTTTGGAGCCAATTCGTATTCTAGAGAAGCGAGAGTTGACCCTCAGGGGTCGAACCATAAAGCAGGTAAGGGTCCAATGGGACCCTACTGATGATTCTTTAGCTACATGGGAAGATGCAGCTAGATTATGGGAATTATATCCCTACTTGTTTGTAGGCTTCCAAGAGTAAGCCTAATCCAAGGGGGGGTGGATGTAGTGCCTACCCTTGTTTACATTTTTCTGGACACATTGTTGCTATTATTGCTGGACTATGTTAGACTAGTTTTATGTTGATGTTTAATAGCATTGTTTTGATGCTATCAGATATTGTGCTATAGACTTAGTTGATGTATGATGAGATTACTTAGACTCTACATTTCATATATGCATGATGATTGTTACATTATTTTCCGTTATTGATGATGATTAGTTAGATGGTTATTATTATATGTATTTTCTTATGGATACTTACCCCATACTTGCATGTGTATGGTGTGTGTGTTTGTCTCTTATTGTATAGAATTTCTAATGTGGTTAAGGAAGAGAGTTGTAGTTGTTAGAGTAATTATTTGTTTGCAATTATTAATTAAATCACTTTGATCTAATTAATTAAGTTTCCTATTACTCTAGTTTTTTTAAGCTATCTTGTAGGTGCATATAATTAATATTAAATATTAATTATATTGTACAACCTAGCTTTTATAGGCTTTAGGTTACCCTTTTCAGGTTTCGATCTCCTTTATAAAGATTGATCTCTTTGTATTTTTTATTATGAAGATCTGTTGAATAATATTTTCTTCATATAAGTTTTTCAGATCAAACCCTTGCCTCTTCTTGTATTTTTCTTCTCCTTGATAGGTTTTTTGCATGCAGATTTTCTTGGGCTTCATGGATTTTTTGTGCGCTTTTGCTCAAATCCTTCATGGTATCAGAGCCAAATCTTTTGTAGCTTTTTTGGTGTTTTAAGAAAAAGGGAGAACAAGGATTTGGTGGATTAGATCTAGTGTTTTTTTGGGCTTTTTCAAAGAAAATAGGGGGTTCATTGATTTTTAGAGTAGTTTGAGGCCAAACAAACATCACGAATGGATTCAGTAGGCGTCAAAACCCCCATTTTCATACAAAATTTGTTTGACTTGGACAATGTTGATCTGGGAGGCAATTTTTCTTGGTCCAACAGGCCCGTACGGCCCTCTACATGTGTTACGAGGCAGAAAATTTATTAAAATCACAAAAAATAAATTAAAAAGCTATTTTAACCACGCAGTAGTTAACTAACCACAGTGGAGCCACTAGCAGTCACTGCTGACGGCCACCGCGAGTGGTTACTGCTAGCGGTTTGCCAACGGCCCGCAGTAGCTTCACCGATGGTCTCTGCCATAGCCTCACCCCTCTCCACCATCCCTCCACCCGACCGCTACCCGGTCGCTACTCCGCCAGTTGTGTGGGGGTGGTGTGGGATTTTTTATTTTTTATTATGTTTTTAATTTAAAAACATAAATTTTCATGCATTTCGAAGGCCCTGGTGGTTTTTTCTTCATAACTTGAGCATACAAACGTATTTTTTCAATCTAAAAAATGCATCAAAAAGCTGGTTCCAAGAAGGAGATGATGGCACAGGGTCTTTTGGGTTTTGATGCAGTTTAATTGCCTATTTTGGCAGTCAAAGCTAGATCTTCTATTTTACACTCTGGGAGGCGTATCTTGAGAATCCAATCTCTAATTTTGGACTTCTTTATATTGCTGGAAAGCTCTTTCTATGCTCTTTCTAGTGATTCTAGTTGTTGTTCCAGATTTTATTCCAAACACATCCTATTCAATCTTTTGCATTTTAGCATTTTGGTGGATATCTTGTTTGTTTCAAGTCCGAAGATCGATTTTGTTTCTTTAGATACTTTTTTTTGGGCTCTACCTTATGTTTTTTTTTATCATTGTTGTTTTTCATTGTAAGCATCTTTATGAATTGCACTGAGATAAAGTGCCTCTCTTGCATTTCGGGATCCTTTTCATCATTGTGATTCATTGTACTTGTACTATTTTATAAAGTGCCATGGGGGGATAGTTGTTTGCTGCTTATAGGCCCTCTTTCTCTTTTGCATCATTTAGTGTCGATGACATGTGCCTTTATTGGTGTTTTTACCTCACTCTCGATGTGTTTGGTTCCTATTTTGTAGAAGATTTTTGGCCCATCTTTTCAGTTTCCTTCACCTCACCTTGTTTGCATTAAGGGAGGATTATATTGTTGTTCTACGCTTCCTTAGTTCGATGGTTCATTGGTGTGAGCTATGTATTTAGTACCTGATCCTACATACTAGGTGGTTGTAGTGGCTGGCTACCTATGCATTTTGGTGAGATGGATCACATACCATATAGACACTCTTGGTTTGTGCCTTCTATTTCCATAGAGGTTCTATAGATCAACATCTTTGACAGAGTTTTGTGATTCTTCATGCTTCAGTGATTCTCTTCTGATCTCTTTGTTCCTATCTTTTGTAACATTATTTTCTATCTCTTTTTGGAGAGGGGTTTTTTCCACTGGGTTTTCTCCTTTCTCTCCGATTTATAGAGATTTCCTTGTTTTGGGTACCTGATGAGGTCTTGTTGTCGGGACCCATTTTCCTGCTTTCATAGCTGTGCTAGGTTAGCTTACCTCTTGAGCTTCGCTTAAGGGGGGGTGTTAGAGTAATTATTTGTTTGCACTTATTAATTAAATCACTTTGATTTAATTAATTAAGTTGCCTATTACTCTAGTTTTCTTAAGCTATCTTGTAAGTGCATATAATTAATATTTTATTAATTATATTGTGCAACCTAGCTTTTTTAGGCTTTAGGTTACCCTTTTTGGGTTTTGATCTCCTTTATAAGGATTGATCTCTTTGTATTTTTTATTATGAAGATCCGTTGAATAATATTTTCTTCATCTAAGTTTTTCAGATTAGACCCTTGCCTCTTCTTGTCTTTTTCTTCTTCGTGACAGGTTTACTACATGCAATTTGTCTTGGGCTTCGTAGATTTGTTGTGCACTTTAGCTCAAATCCTTTAGTAGTCACTTGCCAGTCGAGATCTACATGATGCACCACTTCCTACCATTGCCTGTTTAGCTTAACACATATATATATTGTATGTACATGCATGGTATTTTATGCAGGTTGCAAGTAGTAGGTATTGACTTCCCTAAATTGCCAAGATGAGTGTACCCTATCGCACTATCTCAATGGTAAGAGAGGGGAGTTAAATTTTCAAGTCCAAATCCTAAACCCTTAAACCATTTGTCCTAAAAAGGTAGGACAAGTATCTGAGATATTTTACCTTCCAAGTGTGTCAGATGACATGATTCATGATTTTGATCCTTTAGACTGATTTTGTATGGATTGTTCTATGATGAGTTTTTATATTTTATCTTGGTGGTCTTTGGAGAATATTTTATTAATTAAATCTAAAATTAAAAGATTAAATTAATAATTTAATTATGTTGGAAAAATTAATATGATATAGTGATCTTTAGATATTTTGATTTTAATTAATTAAATGGGAAATTAATTGAGGAAAAAGAATTAAATAAAAGAACTTAAAATTTATAATAATAAATAAATAATAACAATAAAATAATAAATAAATAATAACAATAGAAAAGATAAAAGAATTAAAATAAAGGTTATAAGTCTGCCTAGGAGTAAACGCACCTTTTGATTTCACGTATGTCAATAACATAGGAGTTAGCGCACAAATTAAGCACATGGTGTCTACAACCTTGTGATCCATCTAGAAGGTTGGAAAAGACTCATATTTAGTTGTCAACACCTTCTATTTTTTTCTAGAGACATTCTAGGTGTTTCCTAAGAGTTCTTTATATTCAGGCACTCCTAGAAGCTTAGAGAGCGTGTTTGGAGGACCCGAAACATTGGAGAAGGAAGGAGCTTGCTCTGCAGATTCTAAGGAGGAATGAATTAGCATCAGTGTCCAGGTAGACACTTGTGAAGTTTTCATATGAAATCTTTCTTCTTGCACTTCATGTCTTCTTCATGTCTTCTGAATGCTTTCTGAGGATTTTCATATCTTGGTTCCATGCATTTGTTATGGGTAGTTAAATTCCATATAAGAATTTTTCATATGCCTAGATCTGAGGAATCTATGGGGCTAGGGTTTTTAGATGCGTACGGACAAACCTATTAGAATAATTAATGGGTAAAATTAGAGAACAATTATTTTGAAAAGGAAATTCTTAAAAATTAGAAAGCCCTTTTGTTTTAAAAACTAGGTTCTCTTTTTAAATTATGCAAATTTGCATGCATATATATATATATATAAATATATATATATATATAAATATATATATATATATATATATATATATATATATATGTATATATACATACATACATACATACATATATGTATATATACATGTATATATATATGTGTGTGTATATATACATGTATATATACATGTATGTATATATATACATATACATATATATATACATACATGTATATATGTATATGTATATATATATGTATTTATACATGTATATATATATACATATATATGTATATATACATATATATGTATATATACATATATATACATACATATATATGTGTGTGTGTGTGTGTATTTATTAATGCTGCTCATTAAATTGCAGTCAAAAAACTTATTTATAAAATCCGAACCACAATCCATATCTGAGAAAAGTGTTTTTAAAGAAAAATGTTTATATAAAAAAAATTGATTATATTGGGGAGGGGCGGGATTGCCCACCTTTTTATATACATATGAGGCCTGTGGCCAGTGGTCACCTATACCATTGTTGTAGGCCTTGCAACAAGGTACAGGGCCGCACAACTCTCTTTAAAAATGTGATGACAATGAATTAAATCACCTTTTTATATATTGCATAGTTATTATGTTATGCTTTGTAAATTCAATTTTATAAGTTGTTAATAATATTAAATATTAAAATTGTTATATGTTAGTTAATATATATATAAATACATTTGTATATATATGTTCGTGTGTGTGTGTGTGCGTGTGTGTGTGTGTGTCTATATATATATATATATATATATATATATATATATATAAATGATTTTTTTTTAATATTCAAAAATTTTAAATAAATAATATAGTTTTTAAATTAGTCAATTTACTTAATTAGAATTTAATCTAATTAAGGATAATGAGAGTGTCATAAATGAGTATATTTATGTTATTATTTTGGGAAATCTCAACAGAAGAAAATTGAGTTATTTGAAAATGACAATTCATTACTAAAATAACGTACATTCCTAGAAAATTTGGAAAATTGAGTCTAAGAGTTATGGGGGAAAAACTTTAATTCAACAAAAACCTATACATGGGTTAAGTAATAAGGTACAAATTTCTTCACTTGATATCTAAATTTGAAAAGAAAATTGGAACTCCACATTTAGTACAACTATGTAATTTTAGCAAACCAAAACATGTGCTTGCATTGTGTTTTCTCTATGCTTCTTGTTTTGGGGTTTTGGGTTGACTAGTTTGTTGACCAGTTATAGGATGTCTACCAGAGGCTCAAGGGTTATGATTTTGATGCCATGATGATGTCTTTCAATCTTGATATTTTTAAAACCCAACCATGGTTATGTGATGGCATGCTGATTGATATTGTTTTCAGTTTTCATTGTGTAAGCTGTGACATATGTAACCTTTTTATGAGTTATCGATTAGTTGCATTTGGATTACTTTCCAGTCACTTGATGGATTGAATTGTTTATCTGATCTTGATGATGCCATGTTGTGACATGTTTTGACTTGACCATTTTGGATTCTTTGATCATTATTATTTTGAGATACTTTTTGGTTTCTTGTTGAGAACCAATGTTTATTGTGATTGTCATGGATACCTTCAGTTGCCAATAGAGAACTGTTGTGGTCATGATTATCTATGGATGCTTTGCTTTTGCTCATGGAGATTTGATGTTCTTTTGTGGATTATCTTTTGTATTTTTACAGTCTCTTGCATAGGACTGTGGTGATTTTGTGATTTATGATTCCATGAGATTAGGGTAGGTTATCTACTTATAGTGTCAGGAAGTGGCTTGCAATGGGGGTCGGAGCCCTAAGAGGCTGCCAAGGTAACTCTTTGTAAGTTTTTTTAATAAGTGAAAACATTACACCTAATACTGACTTAAATGAACCTAATAAGATAATTGTTTTTTCTTGCCCATGCCTTGAGTGCTAGTACATACTAGGATGGGAGTAGAGAGAATGCTTGGTTGCGACCTTGCATTCTTTAGTATGCCTCATCAATATGAGAGGTTACTAGTGGCCACATAGGGATCACTAGGTGGGTAGGTTCTATTGGGAGACTACCAGGGTAACTCTAGCGTGATCCGTGCGATGACACATTTTTGCTTGCATAGTAGGTTTCCTACATGTCTTTGTGTGCCTCTGGGATTAGATGTCATTTTGTGTTGGAATGTTTGAGTTAGTATGCTTTTAGGATTCTTGGACTTAGAGAGTATTTGTGCTATGTGATTTGATAACCTATTTGGGACTTGAGATTATCTTCTCAGCATAGTGGGAGTGGTCCATTTAGGTTCCACGTGGTTGGGTGGTAGTGCTTCTTCACTCTTTACCATATGAGATCCATCTGAGACACTGGGGTTGATGTATTCTTTGATTATGATGTTCGACATGTATCCTTACATTGATGATTTGCATATGTTAGATGATGTTATTTTATGCTTTACTTTGCATGTTAGATTTCCTTTCTGCATATGATGTAGTATGTTTTAGGAGTGACATTCCTACTATGTTAGTACCAATGATCTCTTCGATGATTTGAAATGTTACGCACTGAGGGATGGCTTGGGCCCACGATGGTCTAATGATGCTATTTACAATTGGGAGGAACCATGCACTTAGTTATTAGTTAGTTATGTTTGTGTTACATGGATATCTTTTATGATAGATGTTTTTATCTTCAATGATGATGTATCATGTATGACATGTGGTTTCATTTACTTATTGCACTTGCATCATGGACTTAGAATAAGATGATGTACATTATTTCACATATGTATATTATTTTAAGCCTTTCATACCATGTGGCATGTACAACAGATGATTGAGCATTCAGAAATGTAATGTATGAACATTGGACTTTTCATTATTATTTTATGTGGATGTAGTAATTAGATGGAATCATTAATATTAGTTGATTTAGATGTAATTCAACATTAAGGGATCCATGAAGAATGAAACCTGTTATGTTGAAAGATGTTATTGCTTTCATGAGTATGTTATGAATGGTTTTACTTTCATGTTTCAAAAAAAAAAATGCTACCAAACTTAGTGAAACTTTAGGTTAATTCTTTGGATCCCTTGGCAGGGCATTACAAGCTGGGGATAGGAATAAGTATGATAACAAAAAGTCAAAATGGTAGGGAACAATTGAGTCAACCGCATTGAATTTACATGTACCTGGCACTCTTTAATGTGTTTCTCTAGTGAATAAGTACAAGTGGCATGAGTGTACTCCATGAATAACACTGACTAAGAACTGTTCAAGAAGCAAAATGGGGTGTATGCACAACTTATTTATCTCATATATAAAACAAGGTGTGACATCTCATACCATATAATTGATAGGGGAATAGGTGATATAGTGGAAAAAATTAGATGGATGGAACTATAGTTTCATCGGGCCCATAGAATTTTTGGAAGCCTAGTGCAAGTGCAAAGCTCAAGGGTGCAAGTGGTGTTGATGGGCAAGCTATTGCTGGATAAGCTGGATCAGGATAACTATCTCTTACTCATTGAATGAAGTACCCCACTAACACTATCTCCTCCTGCCATAGAATATTTATTATTAATTTAAGGCATCTTTCATTAGTATGATTAGAGAAATTGTACTAAAGATATGTTTAGTATGATTAGAATCATTTTGAAATTTAATATATTTTATAAGTACATATACATTATGTGATTTATTTTTTATATACGATAAAAATAAAAAAAATTTAAACTCTACAAAATTATAGTTTTCTTTTGAATAAATGGACATTATTATGTTATAGGAGACCAAGTTATCTTAGGAAAATTTTGATAAAACCATTGTGAAATGGAAAAAATGGAAGTCTCTGTAGGTTCCTAGAATAGGAGCTTCCAAGAGTCTTACTATACTTTGGAATCCCCTTACAATTATTGCACAACTCATTCGTCAAGATAACAATTGGCAGATGTTTCATATTTCTACCTTTGACATTTCTTTTATTTTGATTAATGTCTATGGTCCTTCATCATAGGACAAAGTGTGTTTGTGGGAAAATATTTTTCATTTTGTCCAAGTTCAAGATCCACAAAAATTTATTATTGGAGGTGAGTTTAATTCTTTGTTATCTTAGGAAGGGAAAATTGGGGGTCTTATTCCTCCTAAAAATCTACAAGATTTTAATTACTTTGTAGATAATAATAATCTCATGGATATTCATTTGATGAATGGATCTTTCACATGGACAAACAAAAGGTTTGGATTTAAACATATTGCTCCCTATTTGGATAGGTTTCTTTTATCACAAGATTGAAAATTGAGTTGCTTGGATATTTCATTAGATATTCTTTCATTACCAAGTTCAAACCATTTTCCTATATCTTTAACTATAACACAATCAAATAAAAGTATTGGTAATCATTTTCATTCTTCTTTCAATTTTGAAAGAATGTGTCTTCGACATCCACAATTCTTGAGTAATGTTCAGCATTGGTGGAATGAGGCTCCACATGTTGATAGATTTAGGATACATTAGTTTTCCATGAAACTAAAATTTTTGAAAACTCAAATTAGGATTAGGAATCACCAGGTGTCCAAAAATGTTTTTTTCTCAAAAATCAGTAGTGGAACAACAACTAGAAGATGTATATAATTATATCATTCAAAATGGTATGAGTGAAGAAACATATGTATCTCAAAAAAATATCCAATGAGAGTGGGATGAATTGTGTGTGAGAGAGGAAACTTATTGGAGGCAAAAGTCTAGAGAGCTCTAGCTATGGTGACAAAAACACAAAAAAATTTCATGCTTCATCTAAAAAATAGAGAGTCTCTAATTCGATATTCTAGATTAAAGATGCTAATTCAAGAATCTTATTACAAATGAAAATCTCATTCAGCATGAAGGGCTTAAGTTCTTTAAGAATCTCCTTGCACCTACTATTTCACCTTTTCCTAATTCTTCACAAGTTAATGAGATTCTAGAATCCATACCAAATATGATATTATCTCAAGATAATGATATGTTGATGGCACCTTTCACCATCCAAGAAATTTGTAAGGTGGTTTTTTCCTTTCCTCTAGATAAAGCCCCTAGCCCGGATGGTTTTTTTGCTTTGTTTTATTAAAGTTGCTAGGATATCATCGGTTGGGATTTATTAGCAGCTGTTGAAGAATCTAGGAAGAGCAAGAGCATGCTTAAGTATTTCAATACTGTAAATATCTCAATTATTCCTAAGATCAAAGATCCTCAAATATTTTTGATTTTAGGCCAATTTTGTTATGTAATTTGTCTTATAAGATTATATCTAAAGCTATTTACCTACGATTGCAACATCTTATCCCTCACATTATTTTGCTAGAACAAGGTCGATTTGTCTCGGGAAGAGAAACTATGGAAGGAGCTTTAGTGCCATATGAGTTTCTTAACTTTATAAATTCAAACTAGTCATTTAATTTTGTAATAAAACTTGATATGATGAAAGCATATGATAGGGTTTGTTGGAATTTTTTTCTTTAAGTTCTTGTCAAAATGGGGTTTTCTAAAAGTTGGTGCAAGTGGATTAAGGCATGCATTTTGGATGCTTGGTTTTCAGTGTTAATAAATGGTAAGCCAACAAGTTTTTTCTCTTCAACACAAGGGGTCCAACAGGAAGATCCACTATCTCCAATTCTTTCATCATTATGGCTAAAGCTTTTAGTAGGACCATTAAACATCAACATGAGATCAACAAGTCACATGGTGCACATATTTTAGGTATAGATATTTCTATCACACATTCCTTATTTGTAGATGATACATTATTATTTGGGTTGTCAAATGTTTAAGAGGCTTAGCAAATTAAACATGTACTCAATATTTATTCAATGGTATCTGGTAAAGTCACTAATGCATAGATGTCAAAAATCTATTTCTTCAATACAAACAAAGTGATATCTGACAAAATCAATTTGATTTTGGGTTTTATAGTAGATTTCTTACCATCCATATATTTGGGAATTCCTTTCTTTATGGGTTCAAATAAAACTTGCTACTGCTCTTCAGTCATTTAGTGTATTCAGAGAAAAATTGTGGCTTGGAAAGTTAGATAGTTTTCATTGGTTGGTAGAATTTTTCTGATCAAGTCAGTCCTAGCAACAATTCCAAACTATTTTATTGTTGTTCTTAAAAACACACACACCCCCCCCCCCCCCAACCCCAAAATTTTACTTCAAATTCAAAAAATGATTAAGAGTTTCCTTTGGATAGGTAATATGAATGATTCTCATAAAATTCCACTTATTTCTCTTCAAGATATGTAACATATCCCAGTCGTAGGAGGGCTAGGTGTGCATGATCTAACCAAAAGAAATGAAGCTTTTGGTGGAAAACTAGTTTGGCAAATGTAGAACAAGCCTCAATCCACTTGGTGCAAGATTGTACAACAAAAATATCTAGACAATAATGACCCTTCTAGAACTTTTTCTATTTTGGATCCTCCAAAAGACTCAGTTATTTGGGATTTTTTGATAGCTTCACAGGATATTGTGGTTAAATATGTTTCTTAGGAAGTTAATAATGGTAGTGGAATTAATTTTTGAAGGGACTCTTGGAATAGTCAAATTCCTCTCTCAAATAGTTTGATCTCTCCTAATATTATCAAGGTTTCAAATTTTCATTAGGGTACACAACTCAATTAGTTTGTAGCTAATGTTTGTAAAATTTTAGGGAAAGTGTTTTGGAAGAACCTGGATGTGCTACCATTGACATCTTAGGAAATTAATCAATTCAAGGATATCTTGGCTTCTAGAGGAGTCTTCATCTCAAAATCTAAAGACAAGATTAATTGGGCTCCAGCTATGGATGGCCAATATTCAGTAAAGGAGGGTTATAAAATCTTGCAGAAAAATGTCTTGAATAAAGTTGCTAGTAGAGCATTTACATTTTGCTGGAGGCATATTGTGCTTCCATAGGTAGGCTGCTTCACTTGGCTTGCATTGAAGAATAGGATTTTGACTAGTGATAGATTGAATAGATTGCAAATTGCCCCATCATTCAACTGCATCTTCTATAACAAGTGTGAAGAATCAGTGCATCATCTATTTGTTTCATCCTCATTTGCACATCAGCGTTGGAGTTTCATTGTGAACAAATTAAATTATAGTACTCCACTCCAAAATAATCTTTGGGATCATTTTTAGTCTTGCCTAGTTCTATATCCAAATTCATTATTTGCAAATCTTAGGAAATGTATTCTGGCACTAGTTGTGTGGGCTATTTGGTGGGAACATAATAAGTGCATTTTTAGAAAAGAGTGTCATACCTTAGAAAAAGTTCTAGAGGGAATTGAAAGAACAATATCAGAGGTGACAAACACAAGTTTGAGAAATTCAAAATTTAATCTTGTTGTTACTTCTTGGGACTCTCAAGTGATTCAGAAATAGAAATAGTTAATCATTTCAAATGGTTGGAAAATTAATAATACAACCTCTTCTCCCTTATCTTGAAGGAAATTTTTTTGGAGACCTCCAGATGTGAGATATTGGAAACTAAATTTTGATGGAGAATCTAGAGGAAATCCTAGAAATTCTGGTTTGGGGACATGCATTAAAGACTCCCATGCAGAAGTAGTGGTACTTACAACTTTCCCTTTTCCTATTGGTACAAATAACATGGCAGGGGCCCAAGCCCTACTAGCTGGTCTCATATTAGCTAAACAAGGTAATTTTTGTTGGTTGCATATTGAAGGAGATTCTTTTGTAATTATAGATGCTTGTATACATAGAAGAATTTTCTCATGGAAACTAAGGTACATTCTCATTCAAATTTAGAGGCTTTTAGATGAGCGCCAAGATGTTTTCATTTCACATACATTTAGGGAAGGAAACCAAGTTGCTAATTCCTTATCAAATTTAGGTTGCGATGGGTTGTTATTTTGATCACATCATCCAATATCTATGATAGAAAGATATGTTGATCTTAAAATATTAATAGAGTTTGACAAGACTACTTGTTCATACCTGCACCAATATTTTGATCATGTTGTGGTATAGTTAGTACATGCCACATTTATTAAACATGAGGTGTATCATTTGTGCTTCATCTTGTCAAATTTGAGTAACTATGACAACTTTGGGTAGTACAAAATACAGCTTTATTAAAGGACATATTGCATGCAAATTCACATGGCTCTTATGGTGAAAACTTATACCACATTTTTAATTTTATAGAAAGAGACTTGACATTTATAATTTATATGCCTTCTACACATTACATTTTCTTCCAAATTTTTAGACTACTCTATTTTGTGGTCTCTTTCTTGTTCCAAAATGATGAAAGCAATGGATATTTCTACTTCCTGTGAGATTTGTCACAAACAACATTGGGTTATGTTGCTAAAGAATTTTTGCATTTGGATTTTGCCAAGCCCTAATGAAGGTGTTTTTCTTATTGATGTAAGTGATGTAGTGCTTGATCTGATGTTTATAGTTCATTCTCCAATTGTTAGTCGAGCTATTTGACAAGTAATTGGAGAAGAATTAATGGCTTCCACGATGCCCCACTTCCTTTACCCATTGCACCTCATCTCCATTTTCTTGTCCAATGCCAGGACCTTATGCAATCTCCTATGTTTCTTCAATTACTAGCTCAAAAGGTAATTCAGGGTCATTTTATTGCTGATAATAAGCTATCTATCACTCCATGACACTATGATCTCTAGAATGGTATGGCCTTGGTGGGAGGCTTATTTTCTCATTCTTAGTTATTGATCAAGCACAAATCTTTTGTTCTATTTGAAGCCATTAAGAAGGTGATAGACAGTAATAGTTCTTTCCACAAGAAAAATGCATTGCAAGCCACCTCCCATGCCTTAGGTTTTCAGCTTGAAGAGAGAGTCAAGAAAGTGGGATATGCTCTCATAGATTTGCAACGGGTCTTAAATTTGATTCATCCCTAGGGGCCAATTTTGGGAAATGTGGGTCTTCAGATTGAAGAAAGGAATGCCTAGAATTTAGTTCTTGAATGAGTTATCCCTTCACATATGATGTCTCATGCTGGCTCAGGTTGGCCTCCCAACTTTTTAGAGGTCGCATATTTTGGCTAGGGACCTAAGAGTGATTCTGATTGGGGCTGGAGTGCTATAGATGTCAATCTAGTATGTTGGCAAGGTACCTTAATGTGTGCCCAAAAATTTTCTTGGGAAGGTTTGACTGAAATGGGTGGCAAGTGTTTTTGTGGCTATGATGATATGGAAGAATGACTAGGGATTTGAACTTGGTTTTTTTAGTATGATCTTGATTTTTGGCATTTTTGATGATTTAAATGTTATCAAGAATTTTGACTGTGCTGATGTCAGTTTTTGAAAGCTAATATAGTATCATCGAGTGGTAGTTGATACACCTTATTGTAATTATGCTCTTTTCAATAGTTTCAAAAAACTATGTTAAAACTATATATATAAGTGATGATGGTAGGTTTCTTTACTAATTCTTTCCCAGTTGACCTTTTTGAATCAAATTAATAAAATATTATAGTGGCACATATAACAAGACTATGATACAACTAGAGTTGTATAAATGAATTAAGATAAAAAAGAAATATGGTTTGATGACTTTGATAAAATGTTAGTTGTATGTGCACCATAGTTTTGTTAATTTTATAAATAGTAATAATAATAAGTGTTTATATAAATGTAAACTTTATTAAATGTTAACATAATATAATTTATATATTTTGATTTATTAATTTTGGTGACAATTTAATATATGTGAAATCTTTTTTTAAAAAATTGACTTTTTAATTACTTTTCATTGTATTAGTATTTTGAATTTTTATTTAGAGATTAATATTATAAAATTTTAAGTATAAATTACATTTTTTGAATTATTTATTTATTCACATATTTTTGCAATTAATATTTTTACCATATGCATATTTCATTCATAAACTATCTAATACAAAAATTAGTTATTGTTTGACAATGTCTCAATAAAACTTACGTGCCACATTGCTACCCACAAATTGTCATTTTTTGCACTTAGATGGAAAATCCATTGGTATTGACAAAGTTACAAAATATGTAATTGAGGATGCAATAAATAATTTTCCTTCGAATAGGTTGTTGATGGATTATAGTGAGTTTTTCAATTGAATAAGTTACTAGATAAAAGAAAGATTTTAGAGGTTAAGATCGATAAGACGAAAAATGTGAATGTGTGTGTGTGTGTGTGTGTGTGTGTGTGTGTGTGTGTGTGTGTGTGTGTGAGAGAGAGAGAGATTGTCAGAAGAAGAGTTTGTTAATCTATGAATGGGTTGGATCTGGTAAATCAGATAGTCTTCCACTTTTCAATTTTTGGGAGGATCATTTTAGAGGAAATGGTTGAACAAAATTTCTAATAGTGGGAAAGACAAACTATATAGGTCCTCAAAATGTATTTTTTTTCCTTTTGAATTTTAGCATATTAGTCACCATTGTAACTATATGGATTATTTTGGAAGAGGAGTGAGAGAAGGAATTTTTTTCTTGGTTGAATTTATATGACTTACCATTGTAAATATGGATATATTAGAAGAGGGGTTGAAAAGAAAAAATCTATATTGGTATCAAATATATTCTTTCTTCATTAGTAAGATGAGTTTTGCATCTTGATCACAGCTATAACTATTTACAACTACTTTTTAAGGCATTTTTTTCCACAAAATCTTAGGACGTACTTAATGTTTTGTTATAATATAGATTATAAATAACTATCTAAGAACATCATCAAAGGTATAAAAGACTATCGGCTTAACCCTTGCACTTTTCAAATGTGCAAGCATTAGATATAATTTTACCACAAGATTCAAGTAGTTTTTGGAATCAAACTTATTCATTAAAATAATCAATGATTTTTTTCTAAATTTTTAATGTTTTTTCCTTGCTTTGATGTTTTATTTGAACATTTGCAAGGAGGAGTTGATTTGAAAAGTTTTGATGTCAGAATTGGTTAATTATCTTTTGATTGGAAATGGAATTTGAAACTAAAAGTGTTAAGTCATGGTTGTGAAAATTAAATAGAACTAATCTATAATTGTACATTAGATTTTGGGAAAAGAATTAAAAATTTACAATTTGATAGAGTATCTTGGTTTCTATTTTGAACTTTCAAATTTGTATTTGGAAAAATGAATGAATTTGAATGACATGATAAGATTTGTTTTCATCTTTTATGCTAACATTTTTGGGTTATTTCTTCCTATCAAAATTATCATTGCACCTTGTTGAAATATAATTTCTAGTATATTTAATATCATGACTACATATTTGACTACCTTAGATCTTTCCACCATCTCTTGATATTATTTGAAACTAATTTCATGTCTTATATAGGTGTTAACACATTATCTATAGGAGTACAATCAATGAATATGGGATTAATTTGTATATGGTAGTTTTTCCTTCCTCTCATTTAATTATTTTCTTTTAGGCGGTTTTCAAACATGGAAATAGTGAGAGATGATAAGAAAATGAATGAAGAAGAACCAATAATGAAGGATTGGAAATGACATTTTGTATTATCTTTATAGAGAGTGGAGGTCATGTATTTCCTTTGAATAGATAGAGATGATGGTAGAAATATATGAATCTATCATTTTCAATAGGAAAATATTGGTAGATATTTGAGAGAGACTTGAGGTTGAGCTGAATAGGAGTGAGTGAAACACATGACATCAAACTGGATGTGGAAATTTAGAAATAGAAATAATTGTGACCATGCTACTCAAAAATTGTTCCACATGAAAAGTTTTCCATATAATGTTGATTGAAACTATAACTTTCAATAATGAAGAGAAAGTATTTGCTAGACAATAACATGGAATTTAAATAACTTAATTTAATCATGAGAGTAAGAGAAAAAAATAAAAATAAATATTGATACTTTAAAATCATGTTTATCTAATGTATATTCAAGGTATGAAAACATTGTAATTTTAGGAAGCACCCTCTAAATCTATTGGAAAATTATAGATTTGATTAAGCTTAAATTAAGTTGCAATGTCTTAAGTTTCCACTTAACACATTGGAGATAAATTTCTATAAATATTTTTTCCTAATACAAATGTAAAACCAAGCTTGTTGTGTTCTACGTTTATATCTATAAAACAAGATGACATAATATAATGACCCATCTAACATTATTATCAATATAATATAATTACCATATAACATGATTATAATATAATGAACCATCTAATATACTAATACAATTGGAAGACTAGCTATACCATAGCCTTAATAGTGCAACTAAAACAAGCAATGACTCCTTGAGTATCTTAAAAGGAAAAAAATTGGAATAATCCATCTTGGTTTATACTTGAGATGAAAGTACAAAAAAATCATATTACTAAAACAAATTTCATAGCTAAAAAATTGGAGTATGTTCTCATGTTTGCATAGATTTGGGTTAAAAGTAAGTTGACCTACCCCTAGGAGTTCAGCATCTAAGTGACATTGTCTCAAACTTTAGAGTTTGGGCTACAAGATGCAATCTACAAATCAAGGGTGAAATTCTAATCCCTTTTTAGGAACACTTCTCAAGGTTCATAATTTGAATTCTAAATTGGCAATTAAGCACAATAGGCAAGAGAAATAATCTAAGGCTACCAAATTAATACCACAACATTTAGATTTCATTTGACCTCTTGCCACATTAAAATTGACTGCATCAAATGTAGAATTTGGACTTTAAAGTGATATTATGTAGGTATAGGATTGATTACTAGGGGGGAGAATTGGTAATCACCAATTTAATAGTTATTTCATATTCATAACTTTCAAATATTTTATCAATAAGAACCAGTTATACCTATAGTAGTGTTATCAGTTATCTAAAAAATAAACTTAAATAAATAGTGTAATCATCTACACAATAATAACACTAGGATTTATCTCATGGAAACATTATTAGGGTAAAAACCATGATGTAAGAATGGTGCTCACAAATGTAGCACTCTTCTAGAATATGTTCTATTAGGATCTTTCCCAATTAATGGTTAGGAAACATTGTTAAGTGTATCTTGTTAAAGAATTTCCTATAGATCTATTAGGATCATTACTCTACTAGGACTAACCTTGTGAAAGGATTTTAACACTTTAATCTAACAATGTCAACTTGTCCATTTCTATAGAAACTTCTTAAACAATCTATTTTAGCTTCACAACACGTGCCCCATTTTAAAATTAAAAAATAGAGACCCCTTTTTATCTACAATCAGGTTCTCTAGAACATGACAACGACCTATGTGCCTCAAAGAACGGGGCTCCTATAGTCTTTCATTAGAGTACTATTGGTCATCATCATTCAAAATTGGGTTATCTAAGAAGTTGAATTTCGCACTAAATCCTAGAAGTGTGCAACTACAAACTAGGTACAAATGTGTACCTTTTTGAGGTCTGGAAAGTGTGCACTTTCCCATAACTTCCAAGGGTGCATCAATGCACTAGCACACCTTATGTACCTTAAGGGGTATGCTACATACACAAATATCTAAGGTGTGCACCTATACATAGAAGATCCCCCACCCCACTAAGTCATGTGTATTCATTGAGTCCCAGTGAATGCACCTTCGAACATCTATAGCTATGCATTCTTCATCTTTAGAGTTCAAGGTAGGAACTCAACTATAGATGTGCACTTGAACATGTACACAAGGTACACCATGTGTTCTCTTCATATCAAAGATAAAACATCCCAACATAGATTATATGTGCATATGCACCATGTGTGCATTGTGTGCACATTTGACACTCAGTATCATCTTAAAATGGAAGCATGCTAAGAGCCTTTAGCCCACTGAGTAAGGAGTCTAAGTCATGTCAAGCACCTTGAATAGGTCTTTGAATGGATCTAGTTGTTTCCCCCTATTTTGCTTCTCTTTCTCTATTTCCAGCCTCCTTTTGACAACTTTCTTTGTGAAACTGAGGACTTTGACATTCTAGGTCAAGGATGACTTGAAGGATCAAGGACAACCTCGACCCTAACCTAGGTCAAAGATGAAATTGATCATGATCTAGGGCTGAGTTGACCTTGTCCCTAACCTTAGGTCCAATTTTCAATTTTTGGATGTTTCAAGATATCAGGCTTTGAAAAGTTTCATTTTCTTGCTTCCAAGTTGACTATTTTAGGTTTTGAAATGGAAGACTCTTAAATTGTATTTAATCTAGGTCCATTTCTTGGGCTAGCATTAGTTGGGATTTAATTTTTCAATGTTGGTCTTCTCTAGAAGTTCGTGCCCTAGATCTCTATATAAGGAAGCCTCCTCTCATTTTCTCTAATAGGAAGATATCAGATGATCCATTATTTTCACAATCAAGCAAGCATTCCATCAGCCATTTTAAAGGAAGTATCCAATCCATTGTATCCATTCAAGTTCTCTATTGAAGATCAAGAATTCAAGCATCCATGCCTTTGAAGGGATTTGTTTCAAGCATTCAAGATTCATCATTTAAACCCTATATCTAACAATCATGGTGGTGTGATCTTCCTTCAAGATCCTTTGTTCATCTTCTAGATTTATTCATTTACCTCTCAAGGTGGTATCCAAGCAAATAATCATGGAGGTTTTGATTTATATTTTCTAATGTTATGTTCAAGTGTTCATATCAACATAATTTTTTACATTTCCAATACAATTACATATCTATTGAATATCATAGCTTCATTGTTAGATTTAATTCTACTACTTACTAGAATTATCTATTTCAATTCCATTATTAAGGTTGATTCCAAACCAGAGTTTCACCAAGGAAAACCCATCATCCAAACAACAAAACCATTTTCTTTATAGGTACAGGTACAAGACAATGAATTAAAGTGAAGATTTGGATATCCTTTTTGCTAAAATTGTGGGATCTGCAAATAGAATTTTTGTCAGAGTAGTGCAGGTCAAGCTCAACTTTTTATGGTAAAATTGTGCCCTAGGGTAAGATTGTGCCCTGCTATCTAGGTCAAGGTTGACCTACCCTCAAAAGGACAAAGTTTTGTGGGTTTTCTCCTTCTTGACATTTCCAATTTGAAGTAGGTTGCATAATTCCCCGAAACTAGATATAGACATCAGAAATCAAAATTTTCCATATTCACCTTACTTTTAGGTTAGTATTTATCTTTTATTCATTCAAGGTTTTAAGTACTTACTTTCTATAGTAGACTATTGGATTTCCTCCTTTATTCATAGTCTCCATTATTTTACTCCTTTGTACATTAATCACTTGCTTGTGGTTAATCAATTTGGATCATTCCTTTTGAGAATTTGGGTTAAGGATAGATCCTATATTCTCCGTCATATCATATTTCCCCTACATACATATTTTCTTTCTATTCACATTATTTTATTTTATTCATTTTGGTTAACCCATATTTTAAATTCAAAAACACAAAAAAATTATGTTCAATAAAGTCCAAAACCATTCCTCACATTTATTTACTATGAAGATTATTAAGATGCTTTGGTGTGTGGTTACGTTCCTTATTATCTTTCTTTTATCATATCTTTACCATACTTTTGATGTGTATGACAACATCATTCACTTTATTATATCGATTATTCTTCATTTTATTCTCACTTATACTTTTGTGAATTTGACTGATACTAGTCTTCCTACATTCAAAACTTTCATTAAAGATTCATGTGGAAGACTTATTATTATTTTGGATTATGTGATGGATTTGGTAGATGATACATGATATCTTGATATTCCTAATCTAATGCCTAATATTCCTCCATCTATTAATTCTCATTCATCCCATACTTATAATGGAATTCAAGCTACAGTTTAGGATGCAGATGTGCAAGACTTCTTTGATTTACCTTCTCCTCTAATTCATGACGATATTAAAGGAAAGGGTAAAGAAACTTCTTAATGACCTATTTTTACACCCTGTACAACCTTTACTCATGAACATGATAAATAATCACCTCTTGTAGGAACTTAAAATGATATGTACACTATAGGATATAATATGATAACTCAAAAAGGTTATAGAGGTTTAGGGATTAGAGTTAATGAGCATGGTATTAAGTATCCAGTTCATATACCCCCTAAAGTAGATTTGCATGGTGTTGGTTGTTCACAATCTCAAGTTAAGGTAGGAGATGTTAAACATCATCCTCCTTTTCATAATATTTTCCCTAATTAAACCTATCATGGATAACCCTAATATTCATCAAGAGGTGGCTAAAAAGGTATATGTTGAATTAATGAATTTGAGAAAGAAATATTTAAACCTATACTTAAAGATGTCTTATCCAAGTATAGATGTCCTTTTCATTATTGTAATACACACTTACTTGCTGATTGTAAACATTTCAAACTATATGTTCATGAAAGAGTTGCTTTAGGAATTATATCTCACTCTCATGCAGTTTTACAATTCCTTCATAACTTTGATAGAGGAGATTCCCCTCATTCTGATATAATATAGATCTCTTCTCCTCTTCTCTCTAGATTGGGGGGCAAGAGGTGTATTTCCTTCTAGTCTCCTAGGATACATTAGGACTTTAATTGAGCCTAATTGGTATTCTTTCTTCCTTTTTTCTATGATTTTATATTATGTTTATCATCATTCATAGAATCTGTTCCAGATATCTTTTCTAAAACATTTGTTTTGCAAAGGTATCCTTTGTCTTCTTCCTTGGGGAGCAAGGTTCTTCCTCCTTTCTCTTTGTCTGGGGAAGTTCTTTCCTTAGAAGTAGTGGTACTTATTTATATTGTAATATTATTTCATCATATTGATAGATGTTTTGACTATGGATAACCTTTTTATACGATAATTTTTTGCCCTAGCTCATCACCTCTTCTCTATGTTGCAAATTATGTTTTTTATAAACTCTTACCCTTTCTTTGGTGTTTGAGTTTTTTTCCTCATTCCAAATATTCCTCTTCCTCTTCTTTATAGGGGTTTTGATGATTGAATCTATTTTCCCACTTGGTATATCTTTGAAGGATGATATTTTATCTAAAAGCACTCCTTTATGGTGGGGGTCTCATTGATAAGATCTCTTTCTTTGGGGATCATTTTTCCATGATAGACATATCAATTTCACAATTACCTATAATCTTAAATGTAGGGGTCCATATCCCTTGCTAAGAATAACGTATGTAGATTGTTGTTAAATAGGATATCTCCTTACATTTTGAAGTAGGTATCCTCTTCCTCTTCCTTATCATGTCTAGTAGATAGCCATGATAAGGAGAGGAGCATATATAGGGTCTCCCTTGTACTATAGTTATTTTTTTGACATGCTATATCTTGGAAGGTAATGCACATAAGTTGCTAAATCCTAAAGAGACACATTTTTCAAATTTAATAGTTTTTTTTTGACATGCTAAATATTGGAAGGTAACACACATAAGTTGCTAAATCCTAAAGAGACATGCATTTTTCATTTTTCAATATGCTAAATGTCTTGAAGGTAATGCACATAAGTTGCTAAAGCCTAAGGAGACACACATTTCATATTTATAATGATACAAGAAGGTGGATCTATGGGTATTCTAGAAGTCATCAAAAGACACATTACAATTGCAAGTACAATTTATGGGTAAACTATCAAGTTTGGCCACTTGTTTGGCTCTCCCTCTCTCTTGGTGATTTATGGTAAGGTGGGCATCTTACTATGCAAGGTAATCACTTTTTCTTTTCATTTTCATTCTAGTAGGATTGGATCATGAAGCTATGTTATTTATAGTGTTTCTCTTGTCTTATTTATGTAATCGTTTATGTTTTTCTGATAGCTTTTCAAATATGATATTAGTATGAGAAGTATTTCTTAAGCAAGGTTTCTCGTGCTAGTTGATTTGGGTTTGTTTAGTACTACCCCTTCTTTTATGTTGTTTTGGTTTTTTTTTTAAAAATTTTTGTAGGCTTGTGCATGTATGTTGAGTTAGAACCCTTTACCTTGGGGGATTTTTTCCTTACCTAAGTGTTATTTTATCTCATTGTGAATCCACTTGGATCTTTTTTTTCTTGTCTTTTACAAAGAGTTTGAATTGAATCCATACTCTTGCTAAAGTAGGGCTTAATGTATTGTCCTAAAAAGGAAGCACTTCCATGTTAAGTCATTTAGCCCTCTGAGTGAATGGTTTGGGGTCATAACAAACACCTTCAATAAGTCTTTGCATGGATCTAGTTGTTTCCACATTGTTATGCTTCTCTTTCTCTATTTCTAGCCTCTTTTTGATAGCTTTCTCTATGAAACTATGGAATTTGACTTTCTAGATCAAGGTCAACCTCAAGCCTACACTAGGTCAAGGATGAACTTGACCCTGACCTAGGGTAGGATCAATGGCATCCTTGACCCCAAGTCCAATTTTAAATTTCTAGAGGTTTTGGGATATCAAGCTTTAGAAAGTTTCATTTTCCTACTTTTGGGTCGGTTGTTTCAAGTTTTGGAATGTTAGACTCTTAAAATGTGTTTAATCTAGGTCCATTTCTAGGGGTTAAGTTCAATTGGGATTTAATTATCAAATGTTGGCCTTCTCTAGAAGTATGTACCCTAGATCTCTATATAAGGAAGTCTCCTCCTCTCATTTTCTCTAATGAGAAGATATCAAATGATCCATTATTTTCATAATCAAGCAAGCATTCCATCAAGAACTTTCAAGGAAGTATCCAAGCCATCATCTCCATTCAAGTTCTCTATTGAAGATCAAGGATTAAAGCATTCAAGTCTTTTTAGGTATTTGGTTCAAGCATTCAAGATTCATCATTTAAACCCTATATCTAACCATCATGGTGGTGTGATCTACATTCAAGATCCTTTTTTCATCTTCTAGATTTATTCATTTACCTCTCAGGGTGGGTTCCAAGCATACCATCATGGAGGTTATGATTTACATTTGCTAATGTTATGTTCAAGCTATCATATCAACATACTTGTTTACATTTCCAATACAATTACATATCTATTGAATATCGTAGCTTCATTATTTGATTTACTTTTACTACTTGGTAGCATTCTCTGTTTCAATTCCATTATTAAGGTTGATTCCAAACTGGGGTTTGACCAAGGTAAATCCATCATTGAAACAACAAAACCATTTTTCTTATAGGTACATGTATAAGACAATGAATTAAAGTGTAGATTTGGATACCCTTTTTGTTGAAGTTGCATGATCCATGAATAGAATTTTTGTCAGAGTAGTGCATGTCAAGGTCAAATTTTTGGGGTACAATTGTGCCCCGAGGTAAGATTGTTCCTCACTATTTAGGTTAAGGTTGACCTACCCTTAGAAGGACAATTTTTTTATGGGTTTTCTCTATCTCAACATTTCCAGTCTAGAAGGGAAAATAAGAGAAGAGCCTGGAGCAATCTCAATGTGGATAGGGCCAGTATGGGCATTGTCAGAGAACTTGCTAAAATCCAGGTGTTGGGGGATCTCGATAGTAGCACCCACTATGACGAGCTCCTTGACCTAACTCTTCTGGTTCTCTCTGACAATGTTCGTGAAATGGGTTTCAACTTTCTCAACAATGCAAAGAATAGCCTGATTGACAATTTCTACTCCATTAAGTGGCTTTTTTAGGAAATCGAGACTCTAAAGGATAGGTCCAACCAGACCAACAACAAGGGGGATGTCAAGGATCATGGGCCTAGAGGTAGTAAAGACCAGTAGGGCAGCCAGGAAAAAGACAGAAGCCAGGACCCCAGAGACAATCAGGACAGAATCACCTAGCTCGAGTAGAAGGTCCAAAGGCTGGATTCTGTCCACCAGATTGTGACTAAAAAAATTGTGGATACCCTCTATAACTTGAATGAAAACATTGTTAATCTGGGGGACTATCTGACCAATGTCGGTCTTGTGGGGAACGTGGAGCAGAGTACAAAGCACGGAGCTAGTTGGGAAGATCCTCAGAAAGAGACTAGAAACCAAGAAAGTCAAGGGGACCAGAAGCATTTCCCCCCTAGGATTCAGGAGGAAGAGGCCAACCAGAAGGAAAGTGACACTACAGAAACCCTGCAGGCAATGGAAAAGAAGGGACACTAGTCTGCCTACCAAGCTCTGTTCCTAGCCTTTGTTTCTCAAGCTTCAGGCCTTTTTGTTTTTGGCCTTTTGAGGTAGCTTTTTTTTCTATCTTTTTAGTTTTAAGTTGTTTTCTGGTGTAAAACTTTGGGTTTCAGGATCCCTGTAAAACCTGTTTTCCTAATCAAAAACATTTCCAGTCTAGAGCAAGTTGTAGAATTCCCTAAAACTTTATACAAACATCAAAAATTAGCATTTTCCATATTCACCCTAATTTAAGGTTAGTATTTGTCTTTTATTCATTTAAGGTTTTAAGTACTTACTTTCTATAGTAGATTATTGGATTTCCTCATTTATTCATATTCTCAATTATTTCATTCAGTTTTACATTGATAACTTCCTTGCGATTATCAATTTGGATCATTCCTTTTGTGAATTTGGGTTAATGATGGATCCTATATTCCCCCTCATATCTTATTTCCCCTCTACGTACATATTTTCTTTCTATTCACATTATTATATTCTATTCACACTCTTAGGGATGTTTTTGTGTGTTGTGTCAATTTCTTTAGGTTCAGTCAATTTTTTGCCAGTTTGATCGAGTCTGTTAAAGTGTCTTTTAGTATCCTATTGATGATATACTAGCATTCATCTTTTGTGAAATTAAAATGGTTTCATCTTCATCCTTGATGGCCATAAAGATCACTCCTAAGCTAGTGGGTTTCATATATCAATGAGCATTGAAGACGTCCAAATTTATAGACAAACATTCAAGGATCCATGACACTAAATTAGGGCTTATCAATCGGAATTCATTTATAAGGAACTATAAAAAATGGTGTTAGCATTTATTAGGAGTAGGCTAGAAAATGAATCTTCCCATCTAGTATATGTCTAGTCCACTGAGGTGATAATAAATCTATCTCCTCATTACATGCCTATAAAGAAGGTGGTTAAGAGTGTGATAGGAGAAATTGTGCTGGATAAAAGGCCATGAAACATTGAGAAGGTCTTCCATCTACCAAGGGTAGATCAATATTTACAGATCACTTATGACATAGCAGACTAGTGGTATAAGGAGAATGAGCGAAAGGGAAGGGAGCTAGTAGAAGGGAAATAAATCATCACTAGGCCACCATTGAATCGAAGTGGTGTAAAGGTTGACATGACTTGAGGACGCATGATTGACAATATTTGATACTTTATAGTCCTTTTGAGTAGAGCCATGAACCTCCAAACAAAAATTTACTTAGACACTTAGATGGTGAATTCATAGAAACTATTAGGATGTGAAGAATACCAATTAATTGGGCTACAATTATTAGTAAAAACCTAGATAAGGAGCTCATCTCAGTGAAAATTGATCTCTGATTCTACAAGACCTCCTATTTCATGTACTTCTTAGCTACAATGCCAACTAATTACCTAGGGTTTGTCAAGAGAGGGAGCATTCAAGATGTGAACTCTTGGCCACACATATTCTACCCTCAGCTCTTCAAGAAGAAGGTTCCTTTTAAGAACCCCAAATATAGATTGGTGAATTATGGATTCATTTATACCATCTTTGAATTTATCAAAGGAGACTATGCTAAAATAATGTCAATAGAAGCAATGACCCAAATAGCACAAGTAGTTTCTTACTTCACATAATTCAACACATTCACATATATTTGGGTAGCTGGTACCCTATTGTATCCAAAGAAGTTTCCTTGTTATCCTTTAAATAGACATATATTATTGGACATAGCGAGGCAACTAGCTTCAACTTATGACACAATATAGAAACAACACAAGAAGACACGGATCTGGTCAATTACCATTACGACCTTTCAAGTCAAGAAAAAATAGAGCATAATAACTTTTGATTTTGAATGGGATCCATACCCTTTGGAGGATTATTTGGCACCTCACCCCTACTTTGACAATATTGGGATGGTAAAAAGTCTTGCATGGAAAGAGTGAATAGTAGATGTGGAAATTGAAGATCATTGGATGAAATATGTAGATGACTATAATATTTAGATTAGGAACTACTATAGGATGAGTCTGTAGCTAGAAAAAATGGTAGTTAATTGGGATATGTCACTAAAGTTGTGGCACAAAGATACTCCTAATGTGCTAGACCCACTATCCAGTAAGGATAAGAACTATGAGCAACCCATTATGATTGTAGAGATTAGTCAAGAGGAGAATAATGATATCCATTATAGGGCCCGACATGTTATTCAATTGACCAAGGAATGAATCATGAAATTTTTTCTCTTGGATGTAGTTCACAATGCTCCAACTATGCAAGAAATTGCTTGATCCAAGAAGGGTAAAGGAATAAAATTCATAGTTCCTACATATTTAGCAAAGATAGTGCACCAACTTGAGAGAGTAGTGGAGTACTTCAAAGATGGGAGGGAAAATAGAAATAAGACAAAGAAGACTACTTAAGAAAGAGCCTTACAAGAAGAGGCTTAGCTAGAATGGGCTCAACCAAAACAAGCCCAATTGGAACAAGCTCAACCCAACAAAGTAGAGGCCCAAGAAGGGGAAGCCTAAATATCCTACACATAAGCCACCTCCTCAACAATAGAGAGATATCAAACTAGGAAAATGGTGGTGGGATAGAAAAGGAGGAAGTTGAAGAAGAAAAGTACTATGTCTTCTTAGGTTCCAAAGATCATATCTAAGGTTCAAGATAAGGAAGAAGGGGAGGAAATTGAATATATCCCGCTGAATAGGATAATCCTATTAGGAAGGAGGAAAGGAGGAATATAAGCTTAATGCAAACACCACCTTCCATCCTAGAATAGTTGATACAAGTAGAAATCTCTAATCAAGAAAAGGAAGGGTGGACAGATGAGGTAGGAGGAGATAGATATCTTATAAATCTCAAACTTTCATTTCATGCCAATGGGCACACAGATGGTAGGGGAAATGATAAGGGATACCCCAAATTGAATCACTAGGAGAGCATTGGATTCAATTACCACCCTTACCCAAAGGGTCACTAGGTATATCTCCTCCACCATTAGTGAACCCACCATCTATCCATACTCCTTGGGTAGAATTGGAAACAACAACAATACCTACCTTGGTGATAGAGCTGAAGAGCGAGACCATGGAGGTAGATGAGAATGTCCAATTGCATATAGATGAAGTATCAGAAGAAGGATAGATTGCTCAAAAAGAAGATATTCATCCCAAAGAAGAGACAAGATCCTTGTCATAGGTAAAAATAGTGGCTCAAGAAGTAGTACCCCCAAGACAAGAGACCACTCTAGAATAGAGTAATAAGGAGAAAGGGCTAGCTTTGAGACCATCATAATCAAACCAATACATTTCTCCCATGGGAACTACTTGAGTGTGGTTCAAAAAGGAATTTTTAACATGCCAAAGGAGATATATGGAGTACATGGAAGCAGAGGGTGTGATGAAGTTGATAGAGGTAATCAAAGTACCTAAACCTATTAAAGGCGATGCTAAGATACCAAAATTTTGTCATGAAGAACTAGAAAAAATATCTACTAGCACACATTACCACCCCTCCTCCCCATATGGATACTAAAAATATTTCTCCAAAAGATTATCAGATGAAGGAGATAGTGTTGGGAAGGCCCATAATTGATGTAGCAAAGAATCTTATTGCCATGAGCCTCAAGAAAATATTTACACACTTGGATCAAGGTGAGTAAAAAATTATGGTGATAAGAAAGCAAGATGAACTACTAAGAGGATATGTTAATAATATAGTGGGCCTAATTGACCCTAACCATCCATATATTTCTCTATGGGCTTCTCTTGAGAAGAAAGAGTGAGGAAATATTGCAATAGAGGGTGATTCATTTTTGGATGCATGCAAAAGGTGGAATCATAATTTTTAAATTATAGGAATATGAATCATTAAATGTAATTTGAACCTTCTAAAAAGTATTCAAAATAATGCCAAAAAAATGATCATGACAATAAACCAATATTTTGGGCCAATGGATGAAGTGCATACCTAGACCAACGATCTAGAAGTGTTGAAGACCATAAAAAATCAGAGGTATCAAATTTTGATGGATGTATCTATGGTGGAAGAATTAGATAAAATAGATGATTGGATTGATAAGGTATCATCTGAAAATAAATTCATGATAGGATTATATCACGATATTTAGGAAATGAAAAATGAAGCTCAAAAGCTTTTTTTGGAGGCAAATAAGTACTACAGTGCTACCAGCCTAGAGACCTTTAGGGATAAGTCAAGAACTCAACTTTCTTTAGTTAAAATAGTAGTATAACCATTTAGAGCACTATTTCAGACAACTTCCTTGAAGATGATAATAGAAAAATCTTTAAGACTAAAGAAGCATTACTGGAGTTAGATTCCAAGTTGGAGGATTTTCTGGATACAAGGCTAGATATCAGTAAATACTACCAAGTGGTGCACAATAAGTATGAATCCAAGTTAGATTTTATGGAAACTCAAGAGATCTTGGCCATCTTCATAATGACACATCCAAACATCATTTTGGTCCAAGGGGAAGAAAACCTAGAGGCTAGAAATTGAGTATTGACACTTAGGAAAATTCTATCATTTTTTGTTTTTTTTATTGTTAGAAGGTGCAATTTTCACAAAGGTATACCGACCATAAGGTGCACCAAACATAGAGGTGCACTTGTGACAAGGTGCATCAATAATTTTGAAGTAGAAGCAATGCACTAACAATTAATTGTTAATCTTATTTTGGAGCCTTCCATGCAATTGGAGCACATTTTGATGGTAGTTTAACTCCTAGCAACACCCACAGAAGGTGGAGCTTTCATATTTTGAAGCTCCAATGACTTCTAGATTAACTAAAGGCTTATCTTTTCTTATATTCTTCTTCTTTTACTATTTTAAGTCAAGGGTGGAAGCCTACTTAACACCATCTATAGAGTCAATTTGTATATAGTTAGAATTGTTTTATTAGTTTTAGCATAGTGTTTGTATTAAAATAACTCTCACTCCTAACAAAAAATAAGGAGAGGGCTTCTTATAAATATAGAGATAATGTTTACTCAAGGCTAGTATTTTGATGTAATAAATTATGCTATTGTTTCTCTCATTCTATATATAGTATTTCTTGCTAGAATGTGTATTTATTTTATTAATTTCATGTTAATGTATAGAAATGGATCCAATGGTTTTATTTTATGCTAATTCTTTTATGATCTATTAGTTTTGGTGTCGATCATATCTTTAAAAAAATCATCTCTTACATGATGAATTGGAGAAAGGATCACCTCCAAGTTCCTACATAATGATTTGTCTCATGTGCATGCACTTTACATAGCTACATGATTTGATGAATTATGAAACATCTTATGGTTTTAATTTATTCCCTTTGATAATTGCATCAGTGGAGTCAAGGAAGAATTACTCCTAATTTCATTGGTTTCATACTTGATTCTTGTGAAGGTTTAATTCAGAGATGTATTGTTGCTTTCACTTATGTCCATTACAAATTTCATTTTCAAAAATTTCTTTTGATTTCTTGTTACCCTGACTCTATTATTTTCTTTTAAAATACTTGGTAAAAGTAGAAATTTATATAGTTGTATTGTTAGAATTTGCATTCATCAATAAATTAGAAAATACAAAAAGCATATTCTTTCATGGATTGCATTCTTTCAAGAATTGTGCAGATTAAAGTACCAAAATAGTCCTCCTTGTGAACATTCACATTTATCTTCAAATGAGCCATCTAGTAGGTTGAAAAATAACCATCTAGAAATTGGAGTTGGCCAATTTGATTAGATTTTCATCAGAGAAATTTGTAAGAGTAGTTATTGTTTGCATTGTGCAAAATGACTGCTCAACACAATCTTTCATTAATTAACCTAAAAACTTGACTTGAATTTCCCTCCTTGTTGATTGATGATAAATTCATTCACGAGCTTTAATATCTTATAACTAGATTAGATAATCCATCACTTAAAACCATTTACATTTATCATTCTAGCTGCTACTTGATAAGGTGCTTTCTTTATTCTCTCCTTGGTTCCTTGGTGCTCTAGCCAATAGAGTTTCTAAAGATATAGTAACAAAATGAAATAATATGTCAATCATTTTTCTTTAATAATAAATAATATAGTTGATGAATAATCCAATACACATCTTTTCTTATCCCATCAACACCTTGTAAATTAATTATGCCAACAATCTCCCCCTTTGGACTCGATGGGAAACCATTCAATCTAATAATCAATTTCTTGTGCTCAAAAATCAATCTCACCCATTCAATATGATCCATATAATCTTGAATTATCTTCATCTTATCATCTCCAACTCTTCACCTCTTCTCTCTTGGTTACCAAAGTTCTCCCCCTTTGACAATAATGTCAAAGGCCTCATACCTTTTTTAAGCTTACTTTTACTATGATGTTCATGTGACTACTCCACTCCCAAGAAACGCCTATCTACATAAGTCCATGTAGAAGATATTATGTTAGACTCATTATTAATTGGCACACTTTATATCTTCTTAGTTATTTTCATAGGGTTAGAACCCCTAGTTTTCCCCTCAAGAAGTCAAGATTTCTCTTGATAATGCCTTTGTAAATTTATTAGCAACTCATTCCTTAAATGAAACATATTCTAGTTTAAATTCTTTACTATGTAATTTCTCTCTCATAAAACAATATTTTATGTGTTTTTTTATAGTGCATTACCAAATTCTTGGATATGTTAATGGCACTAGTGTTTTCACAATGTATTTTAACAATTTCTTTAATTGGTTCTTGTATTTCTCCAACTTGTTGAAAACTGATTCCAACAGCCACATATTCTACTTTTGCAATTGATTGTGATATACAATTCTACTTACTAATCCATGCAACTAGTCATTCTCCCAAGAAAAATCCACCATGAATTTTTCTCTTTCTATTGTCGATGTTGCCTCAGTTTGCATCTGTGTAAACTTTCAAATCAAAGTCACCTTTCTTTTCATATAATAAACCAAAATCTTGAGTACCTTTGAGATATTGAAATATCTATTTGATCTTTGTTAAATGTGATTCCTTAGGTTGTAATGAAAATCTTACACAATTTCCTATAGCTTAAGGTATGTCTAGTATGTTGTGAACAACATATTGTAGCTTCCCTATCATAGATATGTATATTGTTTCATTGACTTCCTTTGATTCGTCTTCTTTGGATAATTTATAATTGGTAGCCATTAGTGTGCTGATAGGTTTAGATTCTTTCATCCCAAATGTCTTCAATGTTTATTTTATGTATTTGAATTGACTAATGTAACTACCATTTTTCATCTTTTGTACTTGAAGTTTGACGACTAAATTTATTTCTCCAGTCATGGAAATTTCAAATTTATTCATCATACCTTCTACAAATCACATGCTTAATGCATTATCTTCTATAAATTTTATGTCATCCACAAAGATTTCAGCAATTAGAACTCAATCTCAATTTTTAGTCCTAAGATACATATTGCAATTGTCACTTCTTTTGAAAAATCATATTCTAATCAAATCTGTGTAACTTTTCATACCATGTTCTCAATATCTTCTCTTTTCCTATTTAAATATTTGTGCAGCCTACATACCAAACATATTTCTTGTTCTATAGAAAAACCCTTAGGTTGTTCAATATAGACCTCCTCCTTTAATACTTCATTCAAACATGTTAATTTCACATTCATTTGATAAACTTTAAATCCCTTGTACACTACATATGTCAATAGTATAGTACACTACATATGTCAATAGTATACTTACTCCTTCAAGTTTGACAACTAAGAAAAATCTCTCCCCATAATCTAACCCTTTTCATGTGCAAATCCTTTACAAAGTAGCCTTGCTTTGTTTCTAATCACTTCTCCATTTTCATTCGTCTCATTCCTAAATACCCACATAGGTCGAGTAACATTCTTATCCTTAGGTCTAGAAACTAGTGATGAAGTTGTATTTTTTCTCAATTTGATCAATTTCTTCCTTCATAACTTGTTTCTATTCTTCATCTTTCAAAGCATTTTTCACCATTTTAGGTTCTATCTCTGACATCAAACATTTATAATTCATCTATCATAGCTTAATCCTAATCACTACTCCATTTATGTCTCCAATTATGTTTGATAGCGTATGATTAATCCTCATCCTCTTTGATGTAATATGTTTAGCATTTAAATTTTTATTCTTACTTTGATCTTTTCAAAGTGTTGTTAGTAGAGTATTAAATTTGTTCATGTAGTTGTCAGTTGTGTTTTTTCTCTCTTAGGGTTAAAATATATCAAATCATCGTATTATTCTAGTTTTCTTCTACTATATTACTCATTTTGTTTAGAGAATTAATCAATATTCACATTTGCACTTTCAATAATTTTATTTTTCTTCATATTCAAACACTTTTACACTTTTCTTTTAGAAGACTAACTCAAAAATATTCCTTCTTCACTTTGGTGTCAAACTTTACATTTCATTCATCTTTCTTTATGAAGCATTTAATGTCAAATATTCTGAAATAGCTTATATTTGGTGTTGTCCCATACCAAATTTTATATGAGGTTTTGTGTAGTACCTACCCCTACTTTACTTTTTTCTTATCATTACTAAACTCTTTTAGGCTAGTTTTATGCTTGATGTTTAATAGCATTATCTTGTGATTATCAGATATTGTTTTACACTCAGTTTATTATTTGATGAGATTACTTGGTACTCTCTATATTTCATGTAAGTGTGATGATTATTCGATGTTTTCAGTTATTGATCATTATTAGTTAGATGGTTTATTATCACATGTGTTTTCTTATGGATACTTACCCCATACTGCATGTGTATGGTGCATGTGTTTGTTTTCTTTATGTATGGCATTTCTGATGTGGTTAAGGAAGGGAGTTGTAGTCACCTGCTAGTTGGGATCTACAATTACACCACTTGTTGCCATTGCCTATTTAGCTTAGTATATATTTTGTTTGTACATGCATAGATTTTATACAAGCTACAAGTACTGAGTATCGACTTCCCTAAATTTCCACGATGAGCATACCCTATCGCATTATCTCAATGGTAAGAGAGGGGAGATAAGTCTTAATTCCAAACCCTAAACCTTTAAGCCATTGTCCTAATTAAAAATTAGGACAAGTATCTAAGTCAGGTACCCTCTGAATGCGTTGAATGACATTAATTTGTGATTATAACCATTTTATTTGATTTAGAATGTGTTTTGCTATAATGGGTTTTCATATGTTGTTTATGAGTGCTTAATAATTTTGTATTAATTAATTTTAATTAAAAAGATTAAATTAATGATTTAATTAATGAAAAATTAATATGATATCTTTAATATTTAATTAATTGAGAAATTAATTAAATAAAAAGAATTAAATTTGGAAATAAAAGTTTAAGGATAAATTTAGAACGTGATAATATTTATTTAGTTTAATAATAATATATTTAGAGTTCATTTTTAAATAAATGCTAAATATTATTTTTATTTAAGTTAATAAATATTTTATCAATTAAGTTTCTAAAATAAATTAAAAGTGGAAAAGATACTAAATTATTATAAAAAAAGATTCTAGATTGCATGATGCGTGCAAGACTTGAATATAAAAAGAAATTAATTAAAAGATAAAATAATTGAAAATAATAATGTTATTTTAATTTCATAAAGTGCACATGAGATTAAAGTAATAAATTAATTTAAAATAGAAGTTAAGTGGGAAAATTAAATTAAGTTATTTAATAATTCATTTCACGTGCATGAAGAGATAAAAGAAAGATTAATAAAACTTAATTTTAGAGTTAACTCTAGTGAGCAAGGAGTCCTCTCAGGTGAATGCACAATAAGTGCCCTGATTTGAGGAGAGAACTCCTTATTATCACTTGAGGGTTCATTTTCGAAGGGGAGGAATTTGAACATGAATTTTTGGGACACAAATTTTGGAGGAAGAATTTGGAGACAAATTTGGACATGAAATTTGGAAGTGAATTTTAGAAAGAGAATTCTAGGGAAAGTTTTTAGAGAAAGGTAATTGAAGAGGAGTGAATTCTCTCACAGTTTTGGGGATTGCTTATTAGCATCAGGCTTAGGTAGGGTCTTGTGCCTTGATCACTGATTAATTACACAATTATCCTTACTTGTCTTCTTCATGTCTATGGATTGTAAATTCGAATTCTCTATGATGAAAGCTTAAACATTTCATTATTGTGAATTATTAAATGCTTTTCATTAACTTTTGTATACATAGGGATTAGAAAATAAATCGAAAAACCCTCTTTTCTAAATTAAAGAACATAGGATTTAATTAGGAAGGGGTTGAATTTAAAGATGAAATTATAAATTAAAATTTGGGATGGTTGATGTTATTTTCTCTATCAGAATAATGTGGAAATAAATTTTTTTTTTTAAAAAGAAGAAGTTATTTAATTAGTTTTATATAATTATAAATTGTGTAAAATAAATAAATCTATTTATAAAAAATAGAAAACATTTCATAAGATATTTTAAATATTTAAAAAAATTAAATAAAATAAAAATAAAACTACAATGCAAAATATATTTAAAAATGTAAATTAATTTAGGAAGAAATTTGTGATATTAAATTTGAAATAAAATTTTTTTTATTACATATAAATTTATATTAATAAAACAAAATAAAATAAAAAATTTTAAAAATGAATATACAAACCTACCCCACTTACCCTCTTAACGTTGGTAGCCTGCATGATGTACACTGATGCAGTGTACATGCAGAATAGAAGGGCCGCATGGCTTGTTTTAAAATACCGACGGTTATATTAAGAGGGGCTTATTATGATAAAGGGGTCATGTTTATAAAGGTTTTATAAACTTTTAATTAAAGTAAGTTACTTTAAAGTTTTTATAATGTTTTATTAATATTTTAAATATAGTAAGATACGTTTAGAGTTTTTATAAAATTTTATTATTATTTTAACTAGCTTAGATATCTTTATACATCTATCTAAAACATGCCGAGAGATATCAATCTCGAGGCGCCTATTTCAATAAATAGTTATTGAGAATAGATAGGCGCCTCAAGATTGATAGCTTTCGGTATGTTTTAGATAGATGTATAAAGATATCTAAGCTAGTAGCATCCGCATCGCAACATGTAAAACTGAAATCTATTAAATTATTAATCTGAATTATTCTTTTTAAAGCATGATGCTTATCATATCAATTATGTTTTATGGATAATGAAATATAGTGTAGGCAATGTATAAAATTAATCTCTTTCAAGATATTTGAGTCGTTCCTCCTCTACTTTCCTTTTCACAACTTGCTTCCCTGTCTTCATCTTTTCATAACGATCATAAGAAAATGGTGATGATATTTGAAGTCCATCCAAAGACTTAACTTGTGATATAGCAAAAAATGTTAGTCCTATCCTTTCTCTTGGTCCAATGTCAATTGTTTCCTTAGAAAGTGTTAATCCTTGTGATTTATGGATAGTTAATGTCCAAGCCAAATGTAAGGGCAATTGACGTGTGCAGCCTCTTTGTATTGGAGAAATGAGAATTAATTTTGGAGCTGCATCTTCAAATGGAATTCTAGAGTAATTTTCAAATTCAACCATAACATATGTTGGTGGATCTGGTGGGGCATTTCCAGGTTTGTATATGATATTTCGAATGTATCCTAGACCTCCATTGACAAGTCCTGCTTGAATCCATAAATTAGATGTTAACATGACCCTTGCATCCTTAGTAGGTAATAATTCAATGTCTAGTTCATCATTTTCACCTTCCCCTAGATTAGTACTTCCTTCTTTTGATGCAATGCTGTGAGCAACTGGTTTTTTAGTGAATGTAATTTCTGTCTATTATGGTTATGAACATTATCATTTGTTGCAAATAGATGAATATTATTATCAAATTCCTCCTTAATATTTTAGGGCAATGAAACATCTGTCCTTGTCATTATTAACTTTCAATCATCTATAGTTGGAGCTGCATCTCGTATATTAGTGAGTAATTGGCAGAACCTTTGTTGGTCTTCACTTTCACCTTCTTGTCTGAAAACTTTATCCAAAGTAACAGTAATATTGAACTCTTCCCATAATAACTTTGCACAAACATTACTATCATAAGGTGGTTTGTCACTGACAGGAGGCAGTTGTCCCAAATCTCCTACTAAAATAATCGATCTTCCTCCAAAATTCATGTTTGAATTTTCTGGAAAAGCTTGACATAATCTTAAATCTATATTTTGTAACAAATTTTTACCAATAAAACTCATTTCATCAATTAATATGTACCTAATATGTTGAATTTCTTCTTGTAATGTTATGAGCCTTGTGCCCTGTAAGTCAAAAAAATCTATAAGAGGAATTCGTAGAGTTGAATGAATTGCTGATGCACCAATGTTAAAAGCTGCAATTCCAGTTGGTGCTAATAATAAAAGGGGAGAACATTGTGGTGTTGATGCATCATAAAGAGCTTGACGAATGGCTTGAATTAGATATGATTTCACTGTTCCAACTGTTCCTTGAATTATCATACATAATGGCATGACATGTTCACCTTGATTATAATGTGTCATAATAATATCAAGTGCTTTCTCTTTCTTAGCACCTAAAGTTTCATATGATATACTCATTATCATATCTTCAAGTATAAGTAAATCATTTTGTTTCATAGCATTGATAAAATGTATTGCATTATTTGTGTATTCTTCTCCTCGATATTCTGCACTCCATGGATTTTTCCTATCAATATCTCTTCTTCCCAGCATATCTATTTCTGTTAGATCCATCATTTGCCCATGAGTAGTCTTGATATTATCTCCCACTCATGTTCAATTATATTTTGATTATTTGGTAATTCATTTTCATCTTCAGAATTATCATGAGTTTCAACATTATTTTTTAGATTCATTTTCAATAATCTGCCTATCCACATGCCATGGATTATAATGAAGGGACTCCCAATTGGATACAATTGTAGTATCTTCTATTCCAATATCTCTTTGTATATTACGAAATGGTTTGTACAATAATAACTCTGACCAACAAAAATCAACCCATTTTTGTGAGTTTCATGAAGGAATATTTGTAGATCTTGGAAACACTCTCACAATAGCTATCATTGTCCTTGGTTTCCATTTATTATCTCATTTTCTTCTATAGTTGTAAGTCCAAGATCTAGCTGCATCTATTAGTGTGACACTTTCAATTGCATATGGTCTATCCATATATCCTTCAATGAAAAGTTTTAGGTGAGCTTCATCATCATTTTTTTCATTCTTTATCACTGGCTTGAACACCTCTCTTGAAACATTTAATGTAACAAATACTCTAGTACTTTCTACTAATGGCAACTCTAATAACATATGGCATGTTTCTTGTGCACCAATGTCTCTTTCAATTAGGGTTTCAGTTAGTAGTCTCTTATATGCCTTTGATACTACTTCATCTGGATTTTCAATATTTGCAAGTCTTACCAACATTTGATGATACATCTCAGAACTCTTTTCTGCTTTTGCTACATACTTTGCAATATAATTCATTACAGTATGTCTTCAGAGAACAGGTTGCCAATCTACATTTACTCTCCATAACTGAAGTATGGTACGATTATGTGTGTTTACTCGATCATCATTTCTTGTTGGTTCATATATTTTAGCTCCTGTTGTTGGATCTTCAAATAATCTTGATCCATCTAGATGTAATGGCCATGGTGCATTGTACCTAAAAAATAAAGAAAACTATTAGCTTGTACACTATTTTTTCATTTTATAGTAAAAAAAAAATATGAATCTATATAATTATCTTACCTACAAACCATTTTCCCTATTTTTTTATGAAGGCAAGCACCCTCTTTGCATATTGTATGGCATTCAACACAATTGAGCAGCTCTTCATAATCATGTTTGAAGTCTACTTGGCTTAATTGTTGTGTATTTCAAAGGCATGGATGTTGTGTAAAATTTTGTAGGACCTATTATTGAATATATAACATATTTTATTAAGTAAAATTTTAAAAAAAGCATACTATATGTTGAATAGCTATAGAAGAATTGATATCATACCTGTATGTTTCGTTGATGTGGATCTCCCCTTGGATTCCATGCATGTATAATAGAATCAAAATATTTTTGAACTATCTTGATTTCATCATGATTTCTCCAATTAAGGCTATCTATTTTAGGTGCTTCCTCTAACCATATGAATCCATGCACATGTGGTGATCCTCTATGTTTCCATTCATATCTTAACCAAAAATCTTTTACTTTCATTCCCTTCAGTAGTACTTCCTTTTGAAACATTGTATATCTTAGATGCATATAATATGCAACAATATGTGGGTAGTCAATAATATTTTATCATCACTATTTTTGTGCCTCTTGTGGATTAGATGGTTCTGTTCCTGGAATTAATGCATGTACGTCGGGCCAATACATATCTGTTGCACTCAAGGTAAAGAAAATTGTTGGTGTTCCAATTTGATGCAAGAGATCACTTAATTCAGCTCAACATTTTTCCCAATAAGACCTTGTACCCCTTAGAGTGGTACCAAAACACATCAAGTGTTCTGCTAGATGTGAGTGAGGGACATTTTCTATATGTTCTCATAACTCATTGATTGTGATTGGCATATCTTACAAGTTCTTTTTGGAAAATACTGCTGATGAATTTTGTGCACGATGTCACATGATCATATTCATCATATAATACCTAAATCATGGGTGTCGTCCAAAGCGATGATCTCTATATCAAAGTAAATGCTTAACAAATTCATGAAGATATACTCTTCTCAATCTTGGTTCAATCTAATCACATCGTCCATCTGGAAATAGTGTTGAAAAAGCCATATCAAGTAATCCTTCTGTGACATACTCATTCACTGGAGATGTTCCAATTCTCGGCCAATCAATTAGTGATCCAAGTTCTACATTTGGGTTATTTATCCATGCATGAATTAGTTCCATCTCTCTTCGTGCATTTGGTGGTTTAGAGGCAATTGATGTAGTATGATTGATAATATTTCCTTGATCCATCTCCATTATTGGACTCGCAAATACATATTCATTTGCATCTGAATCAAATTCCATATGAGCTGAGTTTAGCTGATCAAAGATGTTATCATCAAAATTAGATGTAAGCTCACTAAGTGCATTTTCATCAATTTGAACATCTCTATATAACTTATCATGATTTATTTCAAATTGAAGTGCTCTGTAAACCCTCTCTTTATTGACTGTAAAATTATAACTTGTTCTACGTTGATCCTTCTTGCAAACAATGATAATAGGTAAATCTTTTATGTGATGTGGTAATATTTTGGCTATTTCTCTTACTTCTTGTGGAAAAATTATGGTATGCCCTTTATATTTAAATTGACCTCCAGTTGCGTGTGTAACTTGAAGAATGGGGTTGATACGTGTTATCAACATTTCTTCTATTTGTGTCAGATCAGAAAGCTCTAATGGTTGTGGACCAGGATCCATGTTGTTTGATGCTGAAAATCAATGTTCATTCTTTTCTTGTTGATATTGATGACAAATAGGGCCTTCAAGGACCCGTGCAACCTTCATTGAATAGTATTGATTGTCCCCTTATCCATTCTATTTTGTGTTCTTTTCAATTGGATTTGTCCTCTTATTTGTGATGTGAACTCCTGTTGTAAATTATAATTTCTTAAATCAACATTCATTAGATCCTCTACTCGATTAGTTGGTGTTTGTAAAACACGATCTATTGTCATAGAATTCATCCCATCGGAACTAAACCCACCATTTTCATGAGATTGAGCTTGTCCTTGATTTGAGTCACGTTTACATAGTTGTATTTGTTGTATTTCTCTTTCATTCAACTCATCCAGGCTCATAGATCTTTTTGTTTGTCTTCTCACTATATTTGGGTTATCTTGAGATGTTTGTGTACGATGTGCTCTCATCTTATCTGCATGTTGTCTCATTTCTTTTTCAATCTCTTCCACTATCATAGTTGCCCTATGCTTGACATGTCTTTCTCTATCAAGTTGGTTTCAATGATTCCTTTCTTCTTCTCTTTCTGCATTAGTCATTTGTTCACATCATTGTCTCATATAATTTTGTGCATATTCTCTATGTTGTATTTGTTGGTCACCATTTATAGGACTTTAAGCTTTCTCTCTTTGAGCATTATTCTTTTGTTTACATTGTCGTCTAATATAATTCCAAGCATATTCTCTTTGATGATGTCTTAGTTGCTCTTCATTCTCAAAATTTAGTCTTGGATGAGGCATTTTAGAAAATTTGAATGTGATAACATTAAAAGTAATAGGATTTAAATTAGTAATCTTTCAAAAACAAATAAAACATAAAATATATTGAGCTACATATTATTAAGAATTATGGAAGTAAAGATTAATATATTTCATAAATAAATATAATTTTCTCATAGTAAATTATGGACAAAATCTGTCTTTGTATTACATTTACAGACAATTAAAATGGAGATTAATCTGTAGATAGACTTGTTATCCTAGATTTGCATTGCACCATGACCTTGTGAACTACAAAACACCTAAATTTTTCATTTCCTAAGAAAAATGTAGGACATCTCTACATAACAAGAATATTTTTATAACCATAAAATTAGAAATAAGAATAATAGTAAATACTGTCATGATTTTGTCCTCGGATGTTGCAAGAAGATTTATGCTAGCAATTTATGTGTGTCATTTTCCAAGGTATGATATTATTCTATGGCTTATGTGTTTGTAACTTTGTACTGATTTGAGTAGGCATGTATATTATTCTTTAAAACTTAGGAAAACACTAATACACTGCTCTGTGCATGTTCTCTTATTTTGTGCAGAAGAAGAAGGAACGAAAGAAAGTACGAGAGGTTGGGATCCTAATACTCTAAAAGAGCAGATTGATAAGCTAGAAATGATGAGTACGTCCTAATGTGGGTTTTTGGAAAATGGCTTTTTGTATTTATTTATCTCCTTTATCATTTCTTTTATTTTACTTGTTTTGCTAATCTATTGTCTTGTATTTAGAGACTATGAATGTTGTAGTGTCATCTATAATACATTTAAATATGACTTCTGTTTGACTTGAAAATTTGAAGCTAGTAATGTGTTCTGTTCACTTTGCAGAATGAAGTACTTAGATTTGTTTTAATGAAACTCTGCAGAGGCAGATGGGTCATTGGACAAAGCAAAAAAACATAAAGAGCATCAACTGGAAGACACACTGAAGCTTGTCACAAAGAAGCGAAAGGTAGTATGCTGGAACATGTTAGAGAAATATTTAAATTTTTGCAACTACTTTATCAAATTATATCTGATGGTAGTTAATGTATTGCCTATTTATTTATTCGACAGTAGTTGCAAAGATTTGTTTTTGGTTTTGTGTTGTTTTGCTATTGTTTTATGTTAGTTCCATTGACTCTTTTGCACAACTTTTTTGCAGGAATATGAAGAAAAGATGCGTGGGAAAGGTGAAGAGCCAGTAATGTTCTGATAAGCCCTAAAATGGATTGATAATCTTTTGTTCAAATGTGTTATTTGTTATGTTGATATATCATCATTCATATAAAGTTTAAAACTATTTACAACTGTTCCTTTCATTATGTGTTAGACTTATGCTCGTTCTAATTACTATTCAATCATCTGGCTACCAAGACGGAGGTCAATAGCAGAAGAAGAGCAGAGGGGAAAACATCCAAAGCTAGAGGTATCATCTGTTAAAATTAAAACATTTGTAGAATCAAATCCATGTTTATCAACATCATCTAATTTTTATTTTTTCATTTCAGATATCTATCTAAAAAATTCAATAAGAAGGTGCAATTAAAATTTCTGTAGACAACTTGACCTAATCTGACTTCTAAATGGCGTAGGCTTTTTTGTTTTTTTGCTACTCTTCTATGACTGATATGTTTGAGTGATGTATGCGTTCTTTGCAAGATCGAATTGATTTCAATTTTCATTGTACGTGAAACTAGATGAACTTATGTTTAGGTTGAGAGAGGGATAACTTGTGCCTTCTATATTTATATCATTGATTTAATGGAATGTGACGATACATAAACTTAAGTTTTTAATAGTTGGCTGTTAATTCTCAAAATTAAAAAGTTAACATTAACATGGTCACAACACTTCATTCCCTCATTTTGCCACTGTAGATTACGCCTCTTGATGTAATTAAATTAGTTTGCTAATAGTTTTATATAGATTTTATTATTATTTTAATTTGTAATATTTATTCATAATGAAGTTTCTTAATAATTTATTAATATTTATTAATTAATTTAATAATACTTATTTAATAAATTTAATTATTAATAAATATAATTAATTAAGGATTCTTTTTAAATAGTTTTAATTTTTATTAATTACTAATTTGTAATGCTAATTATTAATTTGTGTGAATACAAATATAATTATTAATTAATTAAATTAAAGATAATTCAATTAAGTTTATTTATTAATTGAAGATAATTTAATGTAGTTTAAAATTTATTTAATTGTTATTGATTAACAATATTGATTTTTATAAAATTATAGTTATTCTATTTAAAGTCAATAAATAGTTATTTATATAAACTAAATAAATAAAAGAATATTCTTAGATTATTTATAGGGTAATTGCACAATCATTTAAATATAGAAATGGATTAATTGCAAGGGATAGTTGTGAAAACTTGTTACTTGAAACGTATATGAAACTGGAACCTAAACCCTACATTAACGTCAACAATATGTTTAAGAACAAATCCAATCTGTGAGACTTTGATGTTTTCTATGTGTTCTCTATGTTTTGGGGTTTTGGGGTTGTTTTAGCATTGACCAGTTTAGGTTGTTACCAGAGGCTCAAGGGTTATGCAAATGTGATGATATGATGATTTGTTCTTGATCTATCTAAACCCAACCATGGTGATGTGTGATATGCTCTATGATGGATGTATTTACTATTTCTTATTGCTTTCCAATTTTCTTTTGTGAAGCTGAGGTGTATATTTATGAGATACCTAACTTAACCATTTTTGAGTCTCGATCAGTTATATTTGATTTTCTTTCCAATCACTTTGAGAGGACTGAGGTGTTTTGAGTGATTTTTTCTTGATGATGCCATGTTGTGACATGTTTTGACTTGACCATTTTGGAGTCTTCGATCAGTATTATGATTTATTTTGGAATATTTCCTAGTTGCTCATTGAGAACCATTGGATATTGTGACTTATCATTGATGCCTTCAGTTGTTGATAGAGAACTATTGTGATCATTATGATTATCATTTGATGCTTTCCAGTTTCTCGTGGAGAAGTGATGTGATTATTGCAGCTTATCTTTTGATGCTTTCCAGTCGCTTGTATAGGACTGAGCTGACTTTGTGATTTGTGATTTCATGAGCCGAGGGTAGGTTATCTATGTGTAGTGTCAGGAAGTGGCTTGCAATGGTGGACAGGAAACCCTAAGTGGCTCTAGGGATGACTCATTGTAAGTTATTTTTAATAAGTGATAACATTACACTAAATACTGACTTAAATGAACCTAATAAAATTAATTGTATGTTCTCACAGATGCCTTGAGTGCTAGTATAGACTAGGATGGGAGTTGAGAGAACACATGGTTATGACCTTGCATTCCATAGTATGCCTCATTAGTACGAGAGGATACTGGTGGCTGCAAGATCACTAGGGACCCAGGAATCCTAAGGGAATGCTTGAGTAACTTCCAATGTCATTCATGTGATGACACTTTCATGCCTGCATAGTAGGTTTCCTACATGTCTTGTGTGCCTCTAGGTCTAGATATCTATCTATGTTGGAACCTTTCAGTTAGTGTACTTTTAGGATTTCCTAGAATTAGAGAGTACTTTTGTTTTGTGTTTTGATATCCTATTTAGCACTTGAGACTATCTCCTCAGCATAGTGGGAGTGGACCATTTAGGTTCCATGTGGTCAAGTGGTAGTGTTTTTTCACTCTTACCATTGAGATCCATCCGTAGGCACCGTGGCTGGAGCATTCTTTTTTTGCATTTATCTTCATTATGTTAATGGATTATTATGATGGATGGTTATATTTTATGATGGATGTTATATCTTCTGATGTATGGATATATCATGGATGGTGGATGATTTCATTTATTTTATTGTATTGCATTTGCATCATGGATCTGAAGAGGATGATGTATTTCTATTTTAACATATGTATATTCTTTTAAGCCTTTCATACCCTATGACATGTACAGGGATGATTGAGCATTCTGAATTAATTTTCCAAGAGGCATTTGGAACAAATGTATAATATGGACATTGGACTTTTTGATTATTCTTTCATGTGGATATGGTAGTTGATAGACTTAGAATTAATTAAATTTAAATGTGACTCAACGTCTTGGGATCTTTAAGGAATGTAACATGTTATGTATGTTTGTTGATGATTACATGTTATTGCTTCCACTACTATGTGTTTGATGTGTATGCTATACTTTCTTACTTCAAAAAAAAAAGTTTAGAAAACTTAGTAAAATGGTTAATTCTTTTGGATTCCTTGGTAGGGCGTTACATTTTGTTTACTCTTGTCCTAGGTTGTACTTGGTTAAGAGTAATAGAATTTTGTGCTAATAGCTCTCCATAATTTGTGTGATACATTATTCTAACTTAGAAATGTTCTTGTGCATTCAACTAATGATATGTTCCTTCTTTCTACAATACCATTATTTTAGGAGTTGGCAATGTTATTAGATGTGTTTTAATTCTATTTTCTTCAGAATACTAATTGAATTTATTTGATGTGAACTTGCCTCCTCTATCTAATCTAAGACACTTCAAAGTTCTTCTAGTTTCTTTTTCTGCTCTAGCTTTGTAGTTTTTGAATATAACAAATGCTTCTTATTTTTCTTTGAAAAACATGACTAACATCATCCTTGAATAGTCATCAATAAATTTTATAAAGAATTTATCTCCATGATACTTCTTAGAAGATCTATGTTAACTAGATCTAATAGGTTTTGTACTGAGTATTCTTTTCTTGAAAATCTTGAAGAAGTCATTTTTCCAAACTAACATTGCTTACATATAGTACTCTCTAGTTTATTTACTATTAGCATTCCTTTGGTACTTTTCCTCTTGCTTACTTTTTCTAGTTTTTCAAAGTTTATATGGCATAATCTATTTTTCCATAGCTAGCTTTCTTCAATTTTGGCAATAAGGGTATGACCTAGTGATCTATGCAACTTGGAAAGATTATCTTTTGTATGTTCACGACTAACAAGAAATTTTCCATTATCTTCAAATATTTTGCATTCCCATGTTTTAAAACTCAAAATTAAAGCCTTTGTTTTCTAGTTATAAAACACTCAAAAGATTGTATTGTAAACCATTAGCCAAGTAAACTTCATCACATACAAAATCATCAGTTATATTAATTGTACCTTTTTCGCTAATTATGGAGCATGTTTTATTGCCAAATTTCACTAATCCTACTTCACATAGTTCCATGGTTGCAAATTTTTCTTTCTCTCTAATCAAGTGGTGTGTGCATTAACTATTAATCATCCATTCATGAGATTAATGCCTTATGTTCTTTGATTACTTTTTTGTTGACAATTGGTTCTTCTTTTACAATGTACAAAAACTATCTCCTCACAATCTCCATCTACATCATCTTCATTACATTAATCCTCAACTATATAACATGCTTCCTTCCCCTTTTTTCTAAAGTGTTTGGCTTTCTTTTCCTAATTAATATTTTCTTAGATTTTCTCCATCTTTGATTTGTTAGGACAATTGTATGCAATGCACGACCAATATGTCTATAACTCTAGCATGTACTAGAACTCTTTCCTTTGTATATACCTTTTACTTTAGGGAATCTTTTTGTGATCAAGGCTTCTAGGTCTTCTAAAAAAATATTCTACTGGTAGACCTCCATATTCACCATCATCTATATAACTTCTTCTTTGATGTGTGTCCTCACTTGCTAAAGTTTGAAGTGCAATCTCATCAGTTGGATTATTGTTGTCATAGTTTCTTAGCTAAAACATTGTTAGCCTAACAATAAGTATATCAATGGTAATCTTTCTTTTGTTTATAGTTCTCGATTCTTGTATAGCAAAAACTCTAATTATATTTCAGTTAGGAAAATTTCTCAACATATTACTTACAACTTTACTTTCTTCTATAGTCAATCCATATCCTTTGATTGCAACAATAATTTCTTTGATTTTTGTTCCAACTTTGCAATAGTCTCATTCTCATCCAATTTCATTGCATCAAATTTTCCTTTCAGTCCTTCTACTTTGGCTTCCACAACATGTGTATCTCCCCAATGTACTTGTAATAATTTATCCCATATATGATTAGATGTTGTTAGAATCTAAATGTCAACAAACTCTGGAGTTCTTTAAAGCAATAGCTAGCTCTATCATTATTTTTTTGTGTAATATATATGTCTTCTTCTAAACATCATCAAGTAACTTCCTATAGATTCTCTATATTCTATGGTAAGAAATTCCTTGGCATTGTGTCGAAGTCCTAATAAATGTAGTTTCACCAAGCTTTCTCACATTCCAAAGTCATACTCATACTTGTTAAGCTTTGGTGCTTCCTTCCTATACATATTGAGATCTGTTCCCAAAGCAGTTAAGCTTCTAATTCAAGAACCATAGCTCCGATACCAATTATAAGTATATGATTGATTACTAAGAGGGGGGGATGAATCAATAGTGATCAGTTTAATAACTTATTTTATATTCTTAACTTTCAAATATTTTACCAAGAAGATCCATTTATACCTATAGTGTTATTATCAATTATCTGAACATTAGACTTAAATAAATAGTGAAATCATCTACACAATAATAACTTCATGATTTATCTCATGAAAACCTTATTAGGTTAAAGACTATAGTGTGAGAGCAGTGCTCACAAATACAAAACACTATTAAGTGTACCTTTTTAAAAGGATTTCATCTAGATTTGTTAGGATATTTAATCTACTAGGAGTAACCTTGTGAAAGGATTTTAACACTCTAATATAAAAATATCACCTTATTAGGGGCTTTACAACAAATTGATTAATATCACCCTTCTAAGGGATTTTGACTACTATGATAATAAAAGAGTAATAGAAATAAAGTGATATGTGATTTGCAATGCCTTGCTATATTACATCTTATGAATCTTTTCAATATAAAAACATACCATTATTGTTTCTCTTATTTCCTTTCTATGCAACTATAGCATTTATTCAATTCCAATTGCTACTCTCCTCTCTCTCTTTTTCCTTCTTTTTTCTCTCCGATACTTCACAAACCCTAAACCTAGATCTTACAATCACAAAGACATCTCTCTATTTGTTCCAAAACTTTTTCAACAATCTTTCATTGCTTAACCTAAAAAATTGACTTGTCTTTCCTTCTTCATCAATAAAAGATAACTTCAATGATAGCCTTAATTTATGTCTCCATTTATCATTCTAGTTGTTACTCAACAAGGTGCCTTCCTTATTTTCTCCTTGGTGTCATGGTGCTCTAGCCAATAGACTTCCTAAAGATATACTAACTGTAGAACCAGAATCAGTATGCAAAGAACATTAACAAATAAAGTAAACATTCACAAACCAAAAACTAAATTCACATATATGCTTAGACAAAGTAAGAAAACAAGAAGTGCAAACCTTACAAGAGAAAACACTCCATGCTTTCTTGATTCTGTAGATGTGTCCTTTTGTTGTGGATGTATGCTCAAGATGCTCAAAAGCTGCTTCAATGGAGATGGGTAATGACAAATTGGTAGCTTTTTGAGCTCTCAATTTGGCATTATAAGGGTATGGTTGATGGCTTTGGTTATCAAAATAGCATGGTAACTTTAGCTCAAAGATTGTTGATTAAATGGCTTGGGATGGGATTCAATTTATAGGCTAAGGGGTAGAGGGATGGAGGGCTTAGATGCAAGGATGGATGAAGGCTTAAGGAGGGCTATGATGCACTCAAAGGAGAGCACACGAATTGTGCTTGTTTAGCACCAATGGGAAGGTGACACTTGTCACAAGGAGGATGAGTGTGAGAGGGTAGGGTAAAGGGTTGGTTAAAGGCATGATGAGTGGGGTTGAGTATGTAAGAGGGATGTAAGAGGAATGAGTGTGGAAGAGGGAAGAGTGTGGAAGATGGGTGTAAGAGTCATGAGTGGGCTTGTAAGAGTCTTTTATGTTTTGTAAGAGCACTCATGACTTAGTGGTTGGGCTTTTTGAGGGGAGACTTTAGTTTGGATTAGGAAAGTCTTAAACTTGTTTAAGGAATGTGACAACATTAGGGGGTGGATTAGGCTTGGGTTTAGGATTAGATTAGGGATGTTAGAGATGTGCAAGTGGATGGCATTAATGAGGGTGGGTGAGTTAGTGGCTAAGCTTGGTTAGTATGGGTGGATGGGCTGGATTAGGCTAAATGGAGGATTAGAGATAGGTTAGGGGTTTTTGAATTTGAGGATTTCATTTATCAAATAGATTTATTTAATAAATGGGGATTTTTGGAATTAGATAGAAGAATAGGATTTAATTGATGAATAATAGATTATTTGATTTATCAATTAGGACTATAGATGATTAATTAAATTAATCAACTAGGGGATGACAAAGGATTAATTAAATAGAAATTTAATTAATAATGCCCTTTTTAGATAACTAAATAGGATTACTAAAATAGTGTAATCAAATTTAGGTGTCTACACTAACAACATGAAGTAATATGTCAAGCATTTGACGTCAATGACAAGTGGTATAACTAATGAATAATACAATACACAATTTTTCTTATCCTATCAACAACTTATAAATTAGTTATGCAAGCATATTAATATTTCAAACTTCAAGGTTTGGATTTCATCCCAACAATAATTAAATCTAAAGATAAGTTTGCCCAACAACATGTATGTAACTCAAAATTTAGGTTTCAATTTGTCCAACTTGGCTTTTCCACTATTATTAAATTTTCTTACAATGTATAGATCTAATTTAAATTCTTAAAAATTATTATATAGGGCATAACTCTATCCCTTTGTGTGTTTTTATAAAATGGTTTAGAATAATTGCATAAGCACTCATAATTGTATATAGACCAAGAATAAATTTCTCAAATACCTCAAAAAGTAGTCAAATCCCCTTCCAAATAATTTTTTTAATTTTTAAGAACATTTCATATGAAAGAATTATATGGAAATAATTGAAGATGGTAATAGAACACCATAAAACATCAAATAAATATATAAAAGGATATAAATTCCTAATATAACATTGGGTATAAAATGGTATTAAAATTTTAGAAATATATTAAGAGAGATGGGTAGGAGAGAGAGTGATAGTGGAGGTTGAAGCCTAGGGTTTCATACAACTAGAGGCATATTATAGGGGTGTTCCAATATAGTGAGGAGGAGGATAATGAAGACAATACAGATGGTGATGCAATAGTCTATAGAGGATTTTTTTTGTGTGGGGGATCTGTCTTTCCTATATCTAGCTTTATTCTACTTGGACATTGATATGGTTTCTCACACTAAGGAGCTTGAGCTCTTTGTGGGGATTCTGGAGCCCTCATCACTCTTGGATTAGGTATCCTTGGAGCCTTCTTCTCTTTGTTTTCTAATACAGATGCATTGGTCTTATGGGTATATTGTCTTATGTTGGTGAGGTATAGGTTGGTCTATGGGTTTTTCCATTTGTGTGGGTGTTAGTATGGTTGTGGTCAACATAGAAGAGGAGGGATTTGCAATGGATAGGGTCATGTCTCCTCCATTGGTGAATCAGGTGATGACATTGTTTTAATGTTTTTCTCCCAAATGTCTCTCTATGTTAGAGGAGTTTCTCTATTACAGGTTACCATCTAGCTTTCATGGAAACATGCTCTACCCTTGTCTACCTATGGTGGGAGAGGTTTTTTCCTAGACCTATAGCTATTTGTTCTAGTAATATGACAGTGGAGGTTTTCTTTTCCTTTGCATGTGCTTTGTCCATGGCTCTCCATTTGCCTAGCCCAACTTGACTTTGCATGGCATTATTTTGATTCAAGTTTGAAGGATCCTATTTTTTCCTCTTCTCTTTTTGGGAGCTTGGTTGATCTTTGGATTTGTAATGGTCTACTACAAGAAAAAATTTCATTGGGGTTTTTCCTTCGCCCCTCTCTCTATGTTGGATGTTGTATTGGGATACTATCCTTGGGATAACCTTTGGTTGTGGAGGTAGTTCAAGCTTCTTTATCTTATGCTCTATCAGCTTTTGTTTCCAGAGTTGATTGTTTCCCTTGCACAAAATGTGGTTTAGGTCTTTGGTTGGAGGTCTTTATTTTTGGGTATCATTAGATATTTTCTCTAGTTTGTGCATCTCCAATGAGAGGCTAAGTTATCTTAAGTTTTTGAACATTTTGTTGTGCTTGTGTATTGTTTTATTTCTTGGATTTTTGTGTCTCTATGCTTGTTGCCCAAACCTAGTTTCCTTGTTTATTGGGTGGTTTGTTCTTTATTGGGAGTGCTCTCCAATATCCTCTAGTTAAGATAAAAGTATTTTTATACATGTGGAAGGCTTGGATCTATGTTGTTGCTTCTTGTTGCATGGGTTTTATGGATGTGAAGAAATCCCCTATCAAGGTGTAGATCAGGTTTGTGATTTTGGAAGAAGAGGAGACTCCTATTAAAGGGGAGGTTTACTGATATTATTATCTTTCTTCCCCTTGTTTCTATTGAGTTGAATTATTTCACTAATGAGGTGGGATATGAGAATGTAGTGGGTTGGAAGATTTTTTAGAGTGTTGGTGTAAATGGGGGGTCTAAATGGTTATGGATCTTTGTTTCTAATAGAGAAGAATGGTTAGGTAGTTTTTTAATCGAGTTTGTAAATACTAGGTCTTATGGTGATGGAAGTGTGTCCTTATTTCTATTTCTTATCAACCTATGATAGGGTGTATGTTGAACTTTTTTTAAAGGGATCAACTGGGCCCTTTGGTTTTTTTTTTGTTAAAGTTTACAATTTTGGGGGGACTTAGCCCATTTTAATCTCTGTTAATGTTAACTATGGTTTTAGTCACTTTTGGACATTTTTTTTTTATAGATGTGGTTCCTTGATGATTGTCACTAGGTGATGTTAATATACTTTTAACTATATCCAGTGACTAGCCTTTGGATTTCTTGTACCATGGGTCAACACCCTCTTGCTACTTCTTTTATCAAAACCATTGGGTTATGTGCATAGAAAGATAGAAGAATTAATTGCTACCCCTAAGATTTCAAAGAGGTATATTCATGTAAAACATAACATGTGTAATTTTTATGAATGGACATATTAAGTAATCAAACTTTCTTTCAATGATAGCACCCCTTAAGACTTCAATTTTAGAGCATGAAGGTTGAACACTTATGGTTTCTTATTTCATATTTCAAATACAAAATAACTTAAATGGACTCTTCAACGTCATTAAATTTACATGTTTTGAAAAATAAAATTAAAACTAATACCTAAATGAGGATCTTCTGATCTTTCTAGGCATGAGATTATTTATATTCCAAATATGTTAAGATATTTGATTTTATTTCTTTGAACATTCTCTTTATATTCCTTAAATACATAATACATATTGTATAATTAGAAATGGTGATAAAATGTGAAAGGGAATAGATCATTCACAAATTTTAGGGATTTTTTTTCTAATTATACATTGGAATACAAACCCTCCTTTAGACAAAATCTAATTAGCTTTTAACCCAAAAAGGATAAATGGGTGCTAATGTAAGAACTGGGAAGAGTGAGATTCATATATTTCCTATATGAATAGAATATGATTGTGGTATATAATTCCATAAAATACACTTATCTTATGATAAATTAAATGATTACTAATAATATGTGATACTAGATCTTATGCACAAAAGTAAATGATAGAGGGAAATGGACATAAAGAACTATGCTTGAAGCTAGAAGTGAAGGAGTGAACTACATATCTGGATATGATTGTTGAAAAACTAACAAAAAATATTTTAAAAATATGGATTTAGAACTCTAAGACATGTAACTCTTGGTTGTAAAAAATGTAGATTCTTGTAGAATTGTTGACCAAGTTTGGCCTTCTTTAAGAAATTCAACCTTGTCCTAGAACATTAAAACTAATGAACTCTATAGAAAACCCATCATTGGTTCTAAAACTCTACTAATTTGGATTGAAATATGTGATACATATTCCTACATACAATAAGAATAGGAAACTATTGATGCTAAAGGTGTTTATTTGATCAATACCTTGATATGAATTAGACTTGAAATAAAATATATCTTTCAAGTAAACAAGATAAATTTAAGTATTCACCATTCATGAAAAACCCTCATTGGTGGATGTTAGGGTCCAATAAACCCATGAATATGCAGGTATTCTAAGTTGATTTGTGTTTGAGAATCAAATAATTCCTTAAAAATACATGGATGTACACTTGTTTACTGTTATATCTTGAATGAATATATGCTTCATCACATCAATGGAGAAGGAGAGAGAAGAATGGATGTGGATCTTCTTGCTTTCTTGTGAACTTCAATTTTTGGCCATCATGGGAGAGAGAATATTTTACTCATTCAAAGAGAATTTCCTTTTCTTTAATAGATATTGAATAATGGAATACTTGGAGACATTGAGGTGGATTCTTTCCTTAAAATATTAAATCCAAATCCTTAATTATTGAGATTTCACTTTCTCTTGAAAGCACCAATAATTACTTGATAAAAATGCATTGCTCATGAATTTTGGATAGATTTCACAATAGATGGATACAAAAATGAGAGGATTTGATCCCCTATTAGACTCATTTCATCATTCAATATTGTCAATCAAACTACAAGTAAGACCCAAAAATGAAACACCCTCACATTGGGCTTGGAGCTTGCTTAAGATTAATCCCTAAGGATAGGGCTAACCTTGACTAGCCTAGTCCGTGCAAGGTTAATTACATATAAAAATAGGATCTTTGAAAGTGTGAAAATATTTAGGAGAGAAAAAAAATAGATTCGGCAAATAAATAATAAATACAATTGGATCTCAAAATAACTAAAATTAGGTTTGATAGGTCCTACATCCTCTAATTAAATTGGTACTAATTTTTTAGAATGCAACATTTATCTCTCACTTGAGAAAGAGTATGAGACAATCTTATGCTCATGGTAAAATAAGTCAACTATGTAATATGATATCACTAGGGTCAAGGAGTCAAGGAAACATCATTACTCTAAGTAACTTAAGTCCTCATCAAATCCAACAAAAGGATAAAAGAGAAAGGGAGAGAAATTTAAAAAATTATATCTGTGACCATTCAAAATATATATAAGAACATTTTTGTTATTTAAAACCTGATAGGGTTATGGAGAAATTTTTAGTTCTTTAAAATTGATTGAGTTTTGGAGAACTTCAAAATGTAATTCAATTTTAAGATATATTTTTTTGGGCTAGGCTTGATTATCAAGCCTAACCCCTTTCTGAAATCTTTCATAACTCAATTAGATTATTGAAAGTTTATGATTTTTTAGGAGGTGTCCACTTTTATATCTACCAACTTGGTGCACACATCCCTCTTATACCATTAAGTTTTTTTTTTAATGTACCCCTAATGGATGGATACAAAACTCTTATATTATGGGGATTGTTTGCATATGTGCACCCTATGGATGGATATGGATCTATTATGCAATGGAAAATTATTGTACTCCACATAAGAATGTCCAAGGGAGGCTCTATGTATGCCCCCTCCAATTAAGATGGAAAAATAAGTATCATTTTGTCATCTTAAGGAAAAGAAGAATAGTTATTAAGAACTAGTAAAACCAACACAATATCCACAATCAGTGTCCATTCCAAAGAAAAGATCTCACAACTCCTATGAGGACATGTAACAGATAAATGTCAATAAATACCATGCAAAAAATATAACATAGATCTCTATATAGGATGACACATTGTTTAGTCTCCAAGGTAAGTATTTATCGTACATGTAAATACAATAGCAAATAATGAATAGGGTTATCATCAAGGATGCATATCCTTAATGTAAATCAACCTTTTTATGTATTTATATACAAGCCAAGATATGAAATAAATTAAATCAAATATGGATGTACATGACACTCAACATACGAGGATCATAAAGATCATAATGGAAGACACAACCACAATCTCGACAATGAACAAATCTCCAAATGTCACTACCAAACTGATATACACAAACAGAGAAACAAAGACTAAAGATGACAATAGAACAAATAATCTTAGATCTATCAAAGCATGGTAAATTAAATAAACCTAAAGGGTACTTAAAAAACCAAATTGTGTTCCCCAAAAACTAGTTAAGATGACACTTATTTTAGTGCAAGGACAATAGATGATAAAATTTCACACAAGGAAGTATAGCATGGCACATAAGAAACTGCCTTTCATGTGAGGAAATGCACCAAATGGTGTGAGGAAGCATTTGGCCTAGTAGCCAAAATACGCATAACTGGTGTGGAGTTTCATGTGAGGAAGTTTTTTTTGGAAATATGGATGGAGTAACTTAGAGGGGGGATGAATCAATTACCAAAAAATATATCCATAGATCTCTTAAGTGTCTAACTAAACTAATTACAGCTATCACTTGATAAACATATTGAAAATGATGTAACTTGGTAAATGCAGAGTATGTTTTACTTTAGCAGATCTAACATCAATAGTAATCAGTTGCAAACATGAGAGAAAATAAATGAACACAAGAGACACTAGATTTAATGTGGAAACCCAATATGGGAAAAACCAACAATGTAACTAGTTACTATTTTTTCACTATTCTAAAGTGAGTTCTATCAGGAGCCAACCTAGTTAAAGGTTACAAAACACGTTGTTAGGTGTGACCTCGTTAGAGGATTTGATCATCCTATTAGGAGTGGTCTTGTAAGAGGTCTTTAAAAAAATTCAATGGAATTGTCACCTTGTTAGAGGATTTACAATTGGCTATTAAACCAACTATGTTAAGAGATTTTGGATCACTACTATAATGGTAAGAAAGTAACAATGAAATGAACTGCTTGAGATGCAACTAAATTATTGAATCCAGATCTTTGTTTTCTTCACAAAATCTTGATCCTTCCTAATTGAATATTACTTTTCTGCTCCACAAGGATATCTGACCATCCTTCAAGTTTTCTCACACACTTTCCTTCTCAATCAATCAATACACTTGCATACTACTAAAAGTCACAACTTGACCTTATATTTACATCATTCATATTGTCAAGTCAACTCAACACAAATTAAAATAACCAATAATCATCACCATAGTTGGTTGGAATCAATACATGAAATAATTAAACTTCATATCCCAAATCAACAAAATCCCTTAATAGCTGACCTAGCTCGGTAAACACTAGTTTTGAAATGATTTTCGGTGTTAACCAACAAAAGCTCAATTAACACTACAATCTTGAAAAATCCTTTCACAACTGGGTGAACTTAGTTAATACTAACACTAACCAACTTTTCTTTGTTAACCATGAGAACTCGGTTAACACTGCTTTCTTCCATAATTTCCTTTGATGCCCAAGTGAGCTTGGTAGACACTACCTAATAGCTGATATGACATTTTTGTGACATCAAAGACATCACACAATTAGTCAATTGTATCCAACAATCTCCCTCTTTGGCATTGATGGCAACACAAAATGTCATAGCACAATGAAATTTGAGAACAAGACTTTCTCTGATAGAAAGTTTCTCCCTCTTAGATTTCATACCACAAGCTTCTCTTTTATGTAGTAATCTCCCTTTGTGAAGGAGCTACATAGCTTCTTTCTCAATTTTTTTTTTAGAAAGATATGATAGTAAACTCTCCCTCTTTGACAACACATTCCAAAGACAACACATAGAAAATAAGAATCAATGTACCTTGAGTACTGATTCATATGCAATATTCTCTTGATTATGTAGCATCAACTAATTTATCTTCAACTAGGTTCCTCTTGATGCCTCACTAAAGCTTTATTTAATGAGCTTTAGATAGGGGAATGACCGCTAACTTACCTCTTAGATATAGGAATGCATCTTTAGGTAATGGCTTGGTAAATATGTCTACAATTTATTCTTTTATATGGACATATTCCAATCTGATTTCTTTGTCTTGCACCAATTCTCTAAAAAAATGATATTTTATAGCAATATGCTTGGTTTTGGAATGCATCACTAGATTCTTTGATATGTTAATTGTGCTTATATTATAACAAAACATGACAATTGGTTCCTTGATTTCAACCTTCATAATTTGCAGCAATTGTTTAAACAAAATAGTGTTAGAGCAATTTACTGCTACTACAACATATTCTACTTCTACTATAGATTGGGATGTGTATTTTTGCTTCTTGCTTGTCCAAGATACCGACCTTTCACCAAGAAAGAATGCTCCATTGCTTGTGCTTTTTCTATCATCAATATTTCTTGCCCAATTAGCATCAGTAAACACTTTTAGGTCCATATTTCCTCCAAGTTTATACCATAAACCATAGTCTTCAGTACCTATCAAATATCTCAAGATTCTTTTGATTGCCATCATATGATTTTCTGTAGGTGTTGCCAAGAATCTTGCCATTATACCAACTGCAAGAGCAATATTAGGTCTTAAATGAAATACATACTATAATTTTCCAATCATTGATCTATACAAGGTTTGAACTATCTCTTTTGAGTCATCATCTTTGGTAAGCTTTAATCCAATACATATGGGGGTTCCAACTAGTTTTGAATCTTCCATATCAAACTTTTTAAGTATCTCCTTGATATACATAGATTGAGTAATGTAGATGCCATTCCTACTTTGTTGCATTTGCAATCCAACAAAGAGCTTAATCTCACCAAACATAGACATTTCAAAGTTTTTGTTCATTTTCTCTTAAAATTCTTTGCATAGATCATCATTCCCTATAAATAAAGTATCATCCACAAATATTTCGACCAATACAATCTTGTTATCTGGTCCTTCCTTGATGTACAAATTACTATTATCATTAGTTCTCTAAAAACCAATCTGCATAAGGTAGTTATGTAATCTTTCATACCATGGTCTAAGAGCTTGTTTTAGACCATACAATGCTTTGTGCAACTTGTAAACCATGTCTCTTTTATCTAGATCAACAAAACCTTCTAGTTGTTCAATGTAGACTTCTTCATCAAGAACACCATTGAGAAATGTGGATTTAACATCCACCTAATATACCTTAAATCCTTTATGTGTTGCACATGTAAGTAAGGTCCTAACACCTTCCAATCTTGCAACAAGAGAAAAAGCTTCACCATAATCAATGCCTTTTTCTTGAGAGTAGCCTTTAAACACCAATCTATCTTTGTTTCTTGATACCTTACCATCTTCATTCAACTTATTCCTGAATACCCATTTTGTGCCAATCACATTTTTGTCTTTGGGCCTAGGTACAAGAGTCCAAATTTTATTCTTCTCTATTTGTTCAATTTTTTCATTCATAGCCTCAATCCAACTTTCATTTTCCAATGCATCTTTAACACTTCTAGGTTCAAATTCAGTAAGTAAAAATGTACCTTTTAGCTTACTTCTTGTCATAGTACCTTCTATTTTATCTCTAATAATCTGATCAGGTGTATGATGCCTTCTAACATACTTGGCTAATATAGGTTCTTTGACTTTTGAATGAATTGCATTGTCTTCCTCTTGAATTTTAACTTGAGACTTAGGTTCTTTTGTTTGTAGCTCAGGTCCTTCAAACTCAATAGGCATTGGCTCAATAGCTTTAGACAATAACTTTGATTCTTGTGACTCGGTCTAAACTATTTATGACTTGGTAATTGTATTGGGCTCAGTAGATGTAGTCTCCTTATTATCAAATATACCTGGAAAAGTCTCAGATTCATAGTAGAAAAACCTTCTATAGCCTTCTAGTTTTTTCTTGCTTTCTTCTTTAGCCTCTTCTATAAACTCATTGATCCTCACATGTGCACTTTCTATGATTTTGTGAGTAGACAAATTTAAACATTTATATGCCTTGCTTTTGCTAGAGTATCCTAGAAATATACCTTCATCATTTTTTACATCAAAATTTCCTTTTCTAGAATCTTTCAAGATATAATATTTAAATCCAAATACTTTTAGGTAACTTACATTGGGTTTGTAGCCATACCATAGTTCATAGGGAGTCTTTTCTGAATCCTTCTTCAACTGAACTCAGTTCAAAGTATAGACTACAATGCTAATAGCTTCCTTCTAGTATTTGATAGCAACATTCTTTTCAATCATCAAAGTCCTTGCACAATCCATGATTCTCCTTTCAACTGTTCTATTCTGCGCAGGAGTTCCAAGGGCTGATACCTGTCTTTTGATTCCTCTTTCAATTCAAAAGTTGTTAAATTCACCACCTTTGTCTGATCTTAAGCATTTTATTATTTTTCCTATTTCTTTCTTCACTCTTTCCAAATTCCATTTAAATTTCTCAAATGCTTCTGACATCTCTCTTAAATACACAATAGTCATGATTCTAGAGTAGTCATCAACAAAAAGAATAAAGAATTTTTATCCACTATGGCTTTCTATTCCAGTGGGTCCACATAGGTCAGTATGCACAATTTTCAAGATATCTTCAGATTGATAGTTTTTTCTTTTAAAACTAGTCTTTCCCATTTTGCGAAGTTGATAGTTCTTACATGAACCAACATCTAGTTTCTTCAAACTAGGAATACCTCTTACTTTCCTGAATTTTCTTATTTTCACCATGTTATCAAAATTTACATGACATAATATTTTGTGCCATAACCAAATTTCTTTAACTTGAGCAATAAAACATGAGCAATCACCAACATCAACATAAAATAGGTTAACTTTTGTTTGTTTGCCTGATCCAATCAGTTTTCCTTTGTCATCCAATAATCTTACCTTGACATGCATGAATTCTACCTTGAATCCAATACTAATAAGTTGTGCCACACTCAGCAGATTATGCTTTAGTCCTTCAAACCAATGAGCATTATCACACACAAGTTCATTGGTTAACGAAATATGACCCTTTCCTTTTTTCCAACAAGGTTCATTGTTTCCAAATCTTACACTTCCTCCATCATAATGTTCAAAATGTTCAAACTTTGTTTTATCTCCAATCATATGATGTGAACATCCACTATCTATGATCCATATATCATTTTTGCTAACATGAGAGATAAGTTCCATCATATCTCCTTCATCATCAAATTCATTTTTTACAATAATGTAAACTATTTCATCTTCACTATTATCAAAATCCTTAGCCATAAAACAAGTTTTCTTACCTTTGTCCTTGTATGTTTTATGACCTTTGAAATCCTTTTTGTCTTTGTGCTTGTGACTCATATTTTCATCCTTATCTTTGTTTGGGCACCTAGTAGAAATATGTCCAACTTCTTCACATGAAAATCAAATTAAGGGAATTTTACCTTTGTATTTTCCTCCGCTTCTAGAATATTTTTTTGCAAGAAAAGCTTCAACAACTTCAAGATCACTATTTTATCTTTCCTCAATTTTCTCTTCACTATCTAACGAATTTTTTTTTATCTTCTTTCCTTTTTCTTTGAGTGAAAGTTTGGCCTCAAAAGTAGATTCAATATTTTTGGAAGCTGGAACATAATTGTCAAAGTTGTCTAGGTCAAAAGCTGTCAATCTTCCTACTAAGGTATCCAAAGTTATCTTATGATTTGTCTTGCACCTTCTTTCTTGAATAGAAAATATTTTAATTGCATAGATAGAAAGTAATGTTCTAAGAATTTTACTTACAATATTTTCTTCTTTGATTTCTCCTCTAGATGCTCTAATTGCACTGACACTAGCTTTGAATCTTTCCACATATTTGGCAATATTTTCATCTTCTCTAATTCTCATCTAATCAAACTATCCTCTAAGGCTTTCTACTTTGGCTCTCCTCACATTGTCATCACCATCATAGATTTCCTTTAGCTTATTCAACATTTCAAAAGTAGTTTCATAGTCCTTGATCTCATCAAATTCATCATAGCTAAGAGTAGATGCAATATCTATCATCATGGTGTTATGGTTTTTTTTCTTAGTAATATCTCCAACAGATAATGTACCAGTAGGAGTTGTGTATTCTTCATCAAGGTATTTCAAGCCTAAATCACTAATAGAAGCCAAATGAAGTCTCATAAGTCCCTGCCATGCTGAAAAGTTGTCTCTGTTAAGCTTTGGAATTTCTCTCTTGTAAGACATCCTAATCTTTAGCTTAGGGCCTTGAAACCTTTCCTGCAAGCACCAAAAGCTATGATACCAATTGTTGGAAATATAGATGGAGTAACCAAAAGAGGGGGGAGTGTGAGTCAGTTACCACAAAATATATCCACAATTCCTTTAGATGTTTGACTAGACTAATTACTGTTGTCACTCGGTAAACATACTAAAAATGTTGTAACTCTATAAATGTAGAGTATGTTTTACTTTAGTAGATCTAATATCAATAGTAATAATTTGCAAACATGAGAGAATAGAAATGAACAAAAGAGACGCCATATTTAACATAGAAACCTAATATGAGAAAGAACACCAATGTAACTAGTTAATATTTTTCACTCTCCTGAAGTGAGCTCTATTAGGAGCCAACCTAGTCAAATGTTACAAAATAGACTGTTAGGTGTGACCTTGTTAGAGGATTTACAAGTGGCTACTAAACCAACTCTGTTAGTAGATTTTAGATTACTACTACCATGGTAAGAAAGCAACAATGAAATGACTTGCTTGAGATGAAATTTAATTGTTGAATCTAGATCTCTATTCTATTCACAAAAGTTTGATCCTTCCTAACCAAATATTACTTTTCTACTCCACAAGGATATCTAATCATCCTTCAAGTTTTCTCACACACTTTCCTTCTCAATCAATCAATACACTTGCATACTACAAAAAATCACAACATGACCTTATATTTACATCTTCCAAATTGTCAAGTTGACTGAACACAAATTACAATAACTTTAAATCATCACCATAGTAAACTAGAATCAATACTTGAAATATTTAAACTTCATATCCCAAATCAACAAAATCCTTTAGTAGCCAACCTAGCTCGATAAACACAGGTTTAGAAACAATTTCCTGTGTTAACCAATAGAAGCTCAATTAATACTACAAACTTGCAAAATCCTTTGGTGACTAAGTGAACTCGGTTAGTATTAACTCTAACCAACTTTCCTTCATTAACCATGAGAACTCGGTTAACACTACTTTCTGTCATAATTTCGTTTGATCCCTGAGTGAGCTCGGTAGATACTTCCTAATAGCTAATATGACATTTGTGTGACATCAAAGACAACACACAATTAGTCAATTCTATCCATGAGAAAACTTATCAGACCATGCAAACTTTTACAATCTCACATGAGAATGTAAAATTTTGTGGGAGGATCCAAAATAAAAAGCCAAAAACATTAAGGTAAAAAGCTAAGAAATGAATTTCCTCCACACTAGGGAGTATCAAATCCAAAAATCGAGGCATAGACACTCAAACACTAAATTTCAAGATAGAAACTACAACTCCCTTTTGAAACATAGTAGTAAAATATCATACTAAAAGTAACATCACAGTGTACAAGAATAACCAAACTCATGTGCACTTCCTCCCAACCATAATAGCATCACGAGACCTGAAAAGTCCTACCCATCCCCCATGCATAACATCCCAAACTACCAACAATATAGTTAGAGCTATCTTATAAGGATGTCACTACTAAAGTGTAATAACATCATAAGAATAGGAAATCTAACATGTTAAACCAATAAGAAATAGAACCTCCAACTAAGTAGATAACATCATCTAATCATATGCTAAACATCAAAATAAGGGAATGCATCAAATAAACTAACATCATCTAAACATGATATCTAAGCATTTCAATGAAAGCATAAATCACAAGAAAGCATACTCTGAAACTTGAAGTACAAACTAAAAACATCTAGAACCAGTGCATTGGGACAACAAACCATCTCTGTACACTGGTCCCTAGCAATGGTATTGGTAGCTATGCCTCCCAATCATGTAGAGCCTATAGGTACACTCTAACCATGCTAATGGAAATAATGATCCAACCACAAACACACATAAAACACAACATCCATGCCTAACACTCATGCCAAATAGTAATGATGACTTGAACCAAGATCATGAGACAATGTGTGATATCCTCATTTTGGCATGTAATTTAAATAGGTATTATATATAAAGTAATACTAATAATTAAAATAATGATATTATATTATAATAATATTATATTAAATATTTGGTAATAGTATTATAATCATATAATAATATCATATTATGTATAACATATTATAATGTAATTAACATATTATAATATAATCAATGAAATAATAATAATCTAATATAATAATGATGATTAAGATATATTTCAACGTAATAACACTATATTAATAATGTATTATAATGTATAGTTGATATATTATTAAATTAATATGTCATAATATAATTGTTAATATAATATATTAACTAAGCTTATTAATATAAATATATTATTAATATAATATTGAAAGATGTGGCTCTTACCATTAATATGTATATATATGAGGAATAATAACATTGAAAAGATCATCAGGAGATAAAAATATTATAAAACTCTTATGAATAGAAGTCAAATAAATAATGTTCCCAAATGGGACATTACACAATGCAATTACTATAGGTCCTAGTCAGACACTCAATGGGTATAGGGGGTGACATCATGGAGAGTCACTTGGCATTGAAAAGCCCAAGCTTGGATCATGCAACTCAACTCCCCAATAGAAGGCTTTTGCACTAAGCATTTTATTATCTTAAGTTTTATTACCACCCAATGTTTTATTTAGTTATCAATTACTTAAAACTTATACATACCAACCCTCAGAAAATAGTCACAGTTGAGTAAATAGAAGCCCCCTCCATATGCTACCCTACCCTACCCATGTTCATCCAATGATGAGTGCCCATAGGCATACATATTCCAAACCCAACCCCAAATGATCATACTTCAAAAAAACCACATGTGGAAGATTAGGCCTCACAAGTCACCCATCAAATGTACATGCATGTACTTGTGTGTGGTGCATCAGCATCATAAAGATCAAAACACAAGGACTGGATGAGGGCATAAGAAAAATATCACTCAACCAAAAATACACTTGGGAGGATGGATGCGACATGCATCTCAATGCAACATAAAAGTGAAAAAATGGTCCAACTTACATCCAAATTGATGATCCAAGTCCACGACCAACATCATGCCAAGAAAACATGAGAAAATAGGGCAGCATGCAAAATGAGGTAAAAACCCCAAAAACTAGAAAACTTTAAAATAAAAAACCATTTGGTCTTAGGGAATAAAAGCCTTGAAAATCCAATAAAATTTGGGTTCCAATACTGTATGCAAAAATAGCTAGCATAACGATGTGAAACCACAAACCCTCATCCCAAAAACTAGGTAAACGTTCATACCCAACCAACTGGGCAGAACTAGCAAACAAAAATGGAGGGGAACAATAGTTCTCAGCCTCTAAACAAATAGCTATGAGAAAAAAAACTAGAAATAGACTTGAAACATCAAAATGGAAGAGCCCTACCTGATAGCCAAAAGGGCTAAAATGCAAAATAGCCAAGTAAAATATATAATTCGTAGATATGGCTGAAAATAATGGTAAAGCAAGGTCTCCCCGAGCTAGATCCAATGAGTCCATCCTCGCGAAGATCACATGCCCTTCGCTCTCACAAAAAATAGAAAACAAATCCTTTAGAAAAGGATTTTAGAGAAACCTCTCAATTTTCCAAATTGTAAAAGTGAGAAGTGAGGAATTAAATCCCTCTTTCAATACTCATTCACTTTTTGAGTGAATAATTGATTAGGGTAAATAGCTAGTTAGACTAGCTAGACTCCAAATCAATCCAAACAAAAATAAGCTATTCCAAGTAATTGGAATTCATCTATGGAAAAATTGCCAAAAATTAAAAATAAAATTTAAATACAATCTGAAAACCTAAAATCACATAAATTTCCTTAAAAAATTTTGTGACAATGCAAATCTTTAAATGCATAGACACTTTCACAGTTCTAGTCACATATTGCAAATGAGTCTAGATTTGACAAATTATTAGAGGGTTTAATTTAAAAATTTTAGAAGATACATAAACCATACAAGGATGACATTGGTAAAATGAAAAGCTAAATTAGTAACTATATGTACCACTATTAGGGATATAAATCTTGCACAATCAAACACATGATCAAGTGCAATTGCATCTAGAGTATCATAGCCAAAGAAATAAATGCATTAAATACCTAATTTAATCATTTACTCAATTATACTAAAATAATCCATTTATATCACTCACGTTCACATAAAACATAATGAAGCAAGAATGAAGTAAATATCCATAACATAAAATCCATCACATAATAGAATCAGAGATATGTCTAAATACCAGATAACCAGATATCATCATAGACCTATTGTCATTTCAAAATGGCATCAACATGCAAATATGATAAACTAAATAGCATAGCAGTATAGCATCTAACCCTCAGGTCATCTCAAATGAAACATATCAAGAGTATGAAGTATCTCTCAAATCCAAATATAACAAGGTTCAAATTGCAAACATGAGGGGCACTACAGATTGGATCTCATCCGAGAAACAAATACCACTTGACAAATGAAAAAGTGGAGCCTTAAAGAGAATGAGAGAGATTAAAATAATTTACCCCCAAGTGTAGAAACCAGGATAAAGGGGGCCTATTATACTACTCACAAAGTCTACTACACTATGCATAACAAAGATCCCCCATGGCATAGGAAAAAAATGTTACATAGAGTCTAGACCAACATAATAGAGGCTTATATATTAATTCAAAAATTTACTATTGAAAATAAGCTCATTAGAAGATGATATACAAAAAATATCATTATCAATGAGTGGTTCAATTTTTATTTTTTGGCAAAAGTGGATGAGCCATACATACATACATACATACATACATACATAACGGGTTCAAGAGCTCAACTATTAATTAACTAGAAAGAAAACCCAACATTGTTGCAGGGTAAAAGCACAAACCGTTGTCACCTTTTAAAAAGAAAAGTGATATCAGAATGTGATAGTTCAACATTAATGACAAAAAAAATGGTATTTGCGTTTAAAATATGAAGATGATGTAAACTGATGAAATGTGTAGAATTGTATGAATTTTATGCCTATAATTTTTATTATTTTTTTGACTAAGAATTTATTTATTTTATTTTATTTTGAAGTCCCTTTTTTAACTATAAAAAATATAGGATGTAGTTCTCGTCAAACAAGTATGTACAAATCATCTTTTTTTGTTATGATTTGAAAATATTTTATAAATGACATGTATAGCTAGTGCACAAAAAAAGAAATAATTATTTTTTATGTATATTTTCTTTGTTATAATTACTCAAGTTCGACCTTGTCAGAATCCAATAGTTTTTTCCTCCTGTCAAAACTTCCCTATCAAATATATACCTTCTTGAAAAAAAATTACATATTCATGAAGAGGATTCTCTCCTCTAGTGATATATATATTTATTTTTTATTTTTTTGATATGATTTACTATTTTTTTTCATTTTTTGAGAGAGCATCTTCTGAAATGTTGAAATATCAACTTATAATATTTTTAGATTATAACATATTATAACTAATCAAAACATTCAAAAATTTATACAATGATGATATTGAATCTGAAATCTATAAAAGGGTATTTTTAGTTTTTTTTTTAAATTCAGTTTTGATAGAGAAATGAGATTTGACCAAAATAGGTTTTTGTATCACAAAAGATGACACAGATCTATGCTTTTACCCTGCAATATATACAAGTGACTAACATCAATATTTACAATCTTAATATATCAATGAACAAAACTAGTATCATCAAAAATTGAAATTTGTCAAATTTTATATTTTCATCACACAACAAGCATTGAGGACTCAAATTCAATCAAGATATTCAACAATTTAAATAACATGCTTGAAGTATGGAAAAATAACCCAAATAAGTAGAAAGAAACCTTTGTGCTATATTTTTTCCGTATCCTCACTTGAGGTGCCCATAGCAAGAGTGGATGCCAAACTAGGATTTACAAAGAAGACCCATCCAAAATTTGAACATGTTAAAGGAGCAACCTCCCATCCCAAATTGGAGGCCTTAGTAGCAACATCTGAAATGCTAGTGGAAATGCCAGTGGAAGATGGTGCACCCCAAACATTTACTTTGGTGACATTCAAATGAGGGGACCATGTAGTTTCTTGTAGGACATGGTGGATAGAACCAAGAGCACTAAAAGCTTTAATCTACCAAACACCTAGCTCACTAATTGATTGAGTTGGGGTAGCCAAAAGTGTCTTCACATGGGTGGATTTTACTCGTGCTTCAGAAATTGGAATACTCAAAATATCAACAAAGGCAAATCCAAATTTCTTCACCTCCTCTATCAACTAATAACCCAAAGCTTATGTCATGAATTTTGAGGTCTTAGTCGGGAACCAAGGATTGTGCTTTTCAAAGGACTTTTTTAGCACTTCAAATTTCATCATAGCCTCATGATTCTTCATGAGTATGGTTCTTGAAAATATTCCACCTACCAAAACATTTCTAGACCACAAATCATAGCTCTGCATTGCCTACTTCAACTTGTTTTCAGCCCAGTATTCTAGGTAGATCACCTTGATAGCAATAATTTCCAATCTTGACATTGATTGTAAGAGACCCATGGCATTAGACAAGAATATGAAAACCAAAGTAGAAGGAAATAACACATTTCTTGTAGATACAAAAAAGATATCCTCCCCAATTATGGTTCAAATTGTACGACGAATGTTGTAGGAGTGCACAATGAACATATTGTCTAGGACCACATCATCTAGAGGATGAGAAAGTGCATCTTCATCCAATGCTAGTTGAAGCTTGATTTTGAAGTTTTTGGGGAGAATGCTATTATGAAATTGGTGATAGGAATCATATTTCACTCATGATTCTTGTGAAAGTGACATTTTGGACACAATTTAGATGACAAGCACAAATAGCCAAGAAGATGAAGACTTAAAAAGAGGTCCATTCATTAAATCAGAGCCCAATTGCAATTTGTGAAGGGCAAAGTACAAAAATGACTCCTAAAATTGATGAATGAGCAAATTATTTTGCTATCATATGTATTGAATTTAATCTTGCCATGTACAAAGTACCACATGTCCAAAAAGAAGCAAGATCATATTCAAGTGATGTTAACCAACAAGATTTTTCTTAGTGAAGAAGATTTAGCATGATTTTACCATAATCTCACATATAGGAGCCTAATTAATAAAGGCACCAATTAATGTTCAATACGTAATTTGGATAATGCTCATTGACCATCAAGTGATGTAAGAATACCCAAGAGTACTCAGTTATAACTACAGTCAAGTAGCTCGGCATGAGTCTCTTCCTTCTTAACTTGGCAATCACTTGGATAACTCGATTAGTATACTTATGAGTGCTCATTAATAATTTTGACTAAGTAGCTCAACATGAGTTTCTTCCTTCTTAAGTCAACAATCATTAACTAAGAAACTCAGTGGGCTTCAAGAAACTTGGTCAAAACTAAATTGAAACTAGCTCAGTGAACACAATGCTCATGTAGTAGTCTGGCTTGCTTGACACATGTATCATTCTGGCTTGCTCGACACATGCAACATTATGGCTTACTTGGCACATATGGCATACTAGTTTGCTTGGCATCAACTATAACTCAACACATATAGATCACTTGGCACATGTAACACAATCAGCACTTGAATTCACTAGCTTGTTCAGCATCAACTATGCTTTCTTGACATTAACTATGACTTGGCACATATAGATCACTTAACACATGTAATACACTCGACACTTGAAGTCACTGGCTTGCTTGGCATCAATTGTGACTTGGCACATATGGATCAGTTGGCACATGTAACATGCTCGACACCTAAAGTCATTGGCTTGCTTGGCATTAACTATGACATGGCACATATAGATCACTCAGCACATGTAACACACTCAGCACTTGAAGTCACTTGGCACCTAAAATAATTCTAGCTTGGCACATATATTATACTTGGCTTGTATAGATCAATTGCCATTAGTTTCTAAAAATATTTATAAAGCTCAATGAATGCTGAAGGATGTGTTCTAACAACACTACATGGAGATCTTTTTCTCATGCTAGATTAAGGTAAATAAAGAAGGGAAATTGGCAGGAATAAAATACACAATTACCTCTGTATCCTTCAAGTCACAGTTAATATTGGATAGAATATCTACAACCTAGTTTCCCTCCCTTAGGGTGTGAGAGAAGGACACCACTTCAAACTTATCAATCATTTCCCAAACTTTTTCTAGAATATAACCAAATTTCTAGTTCTATGAATCTTTCTTGACACATGAATTAATGACCACTAAAGAATCCCCCTCAATGTGAATATTAGCTATGCTTAGTCAAGATATTAGTTCTAAACCATGTAAGAGTGTCGTGGCTTCAACTTTATTATTTGTATAGCCAACATACCCAACACATGTCCATTATGATCTATTATATAGACTCTAGCTCCTGATTCACCATGATTGCCTCTCAAACAACCATCAAAATTTAACTTAAAAATTCTCATAGTAGGGGGAATCCATTTAACCATCTTTCTATTAAGCTTCTTAGAAGGACCTCCCAAAGTAATTAGTTGATAAGATGGAGAGGGTAAGGAAGCCCATTTGTTAGCTAAAGCAATATCCCATCCTGTGACAATAGGATGTTCAAAAGTTCTTTTGACATAGGCTAGAACAACTTCCCCAACTACAACTTCTAATGCTGACATCATAGATTCAAATGTGGAGGATTGACTTTGAAAAATCATTTTGTTCCTTTCCCACCAAATTGCCCAAATAACTTTTATAGTTATTCAGTTTTGTAATATAAACTTTTATAGTTATTCTTATAGTGGTCATGATATCTGTGATACTTGAAAAGAGGAAGAGTCATAAGATGCTAGATACATTTTGTTTAGTGTTTATGTCCATTAATAACCTTAGCACAAAGAAGTTTAGGAAAATTATCTCTTCATTAAATATGAATGTAGGAGAAATTTTAGAATATGAGGGAGAGGGAGTGGATAAAGATGTCTAGGAAAAATTAAATGTTCATTATGTGAATATTTCTTTAGTATATGAGAATAAATAAATATCTAGGTACATGTGCATCTTTTTTTTCTTTTTTGAGGTTGTGTTTTCTTCATGTAAATCTCTTTGTAATTATGTTTTGTAGAAATAATAAGATACATTGACAGAGCATTGTTCGATAAATAAAGATAAAGTATTTATTCTTATTTTATTTGTTGTCACTATGTCTTTTCTTTATGATGGATTGTATCATTTGGCTAATAGATATGGGGTTTCATTTTTTAATCCACATTTGGATAGAAAAACACTCAAATAATTTAAGCTTAAATATAGATGCTCCAACTATTTTAATTGAAACAAGTCTCTAAAATATACCATTAAATATTCTACCCCAATAACCTTCCTTATTCTCGACATGATTGACAAGATGAATATTGACAACATGTTGAGTTCATAGACTTGCATTCCTCTCATATCCTACTCTCCCCCCCATTCATAATGTTTAAAGCCTTGACATGAACACAATAGAGACCTGCATAAGATACTATAAGTGGTTCTTGAAAGAAACAAGAGCATCTCTTTTATGTAGCATAGTATTACCATTTATCATTTTAGGACCTCATATGACCTCCTCCTAAAAATAAGAATTTCAAGACCCCATAGGAACCAATCCTTAGAAACCTTAGTATGTAGGGAAGTATGGGATTATGATGAGCGAAATAATTATTCAAACTATCAATCAAAATTATAACCTTTGACTTTAAGTAATGTCAAGTAGATATTGAATGAATTGTTTACATAATTTGAGAAAAGGTAATCGTAAATTTCTTAGAAAATTTAGTATAATTATAAGATATTTCAATAAAAAACTACTAACTTAAAAAAAATTAAAAGTATACATTATTATTTTTAGTATCTTGAGTCTAGGTTATCTTTAAGATCTTGATATACATTGAGGAAATATGAGTACATGTGGAAAAAAAAATTAAGAAAAAAAGTATTTATGATCTTTTCGTATAATTGAACATTACATTTAAAATGTGAGGAATGATGAGTGCTTTCATAATTGAATATGTGCTTTATTAATAAAATTTCATGCATGTAGAAAAAAATATAGTAAACCAATAAAATTATTTAAAAATATTATATTGTAAAAGTCTTAAGAGTGACATGAACAATCTACTTTCAAAAATGTCGTCATAAAAAATGAGGTAACAAAAATATACAAAGACATGTGTTAATGATTTAATTAGAAAGGGTTGGTTTGACATTCTTGAATTAAATTTTATTGTAGTTTAAACATAAAACTTAGTAATATTTAGAAGATATAAATAAATATCTATTACTTAAATTGACTTATTTTTTATTTGAAGAAAGTATATATGTACATATGTCAAAAATATATTAGTAATAGGATTATAATTATAATATTTATTAAATATATGATATGTTATTTTGGTAATAATGTTTGATTAAATAACTTTAGAGATACTCCCATATTCTTTAAGTATTAATATTTGCAAACATAATTACAACAAATAACTTCAACTAATTTTATTTTATGAGCATAACACCAATATTATTTTATCTTTTCTTCAAGGTATGTGCAACATATGGTTTTGTTCTATTGGGATATCTTTAATCCTCATTAACACACATATTCCTAAATAATTCAAAAAATTGAATTGAAATATTTAAACAATTCACTTATTGAATGCATATTCTAAGAATAGGACGACAATTTTATTTTACTTAAATGCAAAAAAATTACGATAAAAATGTATTCATGAAAATACTAAATTAAATATTTGTACTTCTATGTTGAATACAAATACCTAACATTTTAATTTAAAATTTCAAACCATAAAAATTATACTTGTATTTTATTGATGACCTATTCATAAAATTTTAATAAAAGTAATGAATTAACTTAGAATTTATTCAATGTTGTATAAGACATTAAATTTGTCTACTTATAATAAAATTACAAGGTAAACTCATTACAATGAGCATATTTGAGGATAATGATTTTACAATTTTTTACTATATCATTACCTATTTATCAATCCACTCAATAAACCCATTGTCATTTCATCTAATGCATGAATGAATCTTCTCCTCCAATGTCTTTTTGTAGCCAAGATGCCAAAAACTCCCCAAAATCCAATAGAAACACTTGTCAACCACTCTACATGCCAATGCCATGGAATTTTTCCTCCCTCATCAGCCTCATTCTAAAGAAGAAGGGTTTGTATGCTATAATTTGTCATCTCTCCACATCTACATGATTTGTTGTTAACTGGGAATCCACAAAGATCATGGTTCCTAGTGAAAAAAGTAGAATTGAATGTATTGAATTGTCTTCCTTCTAGTATTCTTCCACAAAGACTATTGTTGGCTACAACGAAAAAATTAAATAGGAAACTTGTAACATTTCATTTAGAATTCTTCCTTTTAGTTTATTTTTTAAAAGATCAAGTGACTCTAACTCTACAAGTAATCCAAAACTACTTGGAATCTCTCCTATAAGACTATTATCTGATAAGTTCAATGTGTGGGGACTTTTAAGATTCCCCATTAAAGAAGGAATGTTTCCTAATAGATTATTTACAAATAGATCAATGCAAGTTATAAGTAACATCACTAAACTAACATACACTATTTCTAATCATTTGTTGAACACTTGGATCTCTTCTTTAATTTAATAGTAGGAGCCACCATCATTGTCATGTGAGTTTCCCATTGTAGAATTCCTCATACTTTTCAATGTTGCTAATTGTTGTGGGATAGAACCTATCAAATAATTTTGTGAAATATTAAAAACATGGAGCCTTGATAAATTGCTTAATTGATGTGGAATATATCCTTCAAACTTGTTAGACGTCAAAACAAGTATCATCAATTTAGAGAACTGACCCAACCAAGATGGTATGTTCCCAAAGAGATGATTATTGGCCAAATCTAAAATTTACAAGCTAGAACAATTCTTAACGCTTGATGGCAAGTTTCCCTTTAACATATTGTCCTTGAGGTGAAGTGAGCTGAGTTTACTTAGCATTTCCACATGATATGGTATATGTCCTGTTAATTGTGTATTTGCTAAGTTTAATTTTGTCAAACTAGAACAATTCATTATGCTTAATGGTATTTTACCAAATAATTTATTGTTTGAGAGATCTAAAACCTCCAGATATTGTAGAAGGCCAATTGAAGAAGGTATATCACCACATAGATCATTTGTTGAAAGTGACAAAAATTGAATGGATGGTAGAAGATTGCCAATATCCACTGGAATAAGTCCTATGAATCTATTTTGAGACAAGTCCAACAAATCCATGATTGATGTTCGCATTGAAGAAAAAGGGAGAGGACCTTGAAGCATATTAATGTGAAAATCAACACTCTAAAAGCCTTTTACAATCAAGCTTGAGTGAATGTGTCCTTGAAAGTTATTATATGACAAGTTAAGATCTTCCAACACTGGTAGTGCCCCTAACCAATCTGAAATACTTCCATATAGACTATTATTGGAGAGATCCAAATCATACAATCTATATTGTGTGGAAATGAATGGTGGAATTATGCCCTCGATATTACATGAGGGTAAGTTTAAGGAACCAATGTAAATTGTGGGTATCCAATCTAGTTCAATCATGATAGCCATTTCATTATAGGATAGATCAATTTCAAAAATGCTGGTCATTTTGTTAAAAAAACTAAGAGAAATATTTCCTTGAAGACTGTTTGAAGATAAGGCAATTGACCTAAGACCAAGAAGACTTGCAATTGAAGTGGGAATGCTACCATTTAGTTAATTAAAGGAAAGATCTAGATACACCAAGGAGGAAAGACTTCCCAACATATAAGTTATATTTCCACTTACAACATTGGAGGACGGGTCTAATTCTACCAAAGAGGAAAGATTACCTAACTGAGATGGTATATTTCCACCCAAGATATTTCAAATGAGGTACAAAGTAGTCAATGATGGAATTTGACCAAGTGATGGTGGAATCTCTCCATTCAATGAGCTGTCCAAAAATGCCAAATGTTGCAGGGCTAAGAGATTTCTAATGGAAGGAGGAATAGGACCTTCCATATTTTCCATATTTGTCAATCTAAGATAGATGAGAGAGGTGATATTTCCAATACAAGGTGGCATACTTCCTTTTATGTTAGACCCTGAAAGAAAAAGGACATTGAGCTGAAACCATTCCCCACAAAATATTTGACTTAGATTTCTACTAATTAAGTTTTCTCCCCCTAATATAAGCTCTTGTAGAGAAGGCAAATGAGAGAGACTCAAGGGAAATGAACCACTTAATAATGGCCTTTTAGACAACCAAAGTGAAACCAATGTAGTCATATTTCCTAACCACAATGGAACTGGTCCTTCAAAGTTGTTGGAACCGAAGTGGAGGTGGGTAAGGAATGATAGGTTTTGGATAGCATTGGGGATGTGCCCTAAAAGCATGCATTTCGAAAGGTGGAGTTGTTGGAGATTAGGCAGATGAGAAAGGGGTGCTTCCAATTGCTTTCCTATCATATTCAGCACTACTCCACTAAGGGACAAATATTTCAATTTCTGCAGCTTTTCCGTCCAAACTAAACTGGCACTCCATACTAAATTGTGAGCCTCTCATCAAAGAGGTCTTGAGTTTGAATCTACTTGAGATTAAAAACATAATAAAAATTAATCTAACAATAATAATAAAATAGATAATAAGCAATCTAGACTTCGGCTGATTATCTATCCAAAATGTTATGAAACCCACTGCATACTGCTCTGGAAGGTGCAGAGGTTAATGCCAGTGCTGCCATCTTCAAAATTCCCCGAGGTTTTATTTCATGGCACAAAAAGGATCGATTTCATTTGATTTGAGCTTCTTATATAACAAGACAAAAATAAACTAAAATAATAATAAAACCGTACTCCATGAAAAGATATCGTGGAGCTGGCTTTTAATTTTGTGTGGATTCAACGGGATTCACGTTGTGCAATGGTTTTTTGTGTGGATTTGTGTTGTTCTCTTTGATAAGATATGTTGGAGATGATTGGATGTACATGGATTGTTGATTTAGGTTTTTGGGTTTCTCTGATCCTCTAGGATATAGCTTAATTAAAACAATTGCATTCTCCAAATTAGGTTAACCTGAAAAAACTCGCATTTTCAACATCTGATTCGCTGATTATGCAGTTTGATAGACAACAAGAAACTCACAAGCAAACGAGACCATTCACGTTATGAGATATTTCTTCCCATGGAAAAGGACGCATACTTTCTGGATGTGTTGTTTGGTTTGGCTGGCACTTCTTCAGCCATACACGTGGTATGGAAGTTGAGATTTGTTCATTTGGATGGTGTGAGTCGGCAAGATCAAGAGTTTGAGGTTTGGCAAACACTTATCTAGCATTACACATGGAATGGAAATTGAGATTTATTCATCAACATCAATATTTTAAGATAAGTTTTTAGGAAAACTTCCAACTTAGAAAAGTTATTTGGCTTAGGATTGATGATCGGTGATGTTTAAGTCCTCACAACTTATCCAATATTTTTTTAATCAGGTACAATACAAGGGCCACACAAAACATCACTAATGGAGTTCATATTTCACATGAGCTAATTAATATTTCAAAGAGATACACAGATAGGTCCAAAACTTCCAACTGACAGAGATTCCCCAAACCCTCTGGTATTTCACCTTCGAAATCATTCCAGCTCAAATCCAGATGTCTCAATTCTTGTAGGGAAAATAAACCTACACATGTAAACAACAATGATAACCACTCAAATTTCTATAAGAGGAAGCTTAAATCGTGAAACATGAGAGGTTGCTTCGTCTAAAATACCTATTGGAACTGTTCCATTGAACCTGTTCTCGCACAAGTCGAGATAAGCTAAGTTGTTAAACAACAAAAAAATCCACTCAAATTAAAGTAAGGGAAAGCAGCTTAAAACAGAAAATATGAAAGATTGTTTCGTTAAACATACCTTTAGTTAGGATACCCCTCAAATAATTGAAGATCAGATCTAGATGCTCCAACTGTTCTAAATGGAACAAATCTCTAGCAAGTCTGCTATTAAATGGGCTGCCCCAATAATCATCCACATTCTCCACATTATTTGCAAGACGGAGTTTGACAACATTTGAGCTGATGGAGCTACATTTCACTCCCCTCCATTCACAGCAATTAAAGCTTTGCCACGAATGCAATAAAGGTGAAGGATGTATCTCCCTTTTAAAAGCAAGAAGAGCATCTCTTTCGTGTGGCAGGCACAATATGGTATTGCCATTTATCATCAGCGACAACCATGAAATGCAATTAAACATGAGCATATGACAACGGAGGAATGATCCATGGCAAGAATTCAGATTATTTCATCTGCAACAACAATAGTTTTGATCAGAGATCACAGCAATCAAAATTGAACCAAATTATAAAATGTCTACCACTGGAAATAAAAATAGAAAAATAACAAAGAGAAATGCAGGTAGCTACCAAAGGTTTAATGCGTATAGCTTGAACAATGGTAAGAAGAGTGAGTAATGAGGAAGGGAAACTGAGATTAAATAAGCAGGAGAAGGCATGAAATGAGTGAAGCAGAACAAGTCAAGATGACGTTGGACACGGGAAAGTGAATTTAACACGGCAATCGTGACATGGATACGAAAATGAATGGTGCAATAAAATCAGATGACTTTGCAGAGGGGAAATAAGTACCACCTTGCCCTTTATTTTTGTATTTTAATTATTTATTTTCGATGAAATATGCTTAAATATTAATTAAAACAGATTAATACATAATTTAAAAGAAAAAATGTTTGGAAGATTAGCATCATTTTAATCCAACTTTGTTTTGTTTTGTTGTGTTTTGTTGTTTTGTATTTTTTGTCACTAGTTGTATTTATGTTTTATGTTTTATTCTTATTGTATGATGTCTTTAATTATTTTACTTGCTAGCTTGTGTCACATGTACACATCATTTAACACACTTTTATCCTTCAAGTTTTAAATTATACAATATTTAGTTTGTACACGTGTTCTTTTAATCTTCAACATTTCTTACATAGCTATCATTTCTCCAAATTTGTGAAAGTCCTATCATCATCTTTGCATTTTGAGCATAGGCTTATATCTTATTCTTCAAATATGTAGGATATTCACTTACTAGTGAATTATTTATCTCTCATAGGGAAACTAAAATATAGCATTTTGTAACCTTCTATTGTATATTATGGCATCCTAGTATTGTTTTACACCTTAACCTAGGGATCATCCTTGTTTCTAGTATTAAGCATTCATTTATGTGTTTTGTCATCTTTTCCTTTTCTCTTTGGTATTCTTGACATATTAGTTTCCTTCGGAATTGTGGAGCTAAACACCCTTTTCTTACCATGCACACCAAGGTATTTCTCTTTTGCACTCTGAATTAATTCCTTACAAAATTATTTGCTCTTTTTTTACAATAGGTAATCAACGGAAGCCTAGATTATTTATTAATTTTTATTATTATTTGTGTTAGATTAATTATTATTATGTGTTAATCTTGAGTAGATTCGAACCCAAGACCTCCTCGATGAGAGGCACACAAGTACACCATGCATTGTAGGCTCTTTACTATATTGTGCTAGATTTTTAAATAATTGATATTTTCACATTATTTTTTAAACGTATAACCTAATGATTTCATGCCATTAGTTTGGTACCAAAATGATAGATCTTCATATAAATAAATCTATGTCTAATATTGAATCATCTATCTATTTAAAACTCTATATGTTCTCCTTAATGGAAAACTACTATTTATCAAAAAATAGAAATTTGAATGTAAACAATCTCAATTTAAAGATAAACATGACTCATAATCATACTTAAAATGTTATAGAATTTAAAACAAATTATATGAATAAAGACAAAATTGTTTCATAATAATTTTATGATTTTATAGAGATTTCTAGCTAATAAATCAATTTGAATATCCTGCAAATAAATATTATTTAATTACAAATGTGTAGATATAAAGAAAATAAATAGCAAGGTTGATCTATGTTACATTCAATATCAATATTACATTTAATATCATAATTACATATTTCATTGCGTGGTATCTTCTCACCATCTCTTGATAGTATTTGCAACTAATTTCATGTCTTACAAAGTCCTTTACACATTATTCGTAGGATTACAATCAATTAAGATAGGACTAATTCGTGTATGGCAATTTTCCCTTCGTCCCAGGTAATAATTTTAGGTGGGTTGGTTTCAAACACGACCATTGTGACAGGTGATAAGAAAATGAGTGAAGCAGAGAAAATAATAAGATAATAAGAAAATGAACGAAGCAGAGAAAATCAAATGAACTATTAGAAATGCCAATTTGTATTATCTTTCCAATGGACAAAGGAAGTCATGTATTTTCTTTGAATAGACAGAGATGATAATGTCAAACTGTCGTGCAGAGGAAGGTGGAAATATATGAATCTATCGTTTGCAACACACAAATATTGATAGATATTTGTGAAGGGTGAGAGTGACTTGAGGTTGAGTTGATTAGGAGTGAATGAAATACAGCACGTCAAACTACATGTGGAAATTTAGGATTAGAAACAATTGTGAGCTCGTGAAAAGTTTTCCATATGGTATTCATTGCAACTACACCCATCAAGAACGAAGAGAATTCTTTAATGAACAATAACATGCAGTTTAAATGACTTAATTTAATTTAATCATGACAGTAAGGGTTTGTTTTATACAAGAATTGACTCAAAATCACTTTTTAATGTGCAATGGCTTGGATGGTCAATCCAATAGAGTAAATTATTTAGTGGGTGTAGATGGTCAATTTAATTGAAATAAATTGTTCGGTAGTCTAATTTTGTGAAAATATCTGTTCAAGAGTTATTTTTCATCTTTATCTTTATGGGGCTTTAATGTATTAGGAACCATAACAAAATGTATTGTAAAGGAAAAATTACTATAGGTGTCACAGCAATATCAATTTATTGAACATTGAAGAATAGATATGCACACAAATTTTGAATATGTAAATTTGGGGTCATACAATTAAGAACCTAAAAAAATAATCACTGTGAATTCTTTCAAAATTGAGCAAGATAAAATAGATTTGTAAATGAAATATTAGTCCTCTATTTTCTTTTGAACAATGCATGTGAAATAGAATTTGATGTAAAATGAGGAAAAATGCATTCAATAAAAACAAAATTACAAGTGGGACATAACAAGATGTTTGGTGGGCTTCAAGAATTTGGAATATAAGAATGAACACAGAATAAAACACATTCAAATGTGTATTGTGTGTTAATGAAAAAAATATAAGTAAGGATGTAGATCTTTAAACTGAAAATACAAAAAGAAAAAAAAAATCTCCATCAATGTTATGAACCCTTCCAGTAACGATCTTATTGTACAATCATCAAGAAGTGGATGACCAATACCCTTGTCACAATAATATCACACATCATGTTGGTGCCCTACTTACCTAATAAGGTAGCCTCATCTTTACCAAATTACTTTCAAGTATCAATCAAGATATCTTGTTTTAATGTGCATTTCCAAAAACTTTGGCAAGACTAAAACATAAAAGTCCTAAACTATTAAATCATCTTTACCAAATTACTTTCAAGTATCAATCAAGATATCTTGTTTTAATGTGCATTTCCAAAAACTTTGGCAAGACTAAAACATAAAAGTCCTAAACTATTAAAGTTCTAATTGTTTTAATCGATACAACTATGAAGATAACTTTGCATTTAATGTAATAGCATATGACTTTCAATTAACCAGTTCACATTTCCTTGCATAGTGTCCTTGTTAAGTCTAATATTGGCTCATCTTACTCAAAAGAATATGGTTCCCCTAAAACCACTCAATATTAACAAAAACTAATAATACATTAATTAATAGTGCTGATTTATTTGTAGTGATGGTAAGAATCTCCTTAGACTTATAATCCTAACCATAACTCTGCAATGTCAAGCAATCTCCATCAATATGCCACTTTTTAACATATAATTTTGCATAAATCATTGTGCCTTTCTACAATATATAACCCAATTCTCTTTTCTCCAATGTCATTCTTACAAAAGCATTCATTGAAATAGTAAGTCCTCTGAATCTTCTCACAAATATGATGAACTAACAAAACACCTCATGAAATATCACAAACTAGTGAACAACATTGATGAGTAACATTCCATTGCAGTTCAATTCTCTTTACCTAAGTCCTTCATGACAAGTGAAGTATCATCCCTTTAGGAAGCTTGCTAGCCAAGGAAAGAGGTTTGGTTAACCAAAATGCCAATTTTTGTGAGAACAACATTCCAAATCTTAGTGGTTGACCCATGAAAAGAAAAAAGAATGCCCAAAAAGTAGAAAACTTGGCCATGGTTAATCTATTCCCAGGTATACTAGAGAATCTATTATTGGGTGGGGAGGAATAATTGGTGATAGAAGGGACATTTATGCCATTTGATAGAAGAACTAGAGGTCGAAAATGTCTTAGGAAATTGGATGATATTTGGAATATTTTTTATCCTCTAATAGGGTAAGGAAAGAATCGTCGACAAAATGGCTATTGACCAACCAAGTGTTTGTGTTAGGAAGTCAAGTTTCTTAAACACAACTTACAAAAATTGTACAAGCCAACAAATATCCAAAGTGAACTCTAAAATAAGAACTTATAATAAAGGAATAGGGAAGCCTTGGGAAATTGATCTATGCAAACCAAAAGTAGTGGAGTGGTGGTTATTAATGGTGATACAAGCATTGGCATTTACAAAAAATATTTAAATTGAGAGAATAAAATGAGGGCCAAATTCATGATACTTTAATATAGCTAAAATAAAAGGACATTCAATATGATCATTGTTATTATATTCAATTGATAAATGTGTTGGATATTTTCACTAGAATTGACAGAAACCTATGTCAAAATTGATAGAATTCAACCACTAACAAACTAGTGTACAACATTTTTCATCAAATCACCACCCTAGAAAGTAGATTGTAGTTGAAAGATAGGCTCTTGAACAAGAATTGTAACTCGTCAATAAAATTCACTTCTTATGAAATAAACTTCATACTATATAATTCAAACATAGGTCAATGTTTGAACATAGAAAAAATATTGTCATTGAAACTTCTTGAAGAAAGACACTAGCACATATAACTTTGAGAAAAGATCTAACATTTATAGCTTGCAAGATTAAAAAATTGGCATGAATTCCTTAGGAATATTGTAGGGAATTCTTTGGAGATGATTGATCAAACTTATGTGTTGTATTCATGACTTGGTTTTTCATTAATGTCAACATATCAACTTTCTGAATAGTTCTAGTAAAGTAGCAAAAAGAGTTTTTCGCAGCATGGTTCAAGGCTACTGAGTTTCTTTTAGTGGGGCTAGCAATATGATCTTGGATATTTATGAATACTATGTCTATGTTCAAGGAAAGAAATATGAATTTTTTAGTGAGTTATAGAAGATTTGCAAAGGACTAGTTGTAGGAAAGTTTACAAGAAACTATATGTTGTTGTTCATGTTTTATCCTTTTGTCAATGTTGAAGCTTGTTTAGAAAGATTGGGTTTTGGCAAGAGAAATGTTTGTGATTCTATGTTCGAGTTAGAAGAATCAGAGGATCATTCTATGGAGATCATAGAATTGAATAATGTTATTTGTCCATTATTAGGATGACTATGCTATGTAATTGATGTAATTTATAATATAACATGGGGAGCCTAATTGTAATATCCTATGATGGTTCTATATTATTCATTGTACATTGGAAAATATTCATGTTTGACTCAATTAGTTATTAGGACTTGGTATAAAGGAAAAAGGTTTCCTTAGTTGTAAAGTGTGTGTGATTTGTGAGATCGTATACAGTCATATGCTATGTAATTTTATGGGTGTTTTGGATGCAAATTTGTGAAGGTCACAACAATGAGTAATGTTGAGCATAAGTTGTGACCTTCAAAGGAACTCTATTGGAAAGATTATTTTTTATTTTAGTTAGATCAATTTTATTGGATATGTTATCATGAACTGCTTAGTTACAATAGTTCTAAAGCAATTTGAACATTGGGTCTAGATGTCCTCTTATTAACTCCTAAAAGGCTTCAAATGGATCCTATGGTGTGTGCACCAACTTGGTGTACAAATTAGTGGGAACCAATGAAAAAGATAAATGATATCTTCAATAACCTGATCTAGTTATTTAGAATTCAAAATAGTGGCTAGGCTTGGTATCTGAGATGTATGGCCTTTTATATTTTAATTATAAACCAATCAGGTTATGTAGCCTAATTGGGTTATTAAAAAACATATTTTTTTTTATGAAACCTGGTTAATTTTTATAAAACTATATGTTTTTGTTCAAACTCATTGCCAACAACATTTTTACACCTATAAAAATGTTAATAGTAGCGATTGGAAAAGGAGAAACCACAAACCCAATTGATCTTTGAAATTTTTAGTGAGATTTTTGTCATTTTCAAGCATGGCTCCATAAACAAGGTATTTGTTCAAGTATTTTTCATTTATGTTTCTAATTTTTATAAAATTTATGTTTTTAATGTGTTTTCTCTTTTTTTGATATTAAATGCATCAAAGAATCCAAGAAAATGAGCTAGAGTTGAAAAACCACATCCTACATAAATAGTGCAATCAACCCCCAAAGCACAAAACTCTCCATTGATTGTGGGATAGTCATAAAACTCTCCACTTGTTGTAACACAATCACAAAACCCTCCACTCTCTGTGAAAGGCCTACAAAAACCTCCACTCAATGTTCCCTCTACATAACCATGACCACATATATGCTGGAAATATATATGGACTAATTGAGACAGGGGGTAAATCAGTTATCACAAAAATAAATCCACATATCCCTTGGATGTCTTATAAAACTAATCATTATTGTCACTCAGTAAACATATAGAAAATGTTGTAACTCGGTAAATACATAGTATGTCTAACTTTAGCAGATCTAACATCCATAAAAATAACTTGCAAACATGAGAGAAAAGAAATGAACACAAGAGGCACCAGATTTAATATGGAAAACCAATATGGGAAAGGCCGCCAATATAACTAGTTATTATTTTTCACTCTTCTAAAGTGAGCCCTATTAGGAGCCAACCTAGTTCAAGGTTACAAAACACACTATTAGGTGGGACTTTGTTAGTGGATTTAATCACCCTATAAGAAGTAGCCTTGTAAGAGGTCTTTAAAAAAATTCAATGGAACTGTTACCCTCTTAAAGGATTTACAAATGGTTGTTAAACCAACTTTTTCAAGAGATTTTGAATCACTGCTACAATGGTTAGAAAGTTACAATGAAATGACCTAAATATGACGCAACTAAATTGTTGATTACAGATCTCTGTTCTACTCCACACTAAATCCTTCCTAATCAAATATTACTTTGCTGCTCCACAAGGATATCTAATCATCCTTCAAGTTCTCTCACACTCTTTCCTTCTAAATCAAACAATACACTTGCATTCATTAAAAATCACAACTTGACCTTATATTTATATAGTTCAGATTATCAAGTCAGCTCAATACAAATTACAATGACCAATAATTATTATCCTAGTTGGCTAGAATCAATACTTGAAATAGTTACACTTCATAACCCATATTAACAAAATCCTTCACTAGCCGACCTAGTTCAATAAACACTGGTCCTGAACTAATTCCCTATGTTAACCAACACATGCTTGGTTAACATTGTCAACTTGCAAAAATCCTTTCATAGTCAAGTGAACTTGGTTCACACTAACTCTGCTCAACTTTACTTGATTAAGCATGAGAACTCAGTTAAGACTGTTTCCTGCCAGAATTTTTGTCAATGCTTGAGTGAGCTCAATAGACATAGTCTTAGTAGAGTAATCTCCAAGAATGCTCGATAGATAATAAAAACTATCTTGTTGAGCAAGTGATCTTGGTAAGAACTAACTAACAACTAATATGACATTTGTGTAACTTCAAAGACAACACACAATTAGTCAATTGTATCCAAAAATCTCCCTTTTTGGTATTCATGGCAACAGAACATGTCATAGCAGAATGAAATTTGAGAAGAAGACTTTCTCTAAGAGAAAGTTTCTCCCTCTTTGATTTTATACCATAAGCATCTCTTATATGTAGTAATCTCCCTCTATAAAGGAATTACATAGCTACTGAACAAATTTCAGAAAGATATGACAGTAAGCTCTCCCTCTTTGACAACACATGCCAAAGACAACATATACCAAGTGAATATCAATGTACCTTGAGTATTGATTCATATGCAATGTTCTCTTTACTATGTTGCATCAACCAATAGATCTTCAAACAGGGGAATGATCCCTAACTTACCTCTTAGATACAAGAATGCATCCTTAGGTAATGGATTGGTAAATATGTTTGCAATATGTTCTTTTGTTTGGACATATTCTAGTATAATTTCTTTGTCTCACACCAGTTCTCTGAAAAAATGATATTTTATAGCAATATGCTTGGTTTTGGAATGCATTACTGGATTATTTGATATGTTGATTGCACTTGTATTATCACAAAAAATGACAATTGGTTCTTTGATTTCAACCTTAATACCTTGCAATAACTATTTAAACCAAACAATACTAGAGCAATTCACTAATACTACAACATATTCTGCCTCTGCTGTAGATTGGGATGTGCAGTTTTGCTTTTTGCTTGTCCAAGATACCAATTTTTTACGAAGAAAGAATGCTCCACCACTTTTTCTCTTTCTGTCACCAAGATTTCCTGCCTAATCAGCATCAGTAAACACTTTTAGGTCCAAATTTTCTTCAAATTTATAGCGTAATTGATAGTTTTTAGTTCCTTTCAAATATCTCAAGATCCTTTTGATTGCCATCATATGATTTTCTCTAGGCTTTGCCGAGAATCTTGCCACTATAGAAACTACTAAAGAAATATTAGGCCTTGTATGAACTACATACTATAATTTTCCAATCATTGATATGTATAAGGTTTGATCTACCTCTTTTGAATCATTATATTTGGTAAGCTTTAGTATGGTACACATAGTAGTTCCAACTAGTTTAGAATCTTCCATCTCAAATTTCTTGAGTATCATTTTTATGTAATTAGACTGATTGATGTAGACACCATTCCTGCTTTGTTGTATTTGCAATCCAACAAAGAACTTAACCTCTCCAAACATAGACATTTCAAACTCTCTGTTCATTTGCTCTAAAAATTCTTCGCATAGATCATCATTCCCTGTAAATAGAGTGTCATCCACAAATATTTTTGCCAATACAATCTTTTTGTCTAGTCCTTCCTTGATGTACAAACTACTATTTTCATTAGTTCTCTAGAAACCAATATGTATAACATAGTTGTGTAACCTCTCATACCATGCTCTAGGAGCTTGTTTTAGACCATAGAAAGCTTTGTGCAGCTTGCAAACCACATCCTTCTTATTTGGATCAATAAAACCTTCTAGTTGTTCAATGTATACTTCTTCATCAATAATACCATTGAGAAATGTAGATTTAATATCCATCTAATATACCTTAAATCCTTTATGTGCTTCATATGCAAGTAAGGTCTTGACACCTTCTAATCTTGTAATAGGAGTAAAAGTCTCACCATAATCAATTCCTTCTTCTTGAGAATATACATTACACACAATTCTTGCTTTGTTTCTTGACACTTGTCCATCTTCATTTAACTTATTTATGAGTTCCCATTTTGTTCCAATCACATTTTCATCTTTGGACCTAGGTACAAGAGTCTAGGTTATATTCTTTTCTATTTGTTCTATTTCTTCATTCATAGCCTCAATCCAACTTCCATTTTCCAATGCATCTTTAACACTTCTAGCTTCAAAATCAGCAAGTAAACATGTGCCTTTTAGCTTACTTCTTGTAATAGTGCCTTCTGATTTATCACCAATAATCTAATCAAGTGCATGATGCATTCTGACATACTTGGCCAATATAGGTTCTTTTTCTTTTGATTGAATTCCACTATCTTCATTCCGAATTTCAACTTCAGGCTCTGGTTTCTCAGACTTGATAAGCATTGGCTTGGTAGCTTCAAAATGAGATTGGGTCCTTGTGACTTAGTTTGAACTTCTTATAACTTGGTAACTATACTGGGCTTAGTAGATGAAGTCTCCCTATTGACAGATGTGTCTGGCAATGTATTAGCTTCAATGTAAAAAATTCTTTTGTAATCTTTAGATTCCTTTTTTCTTTCTTCTTCAGTCTTTTCTACAAACTCATCAATTCTCACATGTGCACTTTCTATGATTTTATGAGTAGATAGATTTAAACATCTATATGCCTTACTTCTACAAGATTATACCTTCATCACCTTTTACATCCATCTTTCCTTTTCTAGATTCTTTCAAGATATAACATTTACTTCCAAATTCTTTTAGGTAACTTACATTGGGTCTATAGCCATACCATAATTCATAGGGAGTTTTGACTAAATCTTTCTTCAACTACACTTGGTTCAAAGTATGAACTACATTACTGATAGCTTCCTTCTAGTATTTGATAGCAATGTTCTTTTCAATCATTAGAGTCCTTGCATAATCCATGATAGATCTATTTCTCCTTTCAACTATTCCATTCTGCTTGAGAGTTTCAAGGACTGATACCTATCCTTTGATTCCTCTTTTAATAAAAAAGTTGATAAATTCATTTGAGATGAATTCACCATCTCTGTTTGATCTTAAGCATTTCAGTCTTTTCCCTTTTTCTTTCTCTACTCTTGCTAAATACCATTTGAATTTCTCAAATGCTTCTGACTTCTCTCTTAAATACATAACAATTATCATCCTAGAGTAGTCATCAACAAAGAGAATAAATAATTTTTCTCCATTATAGCTTTCTACTCCAATAGGTCCACATAAATTAATATGCACAATTTCCAAGACATCTTTACTTTGATAGTTTTTACTTTTAAAACTAGACTTTCCCATTTTGTCAATTTGACAGTTCTTGCATGAACCAACATCTAGTTTCTTCAAATTAGGAATACCTCTTACTTTCCTGAATTTGCTTATTTTTACCAAGCTATAAAAATTTACATGACATAACCTTCTATGCCATAACTAGCTTTCTTCAACTTGAGCAATAAAACATGAGCAACCACCAAGGTCAAGATAAAATAGATTACCTTTTGTTTGTTTGCCTGAAATAATCAATTTTCCTTGGTCATCCAATAGTCTTGCCTTTGCATGCATAAATTCTACTTTGAATCCAATGTTTATTAGTTGTGCCATACTCAATAGATTATGTTTTAGTCCTTCAACCCGATAAGCATTGTCACATACAAGTTCTTTGGTTAATGAGATTCTACCTCTTCCTTTTATGCAACAAGGTTCATTGTTTCCAAATGTTACACTACCACCATCATAGTCTTCAAAGTGTTCAAACTTTCTCCTATCTATAGTTATATGATGTGAACATCCACTATCTATGATCCATGTATCATTTTTTCTCAAATCAGAGATAAGTGCCATCTTGTATCCTTCATCATTAGATTCATCTTTTACAACAATGTAAACTATCTCATCTTCACTATTATCAAAATGTTTAGCCATGAAAAAAGTTTTCTTACCTTTGTCCCTGAATTATTTATGATTTTTTAAATCCTTCTTACCATTGAACTTGTGATTTTTCTTCTCATCTTTGCTTTCTTTGTTTGGGCACTTGGCAGCAATATGAAAAATTTCTTCACATGAAAAATAGATTAGAGGAACTTTACCTTTGTATTTTCCTCTGCCTCTAGAAAATTTTGTTGCAATCAATGCTTCAACAACTTCAAGATCACTATCAAAACTTTCCTCTGATTCTTCTTCACTTTTTGACTGAATGTCCTTAATTTTCTTCCCTTTCTCCTTAAGTGAAAGTTTGGCCTCAAATGCAGATTCAATATTCTTGGAGGTTGGAACATAATTGCCATAGTTGTCTAGCTCAAAAGCTATGAATCTTCCCACTATGGCATCCAAAGTTATCTTGTGATTTGCCTCACACCTTCTTTGTAGAATAGTAGATACTCTAATTGCATAAATAAGAAGTAATGTTCTGAGAACTTTACTTATAACAATTTCATCCTTGATATGTCCTCCAGAAGCACTGATTGCACTAACACTAGCTTTGACTCTTTCCACATATTTGGTAATATTCTCATCTTCTCTCCTTCTCATTTGATCAAATTTTCCTCTAAGGATTTTTTTGTTGGCTCTCCTCACATTTTCATCACCACCATATATTTCCTTTATCTTGTTTGACATTTCAAAAGCATTTTTGTAGTCCTTGATCTCATCAAATTCTTCATAGGTAAGAGCTGATGCAATGTCTATCATCATGGTGTTATGGTTCTTTTTCTCAACAATATCTCCAATAGATAAGGTACCAGTATGAGCTGTATATTATTCATCAAGATATTTGCATCCTAAATCACCAATGGAAGCTAGATGAATTCTCATAAGTCCCTACAATGCTAAAAAGTTATCTCTGTTAAGCTTTGGAATTTCCCTCTTGTAAGACATTCTAACCTTTAGCTTAGATCCTTGAAACCTTTCTTGCAAGCACCAAAAGATCTTATACCAATTGTTGGAAATATAGATGAAGTAACTAAGAGGGGGGGTGAATCATTTACCACAAAAATAAATCCATAGATCCCTGAAATGTCTTAGAAAACAAATCATTACTGTCACTTGATAAACATAAAAAAAATGTTGTAACTCGGTAAATATAGGGTATGTCTAACTTTAGCAGATCTAATATCAACAGAAATAACTTGCAAACACGAAAGAAAAGAAATGAACACAAGAGCCACCAAATTTAATGTGGAAACCCAATATGGGAAAAACCACCAATGTAACTAGTTACTATTTTTCACTCTTCTTAAGTGAGCCCTATTAGGGGCCAACCTTGTTAAAGGTTACAAAACACACTGTCAGGTGTGACCTTGTTAGAGGATTTGATCACCCTGTAAGGAGTGGCCTTGTAAGAGGTCTTTAAAAAAATTCAATGGAACTATCACCCTATTAAAAGATTTACAAATGGCTATTAAACCAACTCTGTTAAGAGACTTTGAATCACTGCTACAATGGTTAGAGAGAAATAATGAACTAACCTGAATATGATGCAACTGAATAGCTAATTACATATCTCTATTCTACTCCATGGTAGATCCTTCCTTATTGAATATTACTTTTCTACTACACAAGGATATCTGATCATCCTTCAAGTTTTCTCACACTCTTTCCTTCTTAATCAACCAATACACTTGCATTGATTAAAAATCACAACTTGACTTTATATTTATATACATCTGATTGTCAAGTTGGCTCAATACAAATTACAATGACCAATAATAATTATCCTAGTCAGATGGAATCAATACTTGAAATAATTATACTTCATATCCCATATTAACAAAATTCTTCAATAGCTGACCTAGCTCAGTAAACACTGGTCCTGAACTAATTCCCTATGTTAACCAATAGATGCTTGGTTCACACTACAAACTTTCAAAAATCCTTTATTAGCTGAGTGAGCTTGGTTCACACTAACTCTGATCAACTTTCCTTCATTAACCATGAGAACTTGGTTAACAATATTTCCTACTAGAATTTACTTTGATGCCTAAGTGAGGTCGGTAGACACAGTCTTCGTAGAGTAATCTCTAGGAATGCTCGGTAGACAATAAAAACTATCTTGTTGACCAAGTGATCTTGGTAAGCACTAACTGACAACTGATATGACATTTGTGTAACATGAAAGATAGCACACAATTAGTCAATTTTATCCAACAATATAAACCCTCCATGCATCCCATTAGATCATGTAAATGTACTACCTAGGAGGACCTCACCAAACTCCTTACAAAAAATACCTCTTTCATTTCATAAATGGTCAATAGGTTGAGGTCATCTACTCTTGATCACCACTAAACCCTGGTGGATATGCTAGAAAGAATGGCCAAAAGTGAAAATGAGATGTCTAGGGTGGTTACAAAATGGAGTTCATTAAGGGATAGGTTTCATGCATTTTATGTTTATGGGTTATCATATCAATAAGTCAAAGATGATGTTATTAAGAAAGGTGATATATGCACTTTTTTCAATGATCTTATACTAGAAACTCCCTAGAAGAAACTACTAAAATGTTTCATATCCATTTGTGCATTCACACTAGGGTGAGATTAGGCTTTTTGCAATAGGTGGTTTATGGTATTTGACCTACCAAAATGTAATAATTATGAGGTTCCTTTATAGTTTTTGAGAAATCTATGTGTTCATCCTTAGTGAGAAGCCAAATTACTTTGACATTTGTCAATTCTAGGGTAGAGAGAAAAGCTTTGCACAAGATAGACCAAGGGCCCATGTAGGGTGGTACCAAAAAATGAGAGGAGGTGTACAACATGAAAAGCTATGTCTCATGTCATGGTCCTAGTAGTCATAAAGGGGTCTATTGATTTATAGAGCCTTCATGTAGTTGTATCATTGATGAATGCCATCATTCAACATGACACATAGTTAGTTGGGACAATGAATGGATCATCACCTATGATACCTTCTTCATCATCAAATGTGTCATTAGGGTCACCCTAGGTTATGCCAACTCCATCATCATCACCTACACCACCAATGGCATCCCCACTTGTGCCACCTATACAATCATCATGTGCATCATTACAGTCATTGGGGCACCATAAACATATGTATTTAAGTTGTTAGCATATATATGATGGGGCATATACTAAGGTGACTAAGTATGAATTGGCATCCCATCTATGTATACAAGATAGAGAGAGAGAGAGAGAGAGAGAGAGAGAGAGAGAGAGAGAGAGGGGGGGGGGGGGTGGGGGTGGGGGGGGGGCTACAGGTTTGAAAGGGGAAGAGTGGGGGAGGGGGGAAGAGGTAGGATATGGGTCAATCATAAATGGAGGTTATGGGTTAGGATTTAGATAGAGAGAGAGGTGTTATGGGTTTGAGAGGGATGGATATAGGTAGGTTAGGGATTTGTGTGTATGGATGGGGGGGTGGTTAAGGGTCAATGTGAGAGAGAGAGGGAGGTTAGTAAATTTTATAAAATGTAATAGTAAATTTCTTTGAAAAGGAAATATATTTGTAAGATATTTTAATAGAAAGCTATTAAATTAAAAATAAATAGAGAGCATACTTTATTATTTTTAACATCTTTAGTCTAGGCTATCTATAAAATCTTGATATACATTAAGGAAATATGTAAATAAATGAAAAATATTTTTAAAAAATAATTATTTATCATCATTTATTACATTTCATATTTGAGGAATGGTGAGTTATTTCATAATTGAATATGCTTTTATTTATAATTTAAATTTTATGCATATAAAAATAATAATACTAACCCAAAAATATATATAATAAATAATACATTATACTATGAAAGTCTTAAGAGTGTCCTTGATAAACCATTTTTGTTAGTCAATTTTATCCCAAAACAAATTGTCATCATAAAAAATGAGAAAACAATAATTTACCAAGTTTCTTGTTAATGATTTAATTAGAAAAGGTTGTTTTGATACCCTCAAATTAAGTTTAAGTGTGATCTAAACATAAATATTAGAAATATTAGAAGATAGAAATAAATATCTTTTACTTAAATTGAATTGTTTTTTATTTGAAGAAAGTATATATACTTGACATTTTTATCACATATATCAAAAATATATTAGTGATAGGGGTATAATATTAATTAATATTTCTTAAATATATTATATGTTATTTTGATCACATTTTGACTAAAAGAATTTGGAGATACCTACATATTCTTTTGGTATTAATATTTGCAAACATAATTACAACAAATAACTTTTAGTAATTTTATTTTAAAAGCATGATGTCAATATTATTGTATCTTGGCTTCAAGGCATGTATAACATATAGTTTTCTCTACAAGGATATAATTGATCTTCACAACATAGATAATCTTGAATAAAATAAAAAAATGAATTAAAATATTTAAACAATGCATATTATAAGTATCAGTCAACAATTTTTTTGAGTTAAATGCGAAAAATTACTGCCAAAACATATTCATGAAAACAATGAAAATAATAAATTGAATTTTTTTACTTCTATGTTGAATATGAATAACTATTTAAAATTTCCAAGCATTGAAATTGTACTTGTATTTTATTGATGGCTTTCTCAATAGTAATTAATTACCTTGGGATTTATTTATTGTTGTATAAGACATCAAATACTTTTAGTATTTTTCTTCCTAAATTTGAAAAGGAATATATCAAATTTGTCTAATTACAATAAATTCATAGTGTAATTGTTGATGTGTGTTTTATGGAGAAACAAACAATAGAACAAAATATTGAAATGTCTTATCCTCTCTTGACCAAAGTCTCATGTATGCTAAGATTGCAAGAAGATCATACGATGACCAATGTTCATTCAATGTCAAGTCTTAATATGGATAAGCTTTGTGGTTTATGTGATTTTTTGATAATCACAAGGGTCCTTACATGTATTTACTCAAATTCATTTCAAACCATACTAGATGTGGGATCTATCTTAAGTTTTTGCAACAAAGTACCTTTTTGAGGTTTTCACAAAATATGCCAAAATAAAATGGGATAGGGTTTAGAGATCCTAATGTATTCCTAAGTAAAATTATTACAATAGATGGTATTTTGGTGGAAAATTCCTTAATTTACCAAGCTCCACTTCACCAAGTTATACTAAAACTATGCATGAAATGGTGCAATCTTTTTTTTTTCTTTTTTTTAAATAAGTAAATGGTCAAAGCCTTATGAATTATATTAATAAAATAATTAAAGTTATAGGTATCTTTGTTCAAACAAGTATTGGTAGGAAAGGATGGAGAAGAAAACCTCCAGTCTTGCCCAGGACTTTCATCTGATACACTTTTACATCTTAAAAGGAGCATACCCTAGTTTACATATATGTTAAGTTCATCCTCATTTTAAATAGAAATATCATAAACATCCTCTTTACTAGGTAGCTACAATAATGAATGTATCTCTTGCTAAGATTAATGATAGATTGGAGTGATGGACTTGAAATTTTCGTGTTTGAAAAAGATGTTGTAATCCATCCCTCCCTTCCTACTGACATGGCCATGTAAATTAATTCCCACATGCAAGATGAATTGAAGCCCTTCTATGAGAGATTCCAATTCTACTATATTATTAATTATCTTCCCTATCAATTTAGCCCATTTGAGGATCCATTTATCAGAGTTGGAGATAAAGGCACCATCAAAATCTACCTTTGTCTAGCCTAAAGGAGGGGGTTTCCCATTGATAGTTCTCCATACCTTTCTTATTAGTTTTAAAGTAAACCATAGTAAGGTTGATTAGTTTATTCCAATTCATTTTCATTAGAGCATCCCACTCTAAGAAAATGCCTTCTTCCTTGGTGTGATTCCTCATATAATTATTAATAACTTCAATGATACCAGATTCTACTTTGGTTAGGAAAGTGTTAGGTTTTTTGAAAATAATTAGTCAATTGTATATTGTCTTTGATGTTACAAAAAATGTCAAGTATCTATCGAGCTATCAACATTTGTCAAGCTCACTCTAGATATGAAGACAGTTTGTAGCATATGATGAGAAGAGTTAGTGTCTACTGAGATCACTTGACATTGAAGGTTAGTGAAGATTTAGTGTTAACTGAGCTCACTCAATTAACAAAGCAAAGTTTGTATGGAACTAGTGTTATCCAAGCTCACCTGATTACCAAAGGAAGTTTGTAAAGATGTAGTATTTACCAAGCTTACTTCATTAACATAGGAAAACCATTGTTGAGTTAGTTTCTATCGAGTTAAGTTGGCTAACAAAGGATTTTTCCTATGATAGCATATTGAGTTTGATGAATTTATTTGTCAGTTCTAGCCTACTCAAGGGATGAATATTAATTGTTTAAAGTTGTATTCAAGCCAACTTGTTAATGTAAATAAGTATAAGGTCAAGTTGTGGATTGAAGAAGAGAATGTGTGGAAGATAAGAAGATGAATAAAGGAGGTTAATTGGAAGGATAAGAAGAATATCCTAGTTCACTGAGCTGCAAATATTAATCAAATCAAGGAGGGTCAAGTATACAAGCTAGAAATAAGATCTTAATTGGCAAACATAATTGCATTAGCAATTAGGTCAAGTCATTTTTTATCCTCTAGCAATTATAATAGTGAATCAAATCTCCTAACAGAGTTAGCCTAATAGTCATTTTTTAAATCCTCTAACAAGGTGGGATTTCCATATTGAAGTGTCTTAAGACCTCTAACAAGGGCATTCCTAATAGGGTGAACTAAATCCTTTAACAAGGTCACACCTAACTATATGTTTTGTAACCTTTAATAGGGCTGGCTACTAAGAGGGCTCACTTTAAAAGAATGAAAATAGTAACTAGTTACAATTGGTGATTTTCTGAAATAGGTTTTCCATGTTAATTATTTCCTTTATGTGTATGAAACTAAGTTAGTAAAGGATAAACACGTTAAATGTCTTAAGAAGTTTTTATTTTAGTACTTACTGAGTGACAGTAATTTTTAGTGTTAACCAAGTTGTGTTGCATTAACCAAGTGTTTTTGTTCTAACCAAGTTACAACAGTATTTTAGTTTCAAAAGAGTTTTGTATTGTATTTATATCTTAAGGGATTTGGGATTTTCTTTTGTGGTAATTGATTCAACCCTCCCCTCTCATTTACTCCTCTTATATTTCCAACAATTGGTATTAGATATTTTATTGCTTGAAGAGAAGGTTTCAAGGACCTAAGCTAAAGATCAAGATGTCTTACAAAAGAGAGATCCCCAAGTTGAATAGAGATAACTTCAAAGCATGGTAGGAACTCATGAAGATGCATTTGGAAACCATTAGTGACTCAGGGTTAAAATACCTAGACAACAACTATGTGGCACCTACTAGAACTTTGACTATGGAAGAAATTGTTGAAAAGAAGAATCATAGCATAATGATGATTGGCATCGCCTCTACTCTCAATTTATGTTGAATTTGATGAAGTCAAAGATTGTAACACTGCTCATGAAATTTGGATCAAGTTGAAAGATACCTATGGAGGAGATGAAAATGTGAGGAGAGCCAAGGAAGAAATTCTATGAAGTTAGTTTGATTAGATGAATTTGAGAGAAGATGAAAACATTACAAAATATAGTGAAAGAATCAAACCAAGTGTCAATGCAATTAGAGCCTCAGGAGGGATAATAGATGGTGTGATAGTGGTTAGCAAGGTACTTAGAACTCTTTTTCCTATTTATGTACTTAGAGTTTCAGCTATTCAAGAAATGAGATGTAATCCCAAAAATAATATAACTTTGGAAGCATTGGTGGGAAGGTTGACAGCCTTTGAGTTAGATAACTATGACAACTATGTTCCTAACTCTGGTAGCATTGAGTCTACATTTCAAGCTAAGATTTCACTCAAAAAGAAAGGTGAAAAATCTAAAAGAAAAAAATCTAAAAGTGAAGAGAGTTTTGATAGTGACATTGAAGCCATTGAATCCCTACTTGCAAGAAGATTTCCCAAAGGCAAAGGAAAGTACAAAGGTAAAATTTCTCTAATATATTTTTCTGGTAAAGAAATTGCTCACATTTTTGCAAGGTGACCAAACAAAGAAGGAAAAGAAGAAAAGAAGTACAACAAGTAAAAAAGAAAGAAGGATTTCAAAAACTATGAAGACTACAAGGTCATAGGTAATAAATCATGTTACATGGCTAAAGATTCAAATAGTAGTGATGATGATGAAGATGATAATATGACACTTATCTATCATGTTAGTAAAAATGACACATTGATTATTGATAGTGGTTGTTCTCACCATATGATTGGTGATAAAATAAAATTTGAACAAATGGAACACTATGATGGTAGGAGTGTTAGATTTGGAAATAATGAACCTTGTTATAGAAAAGGAAAAGGTTGCATTGCATTAACCAATGACCTCAAATGTGACAATGCCTAATGGGTTAAAGGACCGAAGAACAATCTACAAAGTGTGGCATAGTTGAAATTTTTTGGATTTAAGGTAGAATTTATGAATGTGAAGACCAAGCTACCGGATGGGAAAGGAAATATAGTTAGGACTGGAAATTAAACAAAAGGTAATCTATTTTACCTAAATCTAAGTAAAAGTTCATGTTTCATCGCTCAAGTAGAAGAAAGTTAGTTGGGGAATAAAAGATAGTGTCATGTGAATTTTGATAACTTGATTAAAATAAGCAAGAATGAAATTGTGAGAGGTAATCCAAATATGACTAAACTTGATATGGGAATGTGCAAAAATTATCAAATTGGAAACATGGGGAAAGCAAGATTCAAAAAAAAGAATTATCATTCTAAAGAATTATTGGAGTTGGTTCATATAGGCCTTTTTGGACCTATTAGCATAGAGAGCTATAGTTGAGATAAGTGTTTAATTTTATTTGTTGATGATTATTCTAGGATGATGATAGTAATATATTTGAAAGATAAGTCTGAAGCTTCTCAAAAGTTCAAGTGGTATCTAGCTAGAGTTAAGAAAGAAACTTGAAAGAAATTTCTAAGGTCACATAGAGGAGGAGGAGATTTCATCTAAAATGATTTCAATGAATTCTAAATGGAAGAGGAATCAAGAGACAAGTATCATTCCCCAGTACACCTCACTAGAATGACATAGTAGAAAGAAGAAATAAATCTATCATGGATTGTGCAAGAACCCTGATGATAGAGAAGAATGTTACAATCAAATATTGGAAGGACGAAATTAGTACAATAATGCATACCTTGAATAGATTACAAGTGAAAAAAAACTCAAATCAAACTCCTTATGAACTATGGTATGGCTATAAACCTAATGTCAGTTATTTCAAAGTATTTTGAAGAAAAGCATATATATGTTGAAACAGACTAGGAAAGAAAAATTTGATGAAAAGAGTGATAAAGGAATACTCATAGGATACTCTAGTAGAAGAAAAACATACAAATGTTTGAATCTAACTACTCATAAGATTATAGAAAGTGCACATTTAAATATTGATGAGTTTGAAAAAAAGGGTGAAGAGGAAAGCAACAAAGAACCTGGAAACTACAAAAGTTTTGTTTACTTTGAACCTAATACATTTCTTAATGTTCAAACAAACATAATTGGAAATAAGTAGAGTTCACCTCTCGAGTCCCAAAATAATCAAGGACTTGAGTCGTAGTTAGAAGGACCCAAGTTGTAGCCAGTGCAACTTGAGTCACAATCTAAAGGACCCAAGTTATAGATAGTGGACAAGAGCATGATTGAGAAGGTCATGTTGAGTATGGGGAGATGAGTGAAAATAGTTCTAAATCCAAGGTAGTTTTACTTATAAGATATGTCAAAAGGCATCATACACCCAAGAAAATGATTGGAGCTAAATCAAAAGGTATTATGACAGGGAGCAAATATAAAGGTAAATGTTTGCTTACTGAATTTGAACCTAGAATTGTTAAATATGCATTGGATAATGAGAGTTGGATTGAGGTAATGAATGAAGAGATTGAACAATTTGAGAGGAAAAAAAACTTGGACTCTTGTTTCTAGGCCCAAGGACAAAAAAGTAATTGGTACAAAATGGGTATTTAGAAATAAGATGACTGAAGATGGAGAAGTATCAAGAAGCAAGACAAGGTTGGTATGCAAAGGTTATTCTCAAGAAGAAGTTATTGATTATGGTGAAACTTTTTCTCATGTTGCAAGATTAAAAAATGTTATAACACTAATTTCTTATGTTACACATAAAGGATTCAACGTATATCAGATAAATATGAAATAAACATTCTTGGATGGAATCCTAGAAGAAAAAGTATATATTGAGAAACATGAAGGCTTTTTAGATCCTAGCAAAAAGGATTTTTTTTGTAGAGTACACAAATATTTATATGGTCTCAAAGAAGCCCCTAGAGCATGGTATAAAAGATTGCATAGTTATCTAGTAAAGATTGGTTTTCAAAGGACAAATGAAAATAGTATAGTCTATACATCAAAGAAGGACCAGAAAAGAAGATATTATTGTTAGAAGTCTTTGTAGATGATATATTATTTATTGGATATGATGACTTATGTAAATATTTTTCTAAGGAGATGAGTAAGTAATTTGGAATGTCAATGTTTGGATATATCAAATTCTTTATTGGCTTGTAGATTCAACAAAAGAAGGATGACATCTACATTACTCAATCAAAGTACATCAAGGAGATACTGAAGAAGTTTGGAATGGAGGATTCTAGACCAATTGAAAACCTATTTTTGCTAGACATAAGCATTCCATAAATGATGATTCCAAAGAGGTAGATCATACTACATATAGATCAATGATTGGAAAAAATCACTATGTAGTGTACAAAAGACCATATATTGCATTGGCAACTAGTATGGTGGAAAGATTTTTAGCCAATCCAGGAGAAAATCATGAGGTTTCTAAAAGGAACTAAGATTATGGATTGTGGTACAAGAATGGAGGCAACTTTGAATTGAAAGCCTTCACTGATATAGATTGGGAAAGAAGTATTGATGATAGAAAGAGCAATAGTGGTGAAGCATTCTTTGTTGGAAAGAGGCTAGTATCTTGGACAAGAAGGAAGAAGAATTGTATCTCTTAGTCTGTAGAAGAGGTTGAATATATTGTAGCAGTAGTCAATTATTCCAATATTTTTTGATTCAAACTATTGGCATGTATGATGGAAAAAATTAAGGATCTAGTAGTTATATTTTGTGATAACACCAGTGCTATTAACATATCCAAGAATCTTATGATGCATACCAAGACCAAGCACATTGCAATAAAGTATTATTTTCTAAGAGAATTGGAGCAAGATAAAGAAGTAAGATTAGAATATGTGAACACAAAAGGACTAATTCTAGACATATTCACCAAGCCATTACCCAAGGATGCATTCTTGTATCTAAGAGGTAAGATACGATTCGTTCCCCTATCTAAAGCTTGCTAAACATAGTTTAGTGATGGATAAACTAAGTATTTTGAAGACCAATCAAGTTGATGCAACAATGTAAGAGAAGATTTCATATGAATCTATACATCAAGTACATTGAAATCCATTGGATGTATTCTTTGGCATAAGATGTCAAAAGTGAGAATGTCAAAGAGGGAGAGCTTGATGTCATATTAGAGATACTATAGTCGAAAGAGTCATAAAACCATTCTAGAGGGAGAGATTGATGAAAGAGGAAGCTCACACTAGTTGAAGGAGTTCTCATGGATGAGAATTATAATGAAACTAAGGATATTATCCTTACTTTTAGTTTTCTATAAAATTTCATTATGTTATGACATGTTGTATTTCAATCAATGCCAAAGAGGGAGATTGTTGAAAACAATTAGTTAATTACATATTCTCTTTGATGTTACAAAAAATGTCAAGTATTTACCAAGCTATCAGTATCATTCAAGCTTATTGGGCAATGAAGATAGACTACAGTATATAATCAACAAATTTAGTGTCTACTAAGCTTACTTTGGCATCAAAGGAAAGTTAGCGAAGATTCAGTATTAACCAAGCTCACTTAGTTAATAAAGGAAATTTGGTGCAGAACTAGTGTTAATTGAGCTCACTTGGTTACCAAAGAAATTCTATGAGGACGAAATATTTACTAAGATTACTTGGTTAACATAGGAAAATCATTTCCAATTTAGTGTCTACCAAGTTGGGTTGACTAACAAAGGATTTTTCCTATGACAATATAATGAATTTAATGAATTTATTTGTTAGTTCTAGTCAACTCAAGGGATACATATTAATTATATAAAGTTATATTCAAGCCGACTTGACAAGTTAAATGATATAATTATAAGGTCAAGTTTTTGATTGAAGAAGAGAATGTGTGGAAGATAAGAAGATTAATAAACGAAGAAAATTGATAGGGTAAGAAGAATATCCTAGTTGACCAAGGTACAAAGATTAATCTGATCAAGGAGGATCAAGTATACAAGCTAGAACTGAGATTTGATTCAGAAAAGATAGTTCCATCATCAATTGCGCCAAGTCATTATTACTCTCTAACAATTGTAATAGTGAATCAAATCTCCTAACAGAGTTAGCCTAACAACTATTTTGTAAATCCTCTAACAAGTTGGCATTTGTAGATTGAATTCTTGAAGACCTCTTACAATGCCACTCCCAATAGGGTGAACTAAATCCTTTAATAGGATTACACCTAATAATGTGTTTTGTAACCTTTAATATGGTTAGCACCTAATAGGGCTCACTTCATAAGAGTGAAAAATAGTAACTAGTTGTAATTCAAGGTTTTCCCAAATTGGGCTTCCAAGTTAAATCTTGTTGTCTCTTGTGTTCATGTTATTTCCTTTATGTGTATGTAACTAATTTAATAAAGGTTAAACACATTAAACATCTTTAAAATTTGTTATTTTATTGCTCACTGAGTGACAATAATTGTCACTGTCAACCGATTTGTGTTGTGTTGGCTAAGTGTTTCTATTCTAATCAAGTTACAATAGCATTTCAATTTTAGTAGAGTTTTGTACTGTATTGACATCTTAAGGGATCTTGGATTTGTTTTTGTGGTAACTGATTCACCCCTCCCCTCTCAATTACTCCATTTATATTTCCAAGAAGGTTGTAATTCCTCATTGTTAAATATTCTCCTATTTCTTCCCTTCCAAATCTCACATAGGAGAATGGATGCTAATATTTTGTAGAGGTTATTATAGATTTTGGATTCCATCTTTAAGCCAACATTTAAGATATTCCCAAAGGTTGGAATGGAGAGTTGTAGACCAATTAATAATCTTACATAGCCAATACAAACATGATTTAGAAAATCTACATTGAAAGAGGATATGATCTACCATCTCTAATTCCTTTTCTCATAAGGGGCATCTCGAGGATCCTTCAAAGCCTATTTTGGTGAATTGATCTATCTTGAGGATTCTATTTTGGGACGTTGGCCACAAAAAATCCCCTACTTTGGGAAGGAAGGTTGGGTCCCAAAAAAGAGCGAGGGGCATTTTGATCTATTCACATCTTTGAGAATTTATGATAAGATCATAGGCTAACTTTGTAGGTTCCTTCTTTTGAATCCCCCCATATTAGTTTGTCATGACGATCAATGTGTTTGACCGGTCTTTAATGAATGAATTTCTTGTACTAGAGTTTTTCTTGTTTTGTTAGGTCAGCATTTTCTAGTGAATTAAATTTCCAATTTATTTCTTTGGTTATTTGTTTCTCTATATTTGTAATCTTTGACAAATCTTCCCCATAGATTTATCAACTTGAGTTTTGTGAGATTCTAAAGAGAGGAGGAATTGGTAGAGGGAATCCCATCCCATTAATATTCCTAGAATAAAGCTTCTTCTCCCCCTCATATATCCCAAGTAATATAATTGGTGATTAAAAGCCTACATTGTAGCATGAAGTTCCTAGTGTTCGAACCTTGTAGAGGATTAATAGTGTAAAATAGAGAAATGTGGTCATTAAAGTTGAGATATTTATTATATCATATGTTTTCCCATTTATTATCCTTATTCATATACATTTTCCATACTAATCTAGCTCCAAAGGTTTCATTCTACCAACTGAGTTTTTTTATTACTAACCCTCCTTAAGTCTTTGTTTTTCATATATTATCCCACATGATTAATGCTTGTTTTTTCATCCCTTCTATCCCTTTCTAGAAGAAATACCTTAATTTCTTATCTAGTTTTTGTTTGATTCCTTTAGGTAATGGGATACATGATATGTGATAATATGGTATTGCCAATAGTACACATTTGATCTTAGTTACTCATCCTACCTTGGTGAGCCATCTTCTTTTGCAGTTGTCAATTTTTGTTTCAAGTTTATCAATATTAGGGTCCCAAATTTTCCCATTTCTAGACCTTTTCTCTATCTATATTCCTAGATACTTGCAAGGGAAAGTTCCTTTCCTATATCCCATTTTTTGACGATTGTTATTTTCCATATCTATTTTGGTGTTTAGGAAGAAGATTTTTTATTTTTCCTCATTTACATTTTTTCTTGATGCTCTCATATAGGTGGAGATGATTTCTTTATATTTTCTAGCTTAATTTAAATTACTAATACCTTCTATTAATGTATCATCTATGAATTGTGGATGTGTGATATTGCTTGCCTCTTCTATGACACACACTCCTATTATCTCATTTTTTACCTAAGCATTTTTTATTGCTCTTCCAAAAAATTCTGCAATAATGATAAAAAGAAAGGGTGAGATTGGATCCCCTTGTCTAATTCCTCTACAAGAGTTGGAGAATACCTCTAGTGTTCCATTGATAAGAGTAGAAAATATAGCCATTGAAATACAATTATAAATTAGGTTAATTGATTTCTGCATAAAGCCATAGGCTTCTAATGTTTTGTAGCAGAATCTCAAGTCCACTTTATCATAGGCTTTTTGAATATCTAATTTCATAATCATGTATGCTAATTTTTGAGTTTATAGTGAGTATATTAATTCTTGGATGATAATTATTCCATCCAAAATAGACCTATTGGATACGAAACCATTTTTCTCCTCACTGATTAATTTGGGGAGGAACAACTTAATCCTATTTGTTATTGTCTTGGAGAGAATTTTATAGATTGTATTGCATAGAGCTATAAGGAGAAAATCTCCTAGATCCATATGTTCATTTTTCTTAGAGATTAGTGAGACGAAGGTGTTGTTGATTTTTGATAATAAAGAATTTGGTTTTCTAGTATCTTCTATGGCTTCGCATAAATTCTCGCCTACTATATTGCATTTTTTTTGAAAGAAGAATGTTTGAAAGTTGTCAGGCCCTAGAGACTTATCAAGATTCATACTAAATAAGGAATTTTTAATTTATTCTTTCATGAATGATTTATTTAACATCTGATTAGTTTTGGTATAGATTCTAGCATCATATTTTGGGTTGTGAGGTTTGAGTGTTCATTATTGTTTAAAATGTTTTTGAAGTAATATACAAAATTTTACAATATTTGTGTTGGGTTATCTTTTATAGTCCCTGCACTATTCTTGTTTTCCAATATTCTATTGACATATATATCCTTGATTGTGTTGTTATGAAAGAATTTATTATTTTGATCTCCTTCTTGAAGCCATGTTTCTTGTGATTTTTGTCTCCAAAATATTTCTTCCTTGTTCAAAATGTATTTATGTTTGTGCATAAGTTCTTTTTCTTTTTCAAATTTATCATTGTCCATTCCTTGTTGAAACTTTTATTTAGATTATCTAATTCTTCTTCTGTTTGTAATTTTTCTTTAAAGGTGATTTTAAAGTATTTTTTATTCTATTTTAGGATGTTTTGTTTTAGTAATTTAAGTTTGGAGAAAAAAAAAAATTTTGGACCCTTCTGCTTCTCCTTCTATCCACCATTTAATAATGTTTTCCATCAAACTTTCATCCATAAACCACATTTTCTCACATTTGAATGGATTTCTAGATGGTTTATGAGGTTCAAAAATTTCTAAGCTGACTCAAAAGTGATCAGAGCCATAAATAATTGAATTGTAAGTTGAATTTTTCCATATTCCCTTTGAAGATAAACCTATCTAGTATAAGCCCCTTCATCTATTGAACCATGTGAGCTAACCATTCATTGGAGGAATGCCTATAGATTGTCCCATTGGAACCATTCTTTAAAATCTAACATAGTTTGCATTATGGTTTGAGTTCCCTCACTTTTTAATTTCAAGTCTAGTGTGGCATTAAAATCATCTCCTACCGATACATTCTCTTCTTTGATAGAGTTTATGAAGTTACTAATTTCATTCTAGAGCATTTTATTTTCTTTCTTTTGAACTATGCCATATATATTTATAACTATGAACTGTATGTATGCTTTATAGCTTTCAACTCTTCCCCCCATCCAATTTTTGTTTAGGAGGATTCCTTCAAAGTTTATTTTATACAAATCCCAGATCAGACCAATTCCTCCTAAAGCTCCCTCTGATTCCTTTAATAAACTTTTCCTTGTACCAAGTTTTATAGTTAATTTCTCAAATTCTTGTTTACTTAGTTTAGCTTCCTAGATCATTATAAGTTATGAGTTAGACAATGTTAAATTATGCTTAAGTAAGCACTTCTTGTTAGGGGCATTTAGTCCCCTAACATTCCAAGGTGTTATCTTTATTTCCCAATAGGAAGGGCTTCCCCTTCCCACCTTTCAAAGTATCCTAGATTTTTCTCTAATTTTTTGCTTTAACAATCTATATCCTTAGCTCTACTAGTGATTTTCTTCCTCTTTTCTTTTTTTCTAGTTCACATCTTGGTGCAGAAATCTCTTTTATAGTTTTGGCTATCCCTAACTTTTGCTTATTGGTTTGTGCTTGTTGGTTTACATCTCCACCTATTTTTTCATTATTTTTCATTTCTTCTAGTCTAACTTCTTCCAATACTATTTTTAGAATGTCTATCTCCTCCTCTTCCATTATTGTCCCATCCCCATCTATTCCTTTAATTATATTTTCATTTTTAAACTTCTATCTTTTTTCCAATAGATCCATTACTCTAAGATCTTCCCAAAATTCCTTTGAGAGACTTTCTTCATTGTTTTCTTTTTCCATATCCCAAGGTTGTCTCTCCATATTAAATTTGGAAGGGTTGATACTTCCCCAGGTATTTTTTTGTGTCTTTTTGAGTAATTCTTTTGTTTAATCATTGAATTAACTAGAACCATTCCATTAGTTGGGGCTATGTTGATTCCAAATTTAGAGGTTATAGTTTTTGGTGGTATGAGAGTAACTTGGAACCTAATGAATCTTGATCTTTTTTTTGAATCTTCTCCACTTTTGAAAATGGATTCCTTCCATTCTTTGGTGTGTACCAAAATTTATGTTTGTATTTATTAAAATATTTAGGGCTATATTGTAGACACTTTTTTCCTTTCTAATATGTATTTAGCATTTTTTATTCTTTTGTACTATGTTTTTAATTTGTTTCTTGATTCCTCATCACTATTTCTTCTCAAGATTTTGGACTCTTGTATATTTTAGAGGAGAGGTATATAGTGTTTTTTGTTCTTAGAGTTTCCTTCTTCTTGTTAGCATTTAGTTTCTCTTTGCACAATTGCTTGGGTTCTTCATTGTCTTTTTTATTCTCCTAAGTCATGTCAACTTTTTTTTCTTGGAATGTGCTCAGTTTATGATGCTTATTTTGAAGAGAATGATTAATACAATTTAATGTTGCTCTATTCTATATTTTTCCCCCTTGGTTCTGTTTAAAGAGTCCATATATTCTATGTTATCTATCTTATGGAGTTTGTATGCCTTTTCCTATATCTCTATCTAATCCACAATATCTTTATGAATCAAGGTAAACTCATTTATTAGTTGATTATATATTTTCAGAGTTTCTTTTATATCCTCAATTAAAATGTAATGTTCTACAAATTTTCCACATATCTAGATCTTTTTAATTTCCTCCTAAAGTATGAAGCTCTTTATTTCTTCCCTACTAAAATCCTTGACTTTTGATCCTTTTTCTACTATAGGTTCAATTGGGAGATTGTTGTTTTTTTCATAATCCCCTAATTTTCACACTATCTTGAATTTCTCCTTCTTCTATGAGATTTTTTTCTTAAATTAGCATACTCTATAATTTAGTCTCCTTTCTACTAAGATATTCCAGATGTTCACATTCTTTTGTGGTTACTTTTAAAGTTTCCTAATTGTTTGCTTCATTCTGATTTATGATTAGATTTCCAAGATTTGTATTTCTTTTTTTAGCTATGAATTTGGATTTTGATGGATCTATTGATAGTGGATTATTAACAAGAGATATTTCTTTGATTTTTCCTTCGTATTGTTTATCATATTGTTTATATTGCAAATCCTAAATTGATCTGTTTGTTATAATTCTAATAGATCCATTCACTTCATTTTATGAATTTAGGCTAACTAAAAAAATTCTTAAAATATAGTCATTTTTATCCACCTATATCCCTATAAAATTTCCTAGAGTCAAACCTAATCTTGCTAGAGTTTGGGAGTGTTGTATTTCCATTGGAATGTTTTTGACAATAACCATTTTGGGAATTTGAGATGTTGAATTGATGCCTTAGGGATATTTTGTGTCCATTTAATAAATTAATCAAAAAATCTTTAAGGAAGCACAAAGGAGCTAACATAATTTTCTTTGTAACTAGTTCAGTATTACAATGAATGTATACTAATGTATGAGATAGTGGAAGCATACTTATCTCTTCTAGTTTGAACATTTAAACCTAGTCTCCAATCTTACTTCTCTACATTCTTAAGCATCCTAATATGCATACAATCCTTTCTTTTGACAATCATGCAATTTTTCTTCCATAATGTCATTACTAATGATAATGGTGTTTTTAGATTCTATTCTATTAGAACTTGAGGCAATCTGGGTATGGTTATGGTGGGTTAATATAGGTTTTCTCAGTGAAGAGCGATACACAACTTAAGAAAAATGTGCATGGGTATAGGTCTATCAACTAGTTTCTTAGTAATATTTTTATGATTGACAATTTGGTCTTGAAAAGGTTTTGACATAGCTAGATTTATATTGGATTTCTAGTGGAGAGACAAAGAAGTCCTCCACACTTTAAGGTTTATATGTATAGGTATACTACTAGCTTCTAAAATTACTATAGGCATTTGGTGGTCTAGATTAAGTTTATGAGGGTGTCCAATTTCATTTTCTAGAGAAGATGGATGGAATTTGAGAAAGAGTCAAAGTGAAGAATGCCTAATATGATCATAACTAATCCAATCATAATAATTCAAGGATTTTTTGTGAAAAAATTTTTACCTTGATTATTTTTGGTAGTCTAAACTCATAAATTTAGCCTAGATCTATTTGCCCCTACCTGGTTTTTTGTTTTGTCTCCTGTGGCTTTACTTAATGACTTTCATCATGTGTTTTCTTTTCCCAATGCCTTAATGTTTTGATCGATGCTTCTCTTGTGATATCTATATTGCAGTGTTTTCTAGCTAGATCTCTAGACTATAGGAAGTTTTGATTTTGATGTGGTCATCCTCTACCTTTGGATTTCTTTACTCCTTTCATCATGTAGCTTCAAGAATGTAGAGAAAATTATTTTCATATATTTGACAGGGTTCATTTCAACTGCTCAATGCCTGCAGTTTTCCATATTTTATCATTTTGAATGATCCTCATAATTTTGAAGTGGTTTTTTGTGTGTAGGATGAACTGGGGTTTTCAGAATGATATGCTTGCCTTCTTCTTATTTGTAATGTCACATTTTTTAAGCAGAGCCATTTTTATTTGACTGAAACTATTATCTTTTATGATTTTTAATACAATTTTTACACTTAAAATTAATAAAATTAAGATAAAAAAGATACATGAACTAGAGTAATCTTCAAGGGTTATTCAAAATATTTAAAAACCACCATATACACCATCATAAAGAATAATATATATGAATAATAGAAGTTAAACATATGCATGAAAGGGATTTAGGCTAACTTTACATAATGATTTAGAATCATTAAAGAGTCAAAAGTGTGAACCAAAGGAATTCATCAATACAACATCATATTCTCCATTGCAATCATAATACTTTAACTAAACTAAACTTAGATTAAATGAGGAAATTTAGTAGAAAAAGAAAGCACCAAGAAAAATCAAGTATTCAACAAACTTCAATAAAAAATGTGTTATCTCGGTAGCTCATAGAGAAATCTCAAAAAATCTTTGCCTTTATAAATGAGGAGTGAGACCTTTACAAAGGTCCTTTATTACAATAGATAGCTTGAATTGTTATGTCCTTCGAGGGAACCCAAAATAAATTAACCTAATAAGTCACTAAGTTGGCCAAATATAGCAAAAGCAATAATCCACATACATAAAAACAATCCATAAATAGATTGCATCTCTTAGGGGTTTCATGATGTTGAATCACATACATAAGTTTTATAAACACTAAATGTAATACATAAAAAATCCATATCATAGAATAACCATAAGTATGAATCCAATGAAATAATATACAATTACATAATATGTCACATGGCTTAACAAAAATATATAATCATCCATTGTACAAGTCATAGGCTATGAAAAGCTCAAAGAATATGCATCATGAATAAGTACAACATCTCATAAGATCTCTAGATAATCAATTATAGTACATAAAAATATGTTCACTAAACATAAACACAAGATCAGAATGAAAGGAATAATTGTACAAGTGCGTCCAATAATGACATCTAGCTATCAAATCTCAATGGTATAAGAAATGCTACCACCCAACCTTATGAAACCTAAATGAACTACTCCCATCATGCTGAGGAGATAATCTCAAATCCCTAATGGACAAAAATTCTAGTAGCCATAACCACCATCTAGGTCAAGGGAATCCTAATAGAAATATATCTCAAAGGTACCAAGACACAAGTAACATCTAAACCCAAAGGAAACAAAGGCATGTAGGAAATCTACTATGTAAGTGGACAAGTGTCATTGCATGATTCAACTCTAATATTACCCTGGGAGTCTCTAGACTTTGATCCCCTAAAGACTCTATACGGCATCAATATCCTTTTGCAAAAACAAGGCATACTAATGAGGTGAGGTCACAATGAAGCATCCTCTCTACTCTCATCCTAGCTTGTACTAGCACTCAAGGAATGGGTGAGGTAAAACATTGACTCTTATTAATTCATTTTAAACCCATTTAATAAAATATTATCACCTATTAATATAACCTATAATATGTAACCCAAGTAGCCTCTTTAGTTCTTTGGCCTCCATTGCAAGCCAATTCCCAACATGCATAAAGATAACCTACCCTAAGCTCATAGTAGAAAATCTCATAAGGCCATAATGGCCACATCATCTCTATACAAGCAATTGGAAATCACAATATAACCACTAATCCATATCTCAATTATCAAATCACATAACCACAACATCACATATAACATCATTAAGCAATAACTCCTAGGCCTCTAGTAAACATCCAAAACTATTCAACATACTAAGTCAAATCCAACCCTAGTAAAATTAACCATACATCACATCAAGTAATTTAACAATTGTAGTTTCATAGTTCATTTAGTTTGAAAAAATAAAAGTCTAATTACAATGGGTTCAAGTTTATTTTTTTTCAAAGTGTCATATTTATTAAGGTTTTTGAGTTCACAAAAGTAATAAAATTTCCTTAGTATAAAAATCATTTTCATCAAAACTGAACCATTTCCAAAATAACATTTCTGAAATATTAAATGAGAAATATTTTCTAGATAACAACCCCAAATACATATATTTAATTTTAAAATAATATTCTATATAACAACATCTTATAATCAAATATTATTATTAAAATTTCATAATAATTATTGTTAAATTAGTAATAAAATTATATATATTGATTTACTAACAATAATTATTATTAAATTAAAAAACATAATAATAATTATTAATAATGTTAATATTAATAATATGAATTATTAAAAAATTAAATTAAAAAATTGCAAAACCTCAAATTTGATTTTCATATTGCATTCCCCAATTTTGGGGAGGTGGTTTAACCACCTAGCTACTTTGGCAGCCTATTGCCTTGGCACTATGCACTGCTATTATAGCTAGAGGAGAGGTCGTTGCCCCTCTTCCCTTTTCTTGTAACTTTTTTTTTGTAATTTTTTTTGGTATAAAACAATAAAAGGCCCCCTCTATAATTTTTAAAAAAAAAATTATAAACTCACTAATAAGGGCCTGGTATATGTTTGTTTCTAGCATGCCCTTTATTGAAGCTCAAATCTAAATGTTTCAATTCTTGAAGGGAAAATAACCCTACACATGTAAACCAAAATGATAACTATGTTAGAATGTCTTAGAATATTTGAGAGAGGGAGGAATCAGTTATCTAAGGTTCAGATGTACCAACTAAAATTTTAAACACTTCAAATACTTTATATCTAAACATCCAATAGCTCGGTCTCTATAGCAAACAATCAACAACATAATTGCAGTCCACTATCCTAATATTTATTAAACTTGTAGAATGTAAAACATTAATAGTAAAAACATCTCAAATGACATCCACACAAGTATGTCATATTTTAGAAGGGTGAGTGAGATTTAAGGTTGAGTTGATTAGTAGTGAGTGAAACAAAACACATCAAAGTGCATCATCTTAAAATAGAAGTAATTCTATGTTAAAAGTATTTATCCCTCTGAGTAAGTGGTCTAGGATCATGTTAAGCATCTTAAATAGGTATTTTCATGTATGTAGTAGTTTTCACCCTATTTTTCTTCTCTCTTTCTATTTTTAGCCTATTACTAACAACCTGCTCTATGAAACTAAGGACATTGACGTCTGGGTCAAGGATGAACTTGTATGTTAAGGTCAACCTCAAACCTAACCTAGTTCAAGGATAAAGTTGACCCTGATATAGGGAAGTGTTGACCCCATCCTTGATCCTAGGTCTCATTTTTAATTTCTAGGAGTTTTGGGATCTCAAGCTTCAGAAAGTTTCATTTCCCGCTTCTAGGTTGGTTGTTTCAAGTTTTGGAATGCTAGACTCCTAAATTATATTTAATTTAGGTCAATTTATAAGGGTTAAGGTTCATTGGGATTTAATACTCCCATGGCATCCTTCTCTAGGAATTTGTGCTCTAGATTACTATTTAACGAAACCTCCTCCTCTCATTTTTCTCTGAGGTATTTATGAAACATTATGATATTGAATGATCTATGAATGACTACTATATATGAGAAACTAACTAATTTTAAAGTGAGAAAGCATTCTATTATTCAAGAATTCATGTTTTCCATTGAAGATCAAGGATTGAAGAATTCAAGCCTTTGAAGGGATTTGGTTCAAGCATCCAAAATTCATCATTCAATACCCTAGATCTAACCATCATGGTGGTTTGATCTTCCTTCAAGATCCTTTGTACATATTATAGATATATTCTTTCTTCTCTCAAGGTGGATTCCAAGGATATAGTCATGGAGGTTTTGATTTACATTTGCTAATGTTATGTTTAAGCTTTCATATCAACATACTTTTTTACATTTCAAATACAATTGCATATCCATTAAATATCATAGGTTCATTGTTAAATATTTACTTCTACTACTTGCTAGCATTCCTTATTTCAATTCTATTATTAACGTTCAATCCAAACTAGGGTTTGATGAAGGCAAATCCCTCATCCAAACCAAAAAAACCATTTTTATTGTAGATATAAGTGTGGAATAGAGAACTGAAGAGCATATTTGGATACACTTTTCGTCGAACTTGTAGGATTTGCAAACAATTTTTTTTAGAGTAGTATAGGTCAAGGTTGACTTTTCACAATACAATTATGCCCTAGGGTAGGATTTTGCCCCGCTATCAGTGTCAAGGTTGATCTCCCTTCAAAAAGACAAAATATTTTTGGGTTTTCTGCATCTCGACATTTCCATTCTAGAACAATTTAAAAAATTCCCTAAAACTATTCATAGACATTGAAAATCAACATTTTCCCTATTCAAGTTTAGTAATTGTCTTTTATCTATTTCAAGATTTAAGCACATACCCGTCATAATAGAAATACCATTGGACCTCCTTTCTCCCTATTCTTCATCACATGATCCATTTCTACATTGATCACTTTCTTGTGCTTAATCAATTTGGGTCATTCCTTTTGGAAATTAGGGTTAAAAAAGGAAACCTTATTTTCTTTCTACTCAATTTGGTAAACCTATGATATTCAACTCTTTCTTTTTGGTGTGAGATATTTTCCTTTTGTTCTTTTATGTCTGGTTATATTCCTTATTACTCTTCTTTTAGAATCTCTTTACCATAATTATGAGGTTTATGCGAGTATCATTCATTTTATTATCTTCATGATCTTTCATTTTATTCTTGCTTATGCTTTTTTTAGTTTAATTGATACTAGTCTTCCTAAATTTAAAACTTTCATTAAAGATTCATGTGGTATACTTATTGTTCTTTGGGATTATGTGAAGGATTTTGTAGATGATACACCATCTCTTAATCTTCCTAATCCAAATCTTTTTATTCTTAATCCGATGCCTAATTCTTCATTAGTTAATCCTCATTCTTCTTATGATGGCATTCAAGAGATAGTTCAAGATACATATATGCATGACTTCCTTGATTTACCTTCTCCTTTAATTCATGAGGATATTAAAGGAAAGGGTAAAGACACTTCTTCAAAACCTATTATTCCATCTTAGACAACTTTTTTCTCATGAACATGGTAAACAATCACCTCCTATAAAAGATTTACATGATATGTATACTACAGGATATAATATGATCACTAAACAAGGTTAGAAAGGTTTAGGCCTTGGAGTTAATGAGCATGGTATTAAGTATCACGTTCATATACCCTCTAAACTAGATTTATATGTTGTTGGTTGTTCAAAGTCTCATGTTAATGAAGGTGATGTTAATCATCATCCTCCTCTTCATAAATTTCTCCCTACACCTGCCTTAAACAACCTTGATATTTGGTGGATTCCAAAAAAATAAAAATTAAACCTTTACCAAAAGATGCCTTATCAAAGTACTCATGTCCTTTTCATGATCATAATACACACTTACTTGCTAATTGTGGACATTTTAAATTGTACGTTCATGAATAAGATAATTTAGGAATTATATCTCACTCTCATGAAGTTTTACAATTCCTTCGTAATTTTGATATAGGGGATTCCCCTCCTCCTAGTATAATATAGATCTCTTCTCCTCCTACCACTAGATTGGGGAGCAAGAGGTATATATTCATTCAATCTCCTAGAATCGATTAGGTCTTTTATTAGGCTTAATTGGTATTCTTTCCCCCTCTTTTTCCTATGATCTTGTAATATGCTCTAAAATTAAAGATATATTTTTGAAGACAATTGTTTTGCAAAGGTATCCCTTGTGTTCCTCCCTGGTGGGAAAGGTTCTTTCTTCTTTCTCTTTTTTTGGGGAACTACTTTCCTTAGCTTAGTGATATGTATTTATATTGCAATATTATTTCTTCATATAGACCGATGCTTTGACTATGGATACTCTTTTTATATAAGAGGTTGTTCTCCTAGGTCATCACCTCTTCTCTATGTTGAAAATTATGTTCTTTATAAACTCTTATATTTTCTTTGGTGTTAGACTAGTTTCTCACATTCCAAAAATTCCTTTTTCCTCTTCTTTATAATGGGCTTATTTATTGAATCTTTGTTCTTGGTTGGTTTATCTTTGAAAGATGGTATTTTATCTAAAAGTACTCCTCTATGATGGCGGTCTTTTTGATAGGATCTCTTTCTTTGATGATCCTTTTTCCATAAGTGATATATCCTTTTTGACATAGAGAGGGAAATAATAAACTAGGGCCAATGGCACACCCAACTACCTGAACCACCCTACAAGATTTAACACAGCACAAACACAATAAAAGAACAACAACCATAGAGAGGAGAAGCAAAGATATTTTATTGATTCTTCAAATAATCAGCATACATGCCTTCCTGTAAGGCCTTTTGGGTTACTTCAAGATACATCTACAACAATCCTTCCAAACTTGGCATAATAATTTCCAATTCCTCTTCACTACCCTAAATTGCCTAAACATTCTATACATACTTACCAAAATGGCTTACAAATTATTCTAGAACATAGAAAGCCACATGTCGGCTCTTAACTAATATTAAATACCTACACCAAAATTAAATACAAGCAAAGTCAGCCCAAGTTAGAATCTATCATAGACCACTCACACAACAAATGGTTTACAAAATATTGGCACTCAGTGTCTACAAAAATCACTTGGCATCTACAAAAATCACTCGTCACCAACTACAAACTCAGCATGCTCCAATGCTCGGCATCTAAAGGAAATGACTTGACATCCAAAGAAACTTGACAACCAAAGAAATCAATTGGTATCCAAAGGAAATGACTTGGCATCCAAAGAAACTTGGCAACCAAAGAAATCACTTGGCAACCAAAAAAACAGACTCGAAAACTAAAGAAATCACTCGACAACCAAAGGAGCTCAACAATCCTAACAAAATGAAAAAAGGTGTAGAATTACAATAAAACCTAGGATTCTCCTACATCAAACAACTAGGGTTGGAAGAAATCATTTTGCTAAATCATGCAAGGGTCACAACCTAAGCTGAATCCAACCCAGACTGAGAAATCCACGTAGCATCTTCAATTGGTCTATTCTTTCACTTCACCAAATACTCATAGTAATCTTTTCCTCTTATTCTCTTATGAATTCTTCCATTCAATATACGTTCAACCTCTTCAATTTTCTTCTTAGGATAATCATCAGGTATAGTAATTTCATCACCTAACTCATGGCACTTATACAAATCAGCAACATTGAATATGGGAGATATGTCCATCTAATCAAGTAACTCAACTTCATAAGCATTACCACTATCAAACTTCTTCAAGATTTTAAAAGGTCCAAACTTCTTCATCTTCAGCTTATTCTATGTGCCAACAGAAAATCTTCCTTTCTTAAAATGAACCATCACCTCATCACCAGCTTGAAAATCATGATGTTTTCTAGACTTATCAACATTCTCTTTGTATTTTTGATTACTTTGTTTCAACCTCAACTTCACTTCCTTATGCAAAGACTTTACAAACTCAACAAATTCTTTTCTTGCAACACTTCTCTTTTCTTCACAAGCAACATCTCTCAAATCTAATATTCCTTTAGGTTTCATTCCAGTAACAATCTCAAAAGGTGTCTTTCCTATACTCTTGTTCATATAATTATTATATGCAAATTCATCTTTATCCAATACCATCTCCCAATTACTTGACTTTTCTCCAACTAAACATCTTAGGAAATTACCCAGGCTTCTATTAACAATCTCTATCCGTCCATCTCTTTATGGATGGAATGTAGAACTAAACTTCAATTCAGTACCCATCTTCTTCCACAAAGTCTTCCAAAAGAAACTAACAAACATAATGTCTCTGTCTTAAATAATACTTCTTGGTAACCCATGCAATCTCACAATCTCTTTAAAGAAAAGTTCAGCAACATGCTCAACATCTGATGTCTTCTTACATGGTATTAAACAAGCCATCTTAGAAAATATATCCACCACAACAAAAATAGAATCATATCCCTTTACTATTTTAGGCAATCCAGGAACAAAATCCATATTGATGTCACTCCAAGGTTTCTCAAGAATAGTAATAGGTGTATATAAACTAGTATTTTGACTTCCTCCCTTTGCAACTTGACAAACTCCACAAATATTCAAAAAAATTTGAACATCCTTATACATTTGTGGCCAATAATACTTCTCTTTTAGCAAATTCAATCTCTTATCAATTCTAAAATGTCCAACCAATCCACCACTATGCTTTTCCTTAATTAGATTCAACCTCATAGAACTTCTAGGAATACAAACTAAATTCCTTTGAACAACATACCTTCCTAAATGAAATACTCATCATACTTACTTATGTGATCTATTGGATTTAGTGCTCTACACTCTCTCCATGCCTCAGAAAAATTAGGATCAGCATCATACAACTCTTTCATTTCATCAAAACCAAGAACTTCAACCTTCATTTTAGTTAGGAAAGAATGTCTTTTATTCAATGCATTAGAAACTCTATTAGTAACTCCACTCTTATGTTTTATCACAAATGTGAAATTCTACAAGTACTCAACCCACTTCATATGTCTTTAATTCAATTTATGTTGACTCCCCAAGTATTGTAAAGCTTTATGATTAGTATACAACACAAACTCCTTAGGAATCAAATAATGTCTCTACTTTTTCAAGCCTTGACCAATAGCATAAAATTATTGATCATATATAGAATACTTCCTTTTAGAATCATTCAACTTTTCACTAAAGAAAGCAATAGGCTTACCTTCTTGACTTAATACAGCTCCTATTGCATTACCACTTGCATCACATTCAACTTGAAATAATTTATTGAAATTAGGCAAAACCAATATAGGTAACTCAAAAACCTTTTGTTTCAAAGTCTCAAAACTCTTATCAGCACCATGGGTCCACTTAAATTCATTTTTATCTCCTCTCATTGTCTCAGTCATGGCATTGTAAACAACACTAAAATTCCTTATGAACTTTCTATAGAAACTAGCCAAACCATGAAATGGTCTTACCTCACCTACAACTTCAAGTGTAGACCATTCCAAAATTGGTTTTACCTTCTCAAGATCCATCTTCAAACCATTAGCTGAAATAACAAATCCCAAATAGAAAATCTCCTTTTGCACCAAAAAATGTTTATTTAGATTAATCCATAGCTTTTCCTCTTTCAACCTCTACAATACTTGTCTAATATGCTCAAGATGTTCTTCCTTAGTCTTACTGAATATCAGAATGTCATCCAAATAAACAATCAAAAACTTAACCAAGAATATTTTTAGAACTTCATTCATCAACCTCTTGAAAGTACTAGGTGCATTAGTCAAACCAAAAGGCATAACCAACCATTCATATAAACCATCTTTTGTCTTGAAAGAAATCTTCCATTCATCACCTTCTCTGATTCTAATTTGATGATAGCCAATCTTCAAATCAATCTTGGTAAAATACTTAGCTCCACTCAAACAATCCATTATGTCATCCATGCTTGGCATAGGAAAGCTATATTTCACTGTGATCTTGTTAATAGCTCTGGAATTAGTACATGTTCTCCATTCTCCATTCTTTTTAGGTTCTAATATAGTAGGTACAACACATGGACTCAAGTTTTCTCTAATCAATCATTTCTCCAACAATTCATGCACTTGCCTATTAAGTTCCTCATTCTCTATAGGTGTCAATCTATATGGTGCTTTTTTTGGAAAACTAGCTCCAATAATTAGATCCATACAATGACTTATATTTCTTACTATAGGTAAACCATAAGGAATATCCTTTGTAGTAATATCTTTGTAGTGATTCAACAATTTTGCAATTTCTTCTCATACTCAACTACCACTATCTATTGTTACTCGGTCATTATCAACTTCTGCTACTCAATCATTACTATCAACACTTAGTCCTTTAGGAATTATAGCAAAAAAAAATTGACTCTTGTTTATTTCCTTTTCAAATTTCTTTCCATTAACCATGCAAACTTTTATTGTAGCAATGTACATGGTGTGAATGCATATTCATAAAACTTTAGTGTAGAATGCAAATATACTAACAATGAACTATACTAAACCCAAGATATCATCATCATAATGTAATATTTACAAGCATCTCATGTTTCCCTAACCACAACTACTAAAATAGCTCGTAGACTAGCATCTTAGTGATAGTTCTAGAATGGGAGTATGCTTAATATGCAAATCTACAATCGATACATGCAAGATCTATGACTAAAATGCAGATTATATGCTATCAAGATGAGGATACAATGAACTAACAAGTAATAAATGATGCTAAATAACACAAAAAATAATGCTAAAATTCTATGAAAATGCTACAACAAAAATGCCAAAATGATGAGTCAAAATGTGACTATAGTGTAGATGCCTAAGACTTGGGTCCTTTGCTTCTTGGATTTCCTTCCAATTTATAGGATTTTGGAAGGGGTTGGAGTAAGAATCAGGATTTTCACCTTTAACTAGGGATGAAACTAAAACTGAAAATATATCATAAGAGACCAGGAGGAAGAGTCCAACAGACTTGATTTTGAGGATAATTGAGGATATTTCTAATTCTCTTAAAATGAAAAAGGAATATTTTCAATCTAGTGAGGATAAATGATTTTAGTGATTTAATAAATTACTTATTTATTCTCAAAACTCTATCTTTTTCTTCCTCTTTTTTTCTAATTTCATTTTAATGAATTTGAATTGATTTTCTCCTCTTTTAAAGTTAATTTAGGTCTTGTCGATTTGATATATGATTAATAACCTGATGTGATTTTTAATTTGAAAGTCTATTATTTTTCTTTTGATTCTTTCTTTAATTTGCATTGATTGATCTAAATTGTGTGATTTAAGTCTACCAATTTTTGGATGTCTACAAATGCCCCTGTTTGAGCTAATATGTGAAGCATATTAGTTCAAAGACTATCCTAATTTTCTGAGTTTAGGTCAAATTCTTATGATTGGATGTCTATTTTTTTATGATTTGATTATTGTTGACTTGATGTTTGATTGCAATGTTGATTCGATATTGCAGTAGTTTTGTTTGGATTCCCTAGTTTTGGTAGGCTTGATGTTTGAAAATTTTTGGCTCGGGTAGGACATTTTTAATGTTTCAAAAAATTCTGATGCCCCAACTTGGATGTCCCAATTTGGTATAGATATACTACCCCCTCAAAAATAAAATTGGAAGAAAATATGGAAGTGCAAAAGTTGAGTAGGTTCCAATTTTATTTTTGAAATTTTGGGAGTTCGGTGGAAAAAAGATAATTAGGTTGGTTTGATACAATACCCAATTCATTTTGGTGAGAAAAATGATGTCAATGGGGGGTAAATAATTTGAAAGGTTGATATAAATGCCCCTTAGGTGGGTTAAATAAGTCAAAAAGACCTTTTACCCTTGTTATTTTCACACTCCCCTTTTGCATGTGGTGATTTAGAGATCTGATACAATGAGGATCGTGGTTCCATTATGAGAGTATAGAATTGAGAGGGGTCATTAGTATGAGTGTCCAGTAGACTACGTTGCCCTAGTAAGTCATTGAGATCCACTATGTTTGAGATTTAGCATTTTTGTCTATGATTTTGAAGTTTTGCATGGATTTGTAGGGTAAATGTGGTAATTTCAGTAGTTTGGTGCATTTGAACATTCTTTTAGAGTATTTGCATTATTCTAGTGCATTTGAATGATGTTTGAGTGCATTCATAGGGCATTTTAGCAAATTAAGAAACCCTAGTTTTTAAGCCAATTAGTGCATACAATACATTTAATACCTCATAGGAATCAAATAGCACATATGAGAAATAGTGTAGTGCATATAGCCAATGTTGTAGCACATACAAATGTAATAGTGCATGCAAGAGGTCTTGTAGTGTATTGGGCTAATTTTTAGCACATACAAATAAAATAGCACATATGAGACATGTTATAACACATATGGATAATGGTTTAGTGCATCTGAAGGATTAGTGCTTCTAAATAATAAAATAGCACATTTGAGTATTGTGTTAGCACATATGTGCCTTATAGTGCATATGATAAATAGAATGGTGCCTTTGAATGTTATAGTAGCACATTTTTACATTGTAATGCGTTCAAGAGATCTTTTAGTGTATATGGTTTAGGAAATGGAACAAAATATTATTAGAGGGTGAAAATAGGGTGTAGGTCCTCTGTCAAGTGTAAAATAATGCAAAAGACTAGATTCTTAGTCTATCAGCTAGGGATGGTCATAACGAGTAAACAATAGGAGTTAGTTATTTGTGAACTGATGTTGTAGGATTGATTAGATAATAGATAGGTGATGCCCTAGCTAATGATACAAAGTGGGAAAAACAAGCTAGCCTGACTTAGGATAGAAAAGGACATGTAATAGGTCCAAGATAGAACCAGTAGCTAGAAAGCTAGATATAGCTATGAAATTGATGTTTGATGATCACTTTGTGACAAAAACTAATGCATTGTGCTTGTTTAATGAATAATGGTGCATGGGCAAAAGCTCATGGTATGAGGACTCTATCTCTGGCTATTTGAGGTAGTGGGTTGATTGTTTGATGCAGATAGGTAGGTGATAGATAGATGTGGTTTCACATATTTATTATAGATGTCCTAGTTACTAGTGAATATGGGATTACTAACAGCTATGGCCATGCAGTGGCACTCAGACCATAATACGTTTCTTTTACCAATGGGGGAGATGAAAGTGACTCTCGAGGATGTATATAGGATTTTCTAGATCTTGACTATAGGGGATTTGGTGTATTATGATCGTACTACTGATGGTACTACATTCTAAGACTTATTCGGGGATGATAGTATTGGTGATGATAGTATGTCCTAGTTTGAGATGTTGCAATATCTTGCATTGCCAGTAGGTTTGGCAGGATTGATAGGAAGGATTTTGTTGCCAATACACCAAGGGAGAGGGTGTCCCATAGGATAGGGTTGTCTGATATAAGAGATGATTGATGAGCTATGGAGATTTGCATGGGGTAGTTGTATTCTGGCTCATTTATAACATAATTTGCACTACATTGTATAATTAGGAGCCTCATCACTATCAACAGTGGTCATTTTGTTATAGACATGGACAAGGGAGCATCTGCCCATTATTTATCCAGTGTGTATATGACAATGGCTATAGGGCATGCCATATATGTATACTTATTTGGGTCTGATCATGCAGCCCCATTTAAGCAAGACAGAATACTAGTGTTGGATTCTGGATGATATGGATGAGGTTGTATGGAGACCTTATAGGTTCACAGAGTTGTGGGTAGAGGATGATGATGAGATGGTGTATTTCTTCAGTTTGAGGTTTTTTCTTAGTTGGATTCCTTCTATGATAGAGTAATTTTGCTTCAGGCTAGTGGGTACAGTCAGAGAGAGCAGTGTGGGGGCTGACTCTGGAGTAGGAGGCTTGTCTGGAGGCCTTTTTACATATGATAGACACACCATAGTTGTGGACCTTACAAGATGGGGTTGTGGATGCTAGAATGGAGGGGGATTATGCATGATGGTTTTGGGATTATCCCTTTTTGAGATACATAGATCCAGACAAGCTGATACTAGGGATTGAGGAGTCATCAAGTGGGGGAGAGGACGATTATGGTGAGGGTGGTCTAGGGAGAGGTAGAGGGAGACAACAAGCCAAGGTCAAAGTGAGCATAGCATGGGGGAGGTGAGGCTAGGTTAGTGTGGGTAGAGGGGCAAAGTGGGCTAGAGTAGAGTAGGTGAGGTCTTGGCTACTAGAGGATGTGCAGTTTTTCTAGCACTAGAGGCTACAAGTGTAGGGTCCTATCATAGATCCATCACGTGCACAACCATAGGCACAAAAACACGTAGGAGTAGAGGCATAGCCATAGGTATAGTATCTGGTACCACCAAATGCACTACCACCGCCAGTGAGGCTAGTGGGATCAACTGATTTGGAAGCTTGGATGAGCATCATGGAGGCTCAGATGGGTGAGGTGTTGAGTACTTTATAGACATTTATGGTTGTGATGACACTAGGTCCACCACCACCACCATCACCAAGGATAGATGGTGTATCAACAAATCAGATAGTCAATGTGACACCAATGATAGATGCAATAGGGTAGGCACCCCGCAAGCATATAGGTGCCCCTAGTGATTAGGGACCATCAAATTAGGCACTGTCACATGGATGAGTGTGTATTTATGTATTGTGGACTCACTCTTCATTATGTATGATTATTCTTTTGATGTTCATGGGACATTGATACTAATGTACTTAGTTGATCCTTGATTGATTAACTTTCATGTTATGTGATCATTTGATGTTCTTATGAGTGTAGTTGATTGGATATTCATGTGTTTATGACCTTTGGATGCATTGGCTGATTTTTGTGTTTTCTTTATGATATATCCTAGCTTATCGATGTTCTGGCATGTGTACATGTTATATCATGGACTTATGCATGTATGTGATTGTTTTGATTTGATGGCTAGGGTAGTAGTGGATGTAGACTCCATATATATGTGAATGATTAATGTGGATAGATCATGAGTTAGGATAGATGGTATGTTACTGATTATGTAATGAAAATGTGATTTCGTAATATGAATGTAATGACATGAAATGAAATGTGGTAAAATATAATGTGATGTAATGAAAGTGAATGAAATGAAATATAACATGAGGTAATGTGATGTGAGAAAATGAGTTGTAATGTAATGTAATGTAATAGAAATGAAAGATGAATCATAATGATATGTATGATGTGGTAATTTAATGAAATGTGAGAAAAAATGTGAGAAATTGTGGAAAAGAAATGATATGTGATAAAATAATATGTGAGAAATGAAATGGAATAAAATAGAAATGAATTGAGATGAAATGTATCATGAACAAAATGACATATGATATGTAATGAAATGAAAGTGAAATGACATGTTAGGAAATGAACAAAATGATATATGATGGATAATGACATGAAATGGAATGAAGTAGGTAATGAATAGTGATTTTTTTAGTGGTGAATCTTCACCAATTGGCTATTTTGTCTCTTTGGGAAATTGAAATTCAGCAAATAAAACCTACATAAGGGGTCAACTATGTCACTAAGATATTAAATAATTTGGGTCAAAATCAAAGTCTAATCACTCATTAGTTTACACATTATTGGTCCCAAGTCCAGGTCCAATTACCAATGTAATCTACATTTAGAACACAATTATTTTAAATTTTTTACCAATGTTTTCTTATTGGAGAATGTTATTCCACCCTTAACATAAAATAATATTTACCCTTTGGTTGAGTATCACATACTATTTTATAGACATGTGTCTCCAATTATCCTCATTTAGCTAACTATAGTCTATTTTATGTTTTAGTCTTTGGGACATGTGTCCTAATTCCAAGAATATTTAGAGTTTATGGTATGCCATTTAAAATTAGGCCTAAAATAGAGATGAAGCCATTGATCTATATTACATCAATGATCCAAATTAAATCCTTTCACCATGAAAATGACAACATTAAAAGTGATGATAACCAAATTGGCAATAAAAAATGGCACATTATTAATTTAATCTTAATGGATTGGCATACTAAAAGTTCACTATATACTGTACACTTGGCATGTGGGCCATAGACCACTTGTGACTATAAATTCACCAAAAAATTAAATAATCTCCCTTTGGAAACTGACATATTATCCAATTATATTACTATTTTGAGTTATATGAAATAATTAATTCACCTCTTACATTACAAAAAATGTTTATGACCAACAAAAAAATATTTCCTATATTTATTTGTGTACTAAAAGAAAAAATTAATTCACCACAATTATTATTAAATTTTGATATAGAAAGGAAAATTCTGCCAATAGAAAATAATTTTCTCCTTTGCCTTGAATGAAAAATCTCCCTCAATTAGAAATTTTTCCTGCATATTTAATGTTGAATTTGGTAGCATTTTACATATTTTTCTCAGGAGGGGTTTCTTAAACTTATCCCTAGTAATGAATGGAAACACATGATGAAATGAAATTCAAGGGGAATCATGATGTGTGACGTAATGAAATGAAATAAGATGTAATGAAAATGTAATGAGATGTGATAACATGATATGTAATGGAATGCAATGATATAGATAATAAGATGAAATAAAATGTAATGAAATGAAATGAGATGTGATAACATGATATGTAAAGAAATGAAATGAAATGTGACGAAATGAAAAGAGATGTGATTGTTGGATAGAATTGTTCAATTGTGTGTGGTCTTTGATGTTACACAAATGTCATATTAGTTATCAGATAGAGTCTACCAAGCACAATTGGTTAGCAAAGAAAAATATAGAGTCTATCAAGCTTAGATGGTCAAGAAAGTGAATTACAGAGTCTACCAAGGTCAAATGGTTAGCAAAGTGAATTATGGAGTCTACTGAGCATTCCTGGTAATTACACTATGGAAATAGTTTCTACCAAGCTCACTCAGGCATTGAAGGTTTTTGTGGAAGAAGTCAATTTCTATCAAGCTCACAAGGTATGTGAAGGAAAGTTAGTGTCTATCAAGTTCACACAATCTCCAAATGATTTTACAGAGTTCACAGCATTTACTGAGCTTCATTTAGTTAACACTAGAAATCATTTCTAAAGTAGTGTTTACCGAGTAGGGTCGGCGAATAAAGGATTTCATTGTTTTGAGAAATAAAGTTTAATTATTTCATGTAATTTTTGTGAGTATGTATAGGATAATGGTCAACCAAACTATGCTCTTAAGTGGCAATAAAATATTAGAAAATTAGGGTTATGTCAACTTGATGTGCAATTTTCTACTTGTTATTAACTTTATCTATAAAAATTGAGAGAGAAGAATCTCTAGAAAATTGAATCTAGTTTCTAAGCTACTAGGACATATCTCAAGAAAATAAAAATTGATTGATCAAAAATTTGAATTTTAATCCAATATTACAAAAACTTTAGAACAAAAATAAGAAGTAGACGTATGTCTAACCACCTTAATTAAAATCAAATGATCATATTTTTTAATAATATTCTAGATATAAATAGTAGACTCATGCTTGGATGTGACACATATTTTTGGGTATTTTTATTCTAAATAAATAATAATTAATTAATTTTTGACTTCAGTATTTTTGGAATAAAAAACTCTCACGTCTAACCACCTTAACTAATTCAAAACTTTGCAAAATTCAATTTTTCATTTTTTTTCCTTTTAGTAGAAGAAACATAGAATGTGATGCATGTTTTGAATTTAAAAAATGTTGTACCATTTGAAAGTTATAGTTGTTTTTCAGGTAGTGTGTCAGTCAGCACTTTATATGTAACTCCATTAGAAAATAAGTAATAATTACTTACCAAACTCATAATTTGACAAATGTTACATTTATGGAAATATAAGAACATTCTTAAGAAACCCTTTTCATTTCTTAAAATTTTGGTGAAAAAAAAAGTCGTCAGCTACATGTTTGAAGTAAAAATCACATAAAAATAGGCCAAAAGTACATTTTTTGGATGTTTTTAAATTTGACCATATAGGTTTGGTATCAAAAGATATAGTAGACCATATAAAGATACTAATTATTTTCATTTAGTATTAAGTTGGGTGGGAAAAGTCTTGGAATAGATTTTGAAATGGTTTGAGATATTTTAGAACTATAGGTTTTTCAGAGCACCACTTTTTGGCACACCATTATCCTGCACATACCCTTGTAGCTGACTGATGTAATGATTTTTGGTAATTGTAACTTGTAAATGAGTTGACTTGACAATTTTTATGGTATGAATAAAAGCTCAAGTTGTGAATTCTAAATGTAATGAGCAAGCATGCAAGTGAGTTAATTGTGTGAAGAGCAAGTGTCAACAAATCTTGAAGAAGGATCAGATATCCTGGTGGAGTAACAAAGTTATATTTGATCAAAGAGGATCTAGTGAAGCAGAACAGAGATCTATATAAAAAAAGTTCAACTGCATCTCATTTAGGTCAACTCATTGTTACTTTCTCACAATAATAGCTATGATTTGTAAATCTCTTAATAGAGTTGGTTTAAGAGCCATTTTGTAAATCCTCTAACAAGTTGGATAGTTCTATTGAACTGTTCTAAAGTCCTCTAGCAAGGCTGCTAGTAGCAAGGTGATTAAATCCTCTATTAAGGTCACACCTAATAGTGTGTTTTGTAACCTTTAACAAGGTTGGCTCCCAATAGAGCTCACTTCAGAAGAGTGAAAATTGGTAGCTAGTTACTTGGTGGTTTTTTCCATATTGGATTTTCACGTTAAATCTAGTGTCTCTTGTGTTGATGTTATTTGTTTTATGCATGCATGTTAAATATTTATGAATGCTTAAATTAAGTTAACATGCATCTACTGAGTTATAGTATTTTTCTGTGTGGCTACTGAGTGACACCAATAACTAGTTTCTTAAGACATCTAAGGGATCTGTGGATTTTTTTTTGTGGTAATTGACTCACCCCCCCTCTCAGCTACTCCATCTATATTTCCAACAATTGGTATCATAGATTTTGATGCTTGCAGGAAGGATATCAAGGATTTAAGCTAAAGATCAGGATGTCTTACAAGATGGAAATTCCAAGGCTTAATAGTGATAACTTTTTAGCATGGCAAGGTCTCATGAGACTCCATCTAGCTTCCATTGGAGATACAAGATTGGAATGTCTTTATGAAGCATATGTAACTCCTTTTGGTACACTATTTGTCAATGACATTGCTAAGAAGAAGACTCATAACACCATGATGATAGATATTGCATCTACCCTAAGCTATGAAGAATTTGATGATGTCAAGGAATGCAAAGCTACCTTTCAAATATGGAATAAGCTGAAAGATATCTATGGAGGTGATAATAATGTGAGAAGAGCCAAAGCAGAATGTCTAAGAGGAAAATTTCATCAAATGAGGATGAGAGAAGATGAAAAAAATGCCAAATATGTTGAAAGAGTCAAAGTAGTCATTAGTGCAATCAAGGCTTCTGGAGGAGATATTGAGGAGGAAACAGTTGTACGTAAAGTTCTTAGAACATTACTTCCCATTTATGCAATTAGAGTTTCTACAATTCAAGAAAAATTATGTCAACCAAATCATAAGATAAATTTAGAGGCCATAGTATGAAGATTGACTACATTTGAGCTAGATAACTATGACAACTATGTTCCAGTTTCCAAGAATATTGAATCAACATTTGAAGACAAGCTTTCAATCAAAGGAAAAGGAAAGAAGATAAAGTATTCTTAGTTAGAAAGTGAAGAAGAATTAGAATAGAGTTCTGACAGTGATCTTTAGGTTGTTGAAGCTCTACTAGCAAGGAAATATTCTAGAGGCAAAGGTAAATACAAAGGTAAAGTTCCTCTAATTTATTTTTCATGTGAGAAAATTGGACATATTTCTGCTAGGTGCCCAAAAAAGAAAAATAAACATGAGAAGAAAGGTCATAAGTGCAATGGCAAGAAAGACTTCAAATCATTTAAGGAAAAAGGTAAGAAAACATGTTTCATGGCTAAGGATTCTAATGATTCTGATGATGGTGAAGATGAAGTTGTTTACATTGTTGTGAAAGATGAATTTGATAATGATGAGAAAGATAAAATGGCACTAATCTCTCATGTGAGTAAAAATGATACATGGATCATAGACAGTGGCTATTCAAATAATGTGAATGGTGATAAAACTAAGTTTGAACATTTCGAAGACTATGATGGTGGTAGTGTGAGGTTTGGTAATAATGAACCTTGTTGCATAAAAGAAAAAGGAAGAGTCTTACTAACCAAAGAACTTGTATGTAATAATTCCTATTGGGTTGAAGGACTACAACACAATCTATTGACTATGGCATAGATAATCAATAATGGATCTAAGGTGAAATTCATGCATTGAAAAGAAAGACTATTGGATGACAAAGGAAAGTTGATTGGATTAGGCATACAGACAAAAGGTAGCTTCCTTTATCTTAAACTTGGTGAATGTTCATGTTTTATTGCTCAAGTTGAAAAAAGTTGGTTATGGTACATAAGGTTATGTCATGCAAACTTTGATAACTTGGTGAAAATAAGTAAATTTAGGAAAGTAAGAGGCACTCCTAGTATAAAGAAACCTAATGTTGGTCTATGCAAGAACAGTCAGATTGGTAAGATGGGAAAGATTAGCTTTAAAAGTAAGAGCTATCAGCCTAAAGAAGTTTTAGAAATTGTGCATACTGATTTGGGTGGACCTATTGGAATTGAGAGCTATACTGGAGAAAAGTTCTTCATTCTTTTTGTTGATGATTACTCTAGAATGATGACTATCATGTATCTGAGAGAGAAATCAAAAGTATTTGAGAAGTTCAAATGGAATTTGGCCAGAGTAGAGAATGAAATAGGGAAAAAATTAAATGTTTGAGGTCAAAAAGAGGTGGTGAATTCATCTCCCATGAATTTAATAACTTTTGCATTGAAAGGGTATTCAAAAGAAAGGTATCAACCCCTAGAACTCCTAAGTAGAATGGAATAGCTGAAAGGAGGAACAAATCTAACATGGAATGTGCAAGAACCTTAATGATTAAAAAGAACATTGCTATCAAATGCTGGAAGGAAGTTGTCAACACTGCAACTCATACCTTGAACCAAGTACAACTAAAGGACTCATTCAAAACACCCTATGAGTTATGGTATGGCTATAAACTCAATGTAAGTTACCTAAAAGTATTTGGAAGGAAATGTTATATTTTGAAATAATCTAGAAGAGGTAAATTTGATGAAGGAATATTTTTGGTATATTCTTGCAAGAGTAAAGCATATAGATGTTTAAATTTGTCTACTCATGAAGTCATAGAAAGTGCACATGTGAAAATTGATGAGTTTGTTGAAAGGATTGAAGAAGAAAGCAAAAAGGAACTAGAAGATTACGTGAAATTTGTTTTCATTGAACCTAATATAGTGCCAGATACATTTGTCAATAAGGAATCTTCTACTCTCGAGTCTTTAGTAACTGAGTTGTAAGAAGTTCAAATCGAGCTATAGAAACATGAGTCACATTTAGAGGCTACTGAGCCAATACCTACCAAGTATGAAGAACCCGAGTAGTAAACAAAATAGCCAGAACCTAAAGTTGAAATACAAGAAGATGACAATGCAATTCATTCAAAAGGCAAGGAACCTCTATTAGCCAAGTATGTCAGGAGACATTATGCACCAGATCAGATTATTGAAGACAAATCTAAAGGTACTATGACAAGAAGTAAGATAAAAGGTACTTGTTTACTTGCTGATTTTTAACCTAGAAATGTCAAAGATGCATTAGAAAATGAAAGTTGAATGAGGCTATGAATTAAGAGATAGAGAAAATAGAAAAGAACAAAACATGGACTTTTTTACCTAGGCCTAAAGATAAAATTGTGATTAGAACTAAGTGGGTATTTAGAAATAAGTTGAATGAAGATTGTAAGGTGTCAAGAAATAAAGCTAGACTGGTATGTAAATGATACTCTCAAGAAGAAGGAATAGACTATGGAGAGACTTTTGCTCCTATTGCAAAATTGGAAGGTTTCAAGACCTTACTTGCATCTACTACATACAAAGGATTTAAGGTTTATCAGATGGATGTAAAATCTGCATTTTTCAGCGGTATTCTAGATGAAGAAGTTTACATTAAGCAGCCTAAAGGTTTTGTTGATCTAGACAAGGAAGACATGGTCTGCAAATTACATAAAGCATTGTATGGTCTAAAACAAGCCCCTAGAGCATGGTATGAAAGATTTCATAACTATCTTCTTTAGATTGGTTTTTAGAGAACTAATGATAATAGTAGTTTGTATATCAAGGAAGGACTAGATAACAAAATTGTTTTGGTAGAAATATTTGTGGATGATAATTTTTTTATAGGAAATGACGATATATGCAAAGAATTTTTAGAGAAAATGAACAAGAAATTTGAGATGTTAATGTTTGGTGAGATTAAATTCTTTGTTGGTCTTTAAATTTAGCAAAGTAGAAATGGTATCTACACCACTCAATCTAAATACATCAAGGAGATACTCAAAAAGTTTTGGATGGAAGATTGTAAACTAGTCGGAACTCCTATGTGCATTGGACTAAAATTTAAAAAGGATGATGAATCAAAGGAGGTAGATCAGAGCCTATATAGATCAATGATTGGAAAGTTGTAGTATGTAGTTCATACAAGGTCAAATATTGCTCTTGCAGTTGGTTTTGTAGCAAGATTTTCAACAAAACCAAGAGAAAATCATATGATGGCAATCAAAAGGATCATGATATACTTGAAAGGCACTAAAGATTATGGATTATGGTACAAATTTGGAGGTAATCTAGATTTGAAAGTGTTTACTGATGTAGATTGGGTGGAAAACATTGATGACAGAAAGAGTACAAGTTGAGGTGCATTCTTTCTTGGAAAGAGGTTCATTTCTTGGACAAGTAAAAAGCACAATTTTAGAACCCAATCCATAGTAGAAGTAGAGTACGTTGCAATAGTAGTAAAGTATTCTAATATTGTTTGGTTCAAATAATTATTGGAAGGCATGAAGATGGAAATCAAAGAACCTATTGTTTTGTTTTGTGACAATATAAGTGTAGTCAACATATCTAGAAATCCAGTGATGCATTCAAAAACTAAGCACATTGCAATAAAGTATCATTTTGTTAGAGAATTGGTCTAGGACAAGGAGATTAGATTGGAATATGTCCATACAAAGGAAAAAATTGCTGACATATTCATGAAGCCATTACTTAAGGATGCATTCTTGTATCTATCAGTTGATGTAGCATAGTTATGGAAACATTGCATATGAATCTGTACTTAAGATACATTGCTATTCATCTAGTTTGTGTTGTCTTTGTCATGTGTTTTCAAAGAGGGAGAGTATATTGTCATATTTTTCTAAAATTTGAATTTGATTGTGGAAAGTTTTCTATTTGAAAAGAAGCTATGCAATTCCTTCACAAAGGAAGATTACTGTATTTGAGAATTTTGTGACATAAAATCTAAGAGGGAGAATTATTTTGTCAAAAAAAGACTTGTTCTCAAATTTCACTCTCCTATGACATGTCATGTCGCCATCAATGCCAAAGAGAGAGATTGTTGGATACAATTGTTCAATTGTGTCTTGTCTTTGATGTTACACAAATTTCATATCAGTTATTAGATAGAGTCTACCAAGCATAGTTGGTCAGCAAAGCAAAAAACAAAGTCTACCGAGCTCAAATGGTCAGCAAAGTGAATTACAAAGTCTACCAAGCTCAGATGGTTAGCAAAGTGAATTACAAAGTCTACTAAGCATTCCTGGTAATTACACTATGGAAACAGTTTCTACCAAGCTCACTTGGGCATTGAAGGATTTTGTGGCAAAAGTCAGTTTCTACTAAGCTCACAAGGTAAGCAAAGGAAACTTAGTGTCTATTGAGTTCACTCGGTCTCCAAAGGATTCTATGGAGTTTGTAGTTTTTACCGAGCTTCACTTGGTTAACACTGGAAATCATTTCTAGAGCAGTGTTTACTGAGCATGGTCGGCTAATGAAGGATTTCATTGTTTTGGGAAATAAAGTTTAATTATTTCATGTAATGTTTGTAGCCGATATATGTAATGATTATTGGTAATTGTAACTCATAAATAAGCTGACTTGACAATTTGTATGGTATAAATAAAAGGTCAACTTGTGAATTCTAAATGTAATGAGTGAGCATGCAAGTGAGTTGATTTTTGTGAAGAGTAAGTGTAAACAAATCTTGAAGAAGGATCAGATATCCTTGAGGAGTAGCAAAGTTTTATTCGATCAAAGAGGATCTAGTGAAGTAGAATGAAGATCTATATAAAAAAAGTTCAGTTGCATCTCATTCAAGTCAACTCATTGTTACTTTCTCACAATTGAAGCAGTAATTTGTAAATCTCTTAACAGAATTAGTTTAATAGCCATTTTTTAAATTCTCTAACAAGGTGGATAGTTCTATTGAACTATTCTAATGTCCTCTAGTAAGGCCACTCCTAGCAGGGTGATTAAATCCTCTAACAAGGTCACACATAACAATGTGTTTTGTAACCTTTAACAAGGTTGGCTCCTAACAGGGCTCATTGCAGAAGAGTGAAAATTGGTAGCTAATTACTTGGTGGTTTTTTCCATATTGGGTTTCCATGTTAAATATGGTGTCTCTTGTGTTGATGTTGTTTCTTTTATGCATGCATGTTAAATCTTTATGAATGCTTAAAATAAGTTAACATACATCTACCAAGTTACAACATTTTTCTGTGTGGCTATAAAGTGATAGCAGTAACTAGTTCGTTAAGACATCTAAGGGATCTGTGGATTTTTTTTTGTGGTAACTAATTCACCCACCCCCCCCCCCCTCTCAGTTACTCCATATATATTTCCAACATTGATAACATGAGATGTAATGTAATGAAAAGAAATGAGTAGTAAAATGAAATGAAGTGAGATGTAATGTGACAAAATGGATAATGAAATGGAATAGAATGTTTGAGGAACAAAGTGAAAGATGATGAAATGAAATTGAATGAAATGTATACTCATGTATGATATATGATAGGATGATGAAGAAAAAAAATGAAAAAAATGAAATGGAATAAAATAGTTAATGAACAAACAATATATGATAGGATGATATGAAATAATGGAATGTAATGAAACATCCAAGTGTGGGGACATGATGAAAGGAGATGAAAACATAAGTGGAAATGTGATAAAATGGGACATGACACATGAAGGGTGAGTGAAGGTGAAAAATGGAAGGAAATGTAATTGTCTGAGATTTGAAGGCTATGGGGTGGAGTATCAACTTTTGAGATTCAAAAGCCACAAAATGAATGGATGAAAATGAAAGGAGATGGAGGATGGGAAAAGATGATGTAGCAAATTAGATGAGATGGAATGTGGTTAAATGAGATTTTTTAACATTTGAAAGCCATGCAAGGCAGCAGATGATGTGCTAAAATTTGATAGTGAGTAGAATTGTCTAAGATTCGAAAGCCTCATAATGTAATGAGTTGAATAAAAAGGTGAATGCATGAAGTGTAATGCTAGTGTGGATATTGTGAAGAGACAAAGTCCATGATATTTGAGTGCTAGAAGCTCATCTTGACATTGATGTGGATGGTGTTGTCCATTATTTGATAACTAGTCATGAAGTTGCTAACTAACATTTGTGAATTGCATCATGATTTATGTGCCAACCATTTGTTTTCAAAGAACCCAAGATGATAATGAAAACTAGATGAATGCAACTAACTATCACTTTTTTAAAGAGATGCAAACTAATTGTCATCATAGAGCATGTAATAAAAAAGTGACTAAGTACAACCACCACTAGCATAGCTATAGTGATATGAATACTATGTCACACCGAGAGAAGTGCCAGCAAAGAAAAACAAAGTACAAGGAAACATGACAACTGCTAAGAAATAGAAGCTATAGCCATAAAATAATAAAAATAGGCATGCAAAAAGTCACATGTCAAATAAAACATTTCACCTAAGATATCATATAAAAATTGGTCAAGGTACACATGGCATTCCATATGAGATGAGGCACTTATAAGTGGACACCAATAATGTGTGAAACCAAAAGATCACTGGAGCTAAATAGTAAAAAAAAATAAAAAAGATCATGACTTTATCCCATCACCTCTAGTCAAGTACATCGTCAAGGCACTAAAAGCACATGATATCATAAGAAATCATTATTTTTAGACCAAGAATGCTTCCAATTATGCATAATAGTATCAATTTTGTTCAGCTCTACCAGGGAGCAACTATTGTACCAAGTAGACAAGAAAGTGTGGGATGTGTCAACAAGAATTTGGGTAGCTAAATATCAAAGCCAAGGGTTAAATGTACTGAGTGCCAGTGTGGTAGAATGCAAAGAGAAGATACATGGAGGACTAGGAAAGAACACGTCTCAAGTGAGTGCATCTATAAGTAAGTGGATAACATGTAAATGGATCAAAGTGAGGTGAAAAGTAGAATGTAATTATTGTATGTATTGAGAATTTGTAGGAGTCGCACAAGTGAAAGCATTTTAGGCTCACTAGATTAATCACAATGGGAGGCTGATGTTATCCAAGGAGCATGGATGAGGCAAGGGAAAAGGCAAAAGCATGTTCAACAATCTTCCAAGGAGTGGATGGATCAGTCGGTACTCCAAGTGTTAATTTTTTGGGTTAGTTGAGGCAAGTCAGGTGGAGCAAGAGTCAGTGCAACTCAAAGAAGTGGGGACGAGAGTAGAAGAAATGCCCTTGTTGGCTTTGATGATGTTTTTGGGGACTATAGCTCAATAGGCATTACAAGTGGTATTATAGGATGAGCCAATGTCGTAGGTGGAGAATAGTCTACCTCAGAAGATGAAGAGCATGTCCAAAGTGGAGTAGGAGGTGGGGGAAATAAAATCTCTAGAAAAGCCTATGGGAGAAACTCAAAAGGATGTGGAAGCTATCAATTGAGGTCAAGAAATGAGTGGGATGCATTGGTTGATTAGCCTCAAGACACCAAGACAAGGGTCAATAGAAGGGAGAATGAGTGGTGTAAATGTGGGAGAGACATGACTAGAGGTGGGAGGTGGAGATCAACAAGCACGGGATGTGGAAGGATTACAAAGAATGTTAGCTATAGAGAGAGTTAGAGTGGACAATGCCAAATAGGAGGTTTCCTTTTTACTAGGATTGATGGAGAAGGCATGAGAGGATGGGGTGCAAATAGAGGCAAGATGACTACAAGTAGTGGTCGATGCAGAGTGGGCATGAGTGTAGTCGCTAGAGATAGAATTGCATGTGGAGCATTCATGAGTAGAGGGAAATGATGCAAGGATGTAGGAAAAATATTCATGGGCTTAGTAGTTGTAGGAATCACTAAAGATGGCACAAGTGGGTTTAGAGAATGCTCAAAATGATTTGTTGTTATTGTAGTTGTAGTCGGAGTCCTTTAGGGACACAATTACGAAGGTGAATTCCTTAGCATTGAAGTTGCAAGAGTAGTTAGTGTTGAGTGAGGAGAGAGTGAGGCAATTGCAATAGCTTTTGGGTGAGGAAAAATTAGATGTGGAGCATTGGTGAATAATGACTAATTAGATGCAAGAAGAGAGGGATGTGGCCCAACAAGTGATCACTACATAGGTGGTAAGCAAGTTGGTGGAGAATGTACATGTGGAAATGCATCGAATGGAAAAGGTACATTAGGAAGTTGTTTATTGGATGGGATGTTATTATGAGGCATTCTTGAATGAGGACTAGCAAGAGACATAGTTCATAGATAGGGAATTTACACATCCATTGAACATGCTATTATGCAGTGAGAGGTTTCCAATTTCCATGGATGAAGTGTGGGGCTTCTTTATCTAGAGCTAGACTAGAAGAGATGCCATTTATTGGACACCTTGTTGCATGACTTCCCCTAGGGAGGCTAGAATAAATATGCTGCTAGATATTGGTTAAATGTAATGTTGTGAATGTCATCGTAGGAGAATAAAAAGTTTGTGCTTGTTGTTGTAGCAATCTGTTAGTGAATAGATTGTCCTTCGAGAGAATATGTGCAAATCTGACCCCGAATGCCCAAGTAGAAGGACAAGCTAACACCAACAGTTGGATATGTTATTATTAGATTAATAACCTTCCTTTGAATTTTATCAGGTATAGCTCCCCGTGCAAGATTTATAATGAATTAATTATAGGTACTTTTGACCAGAAAGAACGAAAGGATAACAAGCATCTATCCGTAAACATAGAATAGACGTGAAATCTAAGAACTAAAAAGAAAGGAAAAAGAATAAAATAGATTACACAAAGCTAATTTGTCATACACTGCATTACATAATGTAAATGAAAATGTATCTTCCATCCTCTTGAGAGAATTTTAAAAAAATTAGAGCTTTAAAAGATGTTTTGAAAAGATGATGCAACAAGAAAACAATGATATTGAAACGTAATTAAGAGAAAATTGAATTATGACACAAAATTCATGATCAGTGGAAGGAAAATACACCATAATAAAAGTTTTGATGTAATTAACCTCTAGCCTCCCTTCCCTGACTGCAAAAGATCACAAAGTATCTTGTACACATTACAACCAAATCACTATTTCAAGAAAGACAGAAACTTCTTTCACAATGTTACATCAACCATTAAAATTCTATCTCTAAATCAAATGCACGGTTTTGGAAAAGAGAACTAACCCATGCTCTGCCTCTCACAGCCTCTCAAGAAAATGGAATAATTTGCAGAATCTCCTTCCCTTTTGGAGCACAAAGTCTATAGTTCCAAAGAAAAATATCTGTATCACCCCCCTATCACTGTATTCACAGCCTCTTTTTTGCTGTAGCTCAAAGTCTCCTAGCCAAAATTTAGAAAACTAGAACCCTTTTTTGTTTGATGCTTTCACCATATATAGAATTTGTGGGCAAACTGTTCAGTTTCTATAACTGATTCTTGAAATAACTCTTCCCATACTTTGGAATTATCTTCCTCCTTTTTGGATTCCAGGATATGCCCTTTATCACCTATTGGGTTTATATGGTTTAATTAAAAAAATGCCCCTTATTCCCAGGCAATAGTCTTCTTTTATCCTCTTTTCAAAAATATCACAAGTGTTACTTATGATATTTAAGCATAAACCTCCCTCCAAGTAGGATGACAAGTGGCTTGATTTTACTGCTTGAGTGAATAACTTTATAAATACATTGAATTTTCTTGCATGAAACCTGGCATCCATTAAAAATAAGCTCAAATTTTAATGACTTTTCACCTATTGAAACTACCTATGGAATTTGTGAAATATCAAAGTTTCCAAAACTATTTTCTTACATCACTGCCACAAATTTGCATCATTTCCTAATACCATGATAGTCATATCTTATAAGGATAGCATTTGATATCTCAAATGTACTTGCGTACATTCTGTAATCATTTCACTTGGTAAAGATTTTAGTTGGCATTATTTATCAAACAATGTTTATGAATCTTCATATCCCTAAGTGTCCGCAATCCATTTCCTTTTGCTAAAATATAAATAGTGAGTTCATTCCTTGGTTGAATCTTAGGGACGCATGATCACATTGAGACTTTGGTTGGTCTACCACCTCTGATTGTCATTCTGATGCATATGAGAGTAGGTGTATGAACAGAAATCCCTTTTCTTTGCTTGGGTTTGAATTGAATTTAACGGGCTCTATGATTGATTCCATAAATCGCTTTCTTCAATACCCTATTCAAAGAAATTCTTAAGAGAATTCACCAAATCCATTTCAAATGGACATATCCTCAGTCATCCATATTTTAAAGATACCCATACCCGATTACCATTATAAGCTTATATGCCCTTGAGCTGGAGATGATGGATTTGAAGACCAGTATAAATTGTGACACATGTATGGGTTTGGATCATGGCTCGATACATGCTAGATTGTGGATGGAAATTATCAAAATGTTGTCATTGGTTTTGAATTTGAAGAAGAACCCGTGTCGTATCACGACTCCAAACACTTCATCAGATGCGCTATATGTCCAGCCCGAGTTATGTGCATGACCATGCATTGTCTTCAAAACTATGCACCACATAGTTCATTGGCTCTAAAGATCTTCACGTGCCTCTTCATGGTACCAAGTACACAGACCCAAACTCATGTTCTCCCCTTCTGAGCATTATGCCCGATATTCTTTATCGATATGGAGATCAGGTTCTTTATGAGTTCTTGTGGTCATTTGGATGTGAGTGCTATAATAATGTTTAAATCAACATTGCAGCTTAAAACATGCATAATCTCTTGCTGTCAGGCTGGAACACTTCTTCTTGACATTATATTTCAATGCCTCTGCACTATGATTTTTTGAGCTTTGAATGATGGAGTATATATATATTTTAAAGAATTGGAGGGGGTGGCAACTTATTGTACATGAGGATGCTGATATCTTCATTCTTTGCCAAGAAATTGATGCTAATATTTGGTATTCACCGCACATGCCTACAAATACAAAAATGAGCAATCCATCTTTAGATGATTAAATGTGACCTGAGTGTCGGTTTGGCTTTCAAGTATATGAAAAATAATTCATAGGCATGTCTTACATGACTAGTTTCATCTCAATGAATAGCTTGTACCTTCAATGGTTCCCAAATTTTGACCTCTGAACTTATGTATTGACCTTGAATCATGAACTAGGGCTAGGCTTTGAACTTTTCTGAATTAACAAATATGTGATTCAAACCTAGGATCTAAATCTGCAAGCTGAACCAATAAGCCACCTTGAACTTTTGAAGCATCGAACCATTTTGAACTACTTTGAATCTCAGTTCGAAGTGGTTCAAAAACTCTAAACTTGAAGTTTTAAAACTATGACCATATTAGGTACTAACACAATCAAACAAACAACTGATGTTGATTGTAATGTAGTGTCATGTTTTTTTTTTTGGGATTTTGTGGAATATATATTGATTTTTTTCTATTTTTGTTGAGTATTTAAATGCTTTTGGGATGTTTGATAGATACTTAAACATTTTTGTATTTTTTTGATAAATAGTGGAATGGTTTGGCTCTTGTAAAAGTGGGAACAATACAATCTATAGAGTATGTGTAACCATGACTAGTAGGCAAGAATGTATGTCTATATATTAATAACCATTACAAACAATAATAAGGCTAATGTCAGGACATTTCTCTAGGTGTGTGACAAGACAAACATTCTCAAGGCCTATGAAAAGGTGTTTGGGCCCCAAAAGAGGACACTTGGGTCTCAAGAAGGTGAAATAGGACCTTGAAAAGCTGATTTAACTTGAAAAAGGTGTGTTGAAGGCTCAAAGGACATTGGGGTCTTGAAAAAGGTGAAATGGGGCCTTGAGAAAAGGCTTCTAGGTTGAAAAAACTATTTGAGGCCTAAAAAGGCATCTGAGGGGCCTAAAAAAGGCATTTGAGGGACCTAAAAAAAGGCATTCGAGGGGCCTAAAAAGGTGTTGGAGGCATTCAAAAAGGACACTTGGGCCTTGTAAAAGGAACTTTGGGCCTAAAAAGGCATTGGAATGGGGTCCAAGAAGGATGCTTTGGCATTGAAAAAAGCTCTTTAGGACTAAAAAAAATGATTTGGGCCTTAAAAGGCCCTGGAAGGGGTTCACAAAGGACACTTGGGCCTTGAAAAAGGCACTTGAGAGGCCTAAAAAAGGTGCTCTATGCCTAAAAAGATGTTGGAGGGTCCAAAAAGGACACTTGGGCCTTAAAAAAGACACTTGAGGGGGGGCCAAACTCATATGCTTATGCTTTCTTATTCTATGCCCCGGTTGAGTGAGGATGAAAGAGTCTGATGGATATCTAGGCTTTCGGGATATAATTGATGTATTTGTTGAAGGGGGCTAGACCAATAGTGGCCACTACAACATAAATAGGACTAATGATCTATTGGGAATTGTTGTTCCTTACAAGAGGGGGAAAGATGGCTCCATTGATGCCTCTTGCACTATTTGCATTGTGCCATATTTTCCAAAACCCAACAAAATGTTTCAGGACATTACTATGGTACTTCATAATACCATTGAGGTTCGTTATGTGTCATATATCCCATGAAAGCTAAAGTGAGCCCATAATTAGTAGAAATTTTGGGGTGTTGTTAATTTTTCGAGCTCTTATGACCATGTTTGGCAATTATGACCTATTCAAATGTTTTTGGCAAATTTGGGCAATTTTTGAACTCCTTTTAATAATTTTAAACATTCTTTTAATGTTTTTGGTTAGTTTTGGCAATTTTTGAATATTTTTGGAGATTTTTTTTTTTTTTTTTGATAATTTTGGGCAATTTTTAGATTTTTTGATATTTTTGGAAATTTTTGGAAATTTTTGATATTTTTGGATGATTTTTGAATTTTTTGACAATTTTTGGCATTTTTTGGATTTTTTTGATATTTTTGGAGGATTTTTTAATCTTTTTAATTTTTTTTGGCAATTTTTGGAGGATTTTTGAATTTTGGGGAATGGAGTGAGGATGTGAGTGACATTTGTTGGAATACAAGGGGTAATCAAGATCATGTGAGGCACCTAAAGAGCTAAGGGGACCAAAATGGGCCAAAAGGTCAAAACATGGGTGTGAATAACTATGAAGGAGATAATGGGAGGAGTGTTGGATATCAAATGGGTGAAATTAGGGCTAAAATAAACATTGGTGAGCATTAGTCAAGATGGATAGCTGAGAGGTGCATTGATTTTCCTACAATCCATGTCTATGGTATCTCAATACATAATTTGACTCCCTATGGCCCTTCATTTTTTTTTTGCTATCATAATTGTTGTGTTTGTTGCTATGAAGTACATTTGATGCCAAAGAACCATGAAACTATAACCCATAAGTGTTTTTCACACCCTACTATTCCTACTTCTAGTCCTAGTTTAGTCTTTGCTACTTTGCATGGACAAGAGCTATTGTATGAATATAAAGAGCTATGGTTGTACATTCAATTGAGGAAAAGGGCTTTGATTTGCTCTTGTTATTGTTATTGTTATTGCTATTATGAGCTCTTTTTCCTTTTTATATTGGTACTATCATACTAGTTGTTTCTATTGTTGTGAGCCACATTTGATGCCAAAAGACCCCAAAACTGTAACTCACAATTGTTTCTCAATTGGGTATCTGTGAAATTAACTCGACGATGCTTGAAACAAGAAAAAATTGTCTAGAGATAGTTTCTTGATTGTTGTCTTGACTATTTTTCAGCATTGAAGGACTTTTGTTATCCAGGGAAGTCCAAAGGTGTTGTCTCTTGCCTCTTTGCAAACCAAAGGTGGCATCCTCAATTTGTTTATTTTTTGATATTTTTTTTATTTTTTTGATATTTTGATGTGTTTCTCAAAGCTCTAGACATAAAACCATTTAAGATGGATGTTGTTGATGGGTTTTGCTAGGTCAATGTCATCCCAATCTAAAAGTCTCTAGGTACAATTCTCAAAGGATTCTATGATAATATATGGACCAATCAAATTGGCCTCCCATTTTCCTTTCTTTTCCCTCACTGCTTGGTTTTTAGGGTTCTCTTTGAGCATGAGGTGACCAATTTCAAAGATGCGGGGTTTGACCTTTTTGTTCTAATGTCTTGATAGCCTATTTTGATACACTTTGAGGCGGTCATATGTTGTACACTGATGCTCTTCTAACAATTCTAGCTACTCTAGATGGGTCATTCTATAATCGTCATCCAATAGGACATCTCGAAGGGTAACTCTTAAGGATGGGATCTCAACCTCTAAAGGAAGAACAACTTTAGAGCCATAAACCAAGGAGAAGGGTATCACACTTGTAGGCCCAGATGGCTTGGGTTCAGCTATAAATGCCAATCTCTACCAATGTCCTTGAAAATTTTCGTAAGGATGTTGATAATGGTCTTGTTGGTGGCCTCTACTTGGCCATTGCCTTAGGGATAATAAATTGATGAGGAGTGGTGTATAATGTAAAACTTTTAACATAATGCATCAATTATTTGATTTTTGAAGTATAGGGCATTGTCCATGAGAATGGCATGGGGTATGCCAAACTAACAAATGATATGGTTTAGGATGAAGGATGAAATTTGTTTTCTTATAGAGTCAGCAAGTGGTGCTACTTTGACCCACTTGGTGTAGTATTCAATAGTAGTGATAATCCAATTATGTCCACCAGAGGAAGGTGGATGGATGACTCCAATCAAATCAAAACCCCACTAATAAAAAGGCCATGGTGTGGCCAAAGAGTTGAGTTCTTGGGCTGGAGCATGAACAAGATTACAATGGATTTAACATCTTTTGCAAGTTTTGACATAGTCAATAGAATCCCTTTCCATGGTTGGCCAAAAATAGCCCATTCTAAGAATCTTCTTTGCTAGTGTGAACCCACTGGAGTGTGACCCAAAAATTCCTGCATGGACTTCTTGCAGAGTGATCCTAAACTCATCCTTTTCAAGATATCTAAATAGAGTACCATCAAGACCCTTCCTATATAGTGTATCAGCCACCAAAGTGTAGTGTGAGGTTTGTCGAATGAAATTTCACTTTTGGTTATGTGAAAGGTCATATGGGATGGTATTATCATGAAGATAGGTAATGATGTGATTATACCAAAGGGAATCAAGAGTGTTTAAGTGGAAAATGATAAGGGAGTTGGGTTGAGTAAATGCAGGTTGAACCACCTCTTCTACTAGGAACTCATATTGCTCATGCTACTTCAAGAGTTAAAGTAAAGAGGTCAAGGTGGCCATAACATCTGCTACTCTATTCTTCTCTCTAGGAATTTTCTCAAAAGTAATGTGGGAAAAACATGTCTTGAGTGTGTCAACCATATGTTTATAAGGCAATAATTTTTCATCCTTGGTCTGGTAAGTGTCGATAACCTGATTGATGACCAACTATGAGTTGCCATACACCTCTAATGCTATTATTTTCCATTCTAAAGTGAGCTTGAGACCTAACACAAAAGCTTCATATTATGCCATGTTGTTGGTGCAAGGGAAGGGATTTTTTTAAGATTTAGGGATGGTAACACCGAGTGGCATGATGAACAAAATATTGGCACCTGACTCATGTTGTGTATAGGAACCATCAAAAAAAAATTTCCATGTTACTGGCTCTATCTGGAGAATGTGCATATCTGGGAAGTCAATTAGGATAGGATTGGAACTCTCCATAGGTTCATATTCCAATTGATTGGCAATGGCCTATCCTTTTATTGCCTTCCTATCAACATATTCAATGTCAAATTCAATTAGAATCATCACCCATTTGGCCAATCTACCTGTTAGTGTTGTCTTGTTGAGAAGGTATTTGAGAGGATCAATTTTGGAGATGAGCTTAACTTTGTGTGTTAGAAGATAATGATGTAGCTTTTGGAAAGTAAAAACTATGGCTAGGCAAGCCTTTTCAATGAAAGAGTAATTAAGCTCATAGTTGATCAAGGTATGACTAATGTAATAAATGGCTCATTCTTTTCCTTGGTCATTTTACTATGCTAGGAGAGCTCTAATTGGTTTATCTATTCGAGAAATGTACAATAGTAATGGTTTGTGTGATATTGGAGGTACTAACATGGATAGATTCATCAAGTAGGTTGTAAGTGTTTCAAAGGCCTTCTAACACTAATCATCCCACTTAAAAATCATGTCTTGATGTAGCAAGTGTGTGAAAGGTATACACTTTTCCACCAACTGAGAAATGAACTGACAAACTTATTGAAGCCTGCCTTAAAGGGAGCATAACTAACTCAGGTGCTTTGGAGGTTGCATATTGATTATGGCTTGTACCTTTTTGGGATCAAATTCTATCCCTTCGGATGACACAATGTATCCTAGAAGCTTGCCTAATTTGATGCTAAAAGTTCGTTTCTTGGGATTGATCTTGACTTTGAATGTTTCTAGATGGGTGAATATCTTGGCCAATACAGGGATATCTTCTTTACAACTACAGGATTTGGTGAGAATTTCATCAACATAACATAATATTCCATAAAGATATGCATCATGTTGTGAAAGATGGTGGTCATGGCCCATTGATAGGTAGCTCCAGCATTTTTTAAACCAAAGGGCATCACATTCCAACAAAATGTGCCCCATGCACTAGTAAAAGCTATTTTCTCTTGATCTTTTGATGCTATCCTAATATGATTATACCCTAAAAACCCATCAATGAGTGAAAACATGGAATGACCTACTGTGAGATCAATAATGGTGTCAATGTTGGGAAGGGGAAAGTCATCTTTGGGACATGCTTTGTTTAAATCCCAAAAGTTGATATAGATGTGTATGCTACCATTCTTCTTTGATATGGGAACAACGTTTGATATCTATGATGCATACACTAGGCACTAGATGAAATTGGTGCTGATTAATTTTTTCAATTTGGCTTTGACAAATAGAGCTATATGGAGATGCATCTTTCTGAGTTTTTGTTTTATTGGCTTGACCTCTGGAGAAATGTTAAGATGGTGGAGGATTAAGGTCAAGTCTAAGTTAGGCATGTCTATGTAAGACCATGCAAAATTTTATCTATCTATCTTTGAAGAAGTCAATGAATTCCTTTCCTCTATGCTCAAGGATTGTGCCAAATAAATGATCTTTTCTTCTTGTTCTATGCTAATGTTGACTAGTTTTGTCATTTTAATCAAAATATAAGATCTTTCTTCGGAGTGTTTAGTTAAGGTATCAATTACCCCATTCGTGTGTGCCACAATTGGGTTTTGAACTTTGGATGCATCACTTCTATTTTTTCCCAATTTTTTTTATTAAGATTAGCCACAACTTGGTGGTGATCACTAAGGTTGTGGGATGCTTGACTTTCTCTAGTGTGACTAAGGTGATTGATACTAGACATGACTATATGCTCTTCTTCCATTCTTTGTTGATGAGATGGTTCAAATGAATTAAGGTAGATGAAAACTTCATGGTCAGTGTCAAATTGAGGGAGGTGGTGATGCTTAGTTGTATCCTAGTTAATGAGTTTAGGATGGACTAGGGAAAGCAATTCATAGCATTGGAAGGGTTCAACAGGGTTTAAATACACAATTTCATTAGATGGCTCATATGTTGTATCTATTAGATCTACGACATGGGCTTCTTATAGAGTATCAGGAAAAGTAGATCTTGTGAGAGGCTCATAGTAATCATTTTCAAATTCTACTAGAAAGAAGTCAGGGAATAGGATTTGAAATTGAAACCCTTCAATGTGTTTATCATTTGAGATACCCTGAT